>WEIT01003534.1:201460-214576 GCA_013389985.1 Dryoscopus gambensis | reverse complement strand
CCGGAGGCGGGATCTTCAGCACTTATCGATGCTCGATTGGCTGCAGGTGATGTCAGTCACACCGGCCCGAGGCAGGTGGGGCCCCTTCAGGGCACGCCCGTGCCGCCTGCTCGAGCTCCGCCTCCGCCGGGTGGCGGACGGGGCGGGGCTTGTCCCTAATTAACGGGAGGTTAATTATGGGGTTTATTTTTGGAAGCAGCACTGGCGTGTGCTCGGCGCCCTGCTCGGGGAAGGGGCGCAGCTGGCGCCCTAGGGAGCCCCTTNGAGCGGCCCCCTCACGCCGCGGGAGCCGTGTCCGCCCGGCGGGGCAGGCGGGGGCTGTGCTCCTTGAACGCCCGCCCGCCGCGAGGACTCCTGGTCTGGGCTTTGCCTGAGTTGTGTTTGTGAGATCGTTTCTCGTACACAGCTGCCTGGGCTTGTGGAAGAGCTTTTCCAAATTACTGCAGAGCCTCGGCTGCGTCCTGTCGGGAAGCGATTGCTCGGCAAAGCCCCCGCGGGCTCCATCCTTGACCTGACTGCACATGGGCTCTGTCAGCCCCACACTCCTTGGATGAAGCAACTGGGGTTTGACCCCAGCCTTTTTGGGGCGGAGATGCCCAGGATGAATTCGTGGATGCTCCCAACGAACACAGCTGTAATTCACATTAGGTGCCAAAAACATCTTTATTAGCAAAGTGTACACTAAAACTCCAGAGAAAGGGATGCTCACAGTTTGACTACTCTCAAAGGGAGCTCGATACATTACTTGAGCTGGTGGCCTAGGACTGTCACAGCATCTACCCGAGCGGCGAGGCAGCAGTGCTACGTGGGCTTCTCCTAAGGGAATGCTGCGGGAGTCTGCCGGGAGAAGGGGTGGGCAGGAGGAAGCACCTATTGAACCTTTATCAAAAGAGAGAAGCTGGGAGGGAGGGCTGGACACAAGGTGTCTGGGGCTTTTCAGCTTTCTGGGATTGTGCTTTTGAGTTTTGTGCTTTATGCCCAGGCCGGTGACCAGTTGGATTTACCTGGGGAGTTGTGGGGTGCGTGTTGGGGTTTGCAAGGCGTGATCAGCCTTGCTGGAGAAGCCAGTGCCCTGGGACTCGTGCTAAAGCAGGCTGAGGTGGCAGGGGCTGTTGGCCCTTCACTTCTCAGTGGCAAGCAGGTAGGACAAGCTTCTGTCCGTGTCCTGGGCTTCCCACCTGCGGTTTCCCCTGGATCACACCCTGGAGATCTCCCACTCCTCCTCTGGTGACAGCTCCTTCTGTAACACCTGCGGGCTCTGTTGGGCTGAGCCTTGTACCAACACAATGGTCCCTGCTCCAGAGATCTCCAGCACAGCGGCCTTGCAGCCCAGAGCCGTGGATTTGCTCTCCTGTGGTCGCTGTAGCTTGCTTGGCTTGTGCCCTTCTCGAGAGGAAGCCTTGGCAAGGAGGAGGTGGTGGGAACCGCGTGGCTGAACCAGCTCGATGGTGGCTGTAAGAACTGCTCTAGGTTCACTCTAATGTGCAAATGGAATCTACTCTATGGGAACTGCTGGAAAACGTTGACCTTGGAAGCCAGCCACTCTATACTTCCTGTCACGGTGGCAGAAGATAGCTACAAATTATACCCCTGAGCCAATGGCATTGTCCAATGTCTTACCCTTGCAGTCAAAATCAGCATCAACTGACCGGGCTTGCAGTTGAGGTTCCTCTTGACTTGCCCCGCAGCCCCCACATCTCTAACTTCCAGGAAGCACAGGGTCGGAGAGGTGTCTCTGAATGTCCTGGTGCTCGGAAGATGCCTCCAAGTGCTCAGGAAGGGAAGGGAAACGAGAGCCTCGCAAGAGTCCCTGGGTATTTGGTGCCCTTCGGTGGGGGGGCTCTGGGTTCGGGAGAAGTGGGGAGTGGTGCTCCTGCTCGGAGTAGACTGTCATGGTTTTGTTGGATGACTCAGAGAGCTGCATCGCACTTGACAAGGAGTCCCTGGATTTCAAGTGGAACTTTTCTACCTCCGTGTAGCTCGGGCTCTGGTGGGAAACGAGGAATCATGTGGGTTATGGCAAAAGCAAAACGAAGCAGCCAGCCTCTCTCCTCATAAGCCTTGGAGCCTCATCAGGCTCCAAGCCCCAAAATGGTATTTTTCACTTGAGGAAGCCTCAGAGCAGAGGAGCCCACTTCTTTCCCTACTGAAGGGGCACCTTGGCAGTGTTGGAGATGGCAGCTGTGCCCCAAAATCAGTGACGCGCTGGACAGATCTGCTCCCAAATCAAGACCCCATGGCTTTGCTGGGACCATGAGTGTTTGGCTGTGCTTTGCCTGGAGAGAACTCAGGATTGGGGCAGAAGGACCGCAGCGGGTGTTGAGCCAGGAGGGGCGGCCTTACCTGCTCCTGGGTTGCCGGCTCCTGGTCCTCCAGAGGTGCACAGGGGGTGAGCGGCTCCAGGCTCCGCGGGACGATGCCGTACATGGCCAGGCTTTGGGAGGTCGGCGAGATGGGGCTGTACGCGGGTGGCACTTGGGACAGCTGGCGCTGCAGGAGCTGGAGGATTATATTAATATCTGACGACATCCTGGACTCCAGCCTGGGGACAAAGCAGCCTGCCGTTAGCGCAGAGAACCCTCTTGCATCCCGCGGCTGGTCAGGGGAGGTACTGGGAGGAGGTGCCGATCCCGCTGCCCCAGGGCAGTGACGCTTTGCCTGCTGCTTGTTGAGGATTTTAGAGAGCTTTGAACCAGCACTGCCACAGAGAGATCAATCCTGCCATCTCTCTCCTGCAACACTCAATCATCTTCTGCCCAATTTTTTGTGGAGCCAAACTGGGATCTGGAGCGGGGATTTGAAAAAAGCTAAAATGACCCTGGTGGGGGGGAAAAATTGCAATGGTTAGTTTTAATCTGGATCAATTCTCCAGGCCAGCTGCCTGTGCTGACAGATGGAGCAAGGCAGGTTAGTGCCAACCATTTTTAACTGAGGAATAGAAGGAAATGGGAAAAGTAGAAGTCTCTTCCTTCTGCCTTGTCCTTGACTGAAGTGAATAGCTCTGGCAGGAGTGGGCACAGCCCTGCTTGCAGGACACAGTCACAGCATCACTTACAGAGTGGGCAGATCTGTCCCCCAGTGCTAGGATGGTGCACTGGAGAGGCACCTAAGCACAAGTCTGTGGTGAAATGAGCTCAACAAGGGCAGCAGAGCCCACAGTGTCAGTCCCTCATGTGGATGCTGCCTGGGGACCTTAAACCTGTACCTCCAGTGTGGGCTCTTCCTTCTTGTTCAAAAATCAGAATAGTTGGGGTTGAAAGGGATCTTAAAGATCATCCAGTCCCACCCCTGCCTTGGGAAGGGACACCTTCCATTAGAGCTGGTTGCTCCAAGCCCCGCCCAACCTGGCCTTGAACACTTCGGGGATGGGGCAGCCACAGCTTCTCTGGGCAGCCTGTGCCAGGGCCTCCCCACCCTCACAGGGAAGGATTTTTTTCCTAGTATCCAATCTAAACCTACTCTCTGTCAGTTTGAAAAATCATGTATTTTTTCTTATTTAGAGGGCAGTGATGGTCATGAGGCTCATTTGCTCAAGCAGGAGGATGCTTGTAGCTCTTTGCAGCAGGAAGAGGGGACCCGCTAAGGGCTCCAGTCGTGCCTGTGGGTGGTTTCATATCTGCAGTTGCATTGAGTTTGGGAGCCGTGGTAAAGTGACAGATCTCAGGTGGCACTGTGGGAGATCCTGGGGGTGGTGACAGATGCCAAGGGTGGTGGCACAGCAGCAGATGAGGAGCTGGGCTGCAGTCAGGGTCAAGACTTGCCCTTTGAGAAGCTGCTGCGTTTGCAAAGCGCTCCCACCTCCTCCCCAGGAATGCAGTGTCCCAGGGGTCAGGATGTGGTGTTGCTGCACACAGACCCCACTGCAGCCACCTCTAGAAAGCAGAAGCTGATGGCCCAGGGTCCCTCAGGTCCTGTCCAACCCTGCCCACCTGCTGAGCTGGGCCTGCAGGAGCTCCAGCCTGGACTCGATCTGCCCTGGCCTGCAGTCACTGTGCAGGGGCACGTCGTGCGAGCTGTGCACCAGCGAGATGTGCTGCAAAGGCTCCGTAGAGTGGGCCGGCCGCCGGTCCTCCCAGAAGGTGAACATGTTGGGAATATCCAGGGGAGTGGCTGGAAGGAAAGGAGACATCTCAGCACTTCTGTCTTGCATCCTCCAGCCCCACTGGTATGGAGGTGCTCCAGATTCTGTCACCTGACATACACAGAGAGCCGTCACCAGCATACACGTGGAGCCACCACTGACATGCATGGAGAGCCATCACCCACACACGTGGACAGCCACCACCCTGACACACATGGAGCAGCACAGGAGGGGCAGAGCAGATCCAACTGGGGACAAAAGGCAGCGAACACCCTTGGCCTTGGAGCGTGGCTCCCCTCAAATCCACATGAGCTGCTTAGACCTGCTCCAAGACAAGGCCACCATAGCCAAGCATCTCTCACCACCCTCCTGCCAGCTCTGCCTGCAGCCGTGGGTACCTGTGTAGGACTGGCTGCTCTCTGCCACCTGCTTGCCGACCTCTGTGTTGCCGGCGCTGGTGGTGATGAGGCTGAGCGAGGGCAGAGCAAAGTCATCCTTTCTGGGTGTGGGGAAGGGCTCAGCTTTCACAGGGCTGCCGGTCTTGGCCTCGTCATCACTGGCCTGGGAGCAGGGAGAGGTGCTGCTGCCCATGTCGTCCCACTGGTCCTTACTCAGCGGGTCCTGCGGGTTGGTGAGCTCGGAGTAGGTGTGATACTGCTCTGCATCAGAGATGCCTGTCTCTCGGTCTGTGGGACAGCACAACAGGTCAGTTTGGGGAGTACCACACATGAAAAAACAGCCCCCATTCCCTCTAGGATGCCTGTAGGGCTGGGGCATCCCAAGGGGAGGGAGGGAAGGCAGTTTGGGTGCCTGCAGGATGGTCTGCAGGGGCAGAGGCACCACCAACCTCTGCTTTGGGCCACCTGCCAGGGTAGTAATTAATAATGATCCCACTCTCCCGCCCTGCAGGCCGGGCTCTGCCAACGCAGTGGGACTCACCAGGCTTGCTGGGCTGGCAAAGGGAGTGCTTGCGTCGGCGAGTGCGGCGGTAGGTGCAGTCATACTCCTCGCTGAGGGGTGAGCGGGGAACGCTGTCTGCCTGAGGAATGAGAGGGGCTGGTCACCAGGGAAAGGGTGCCACGTCCCATCCATGCATGCCACGCGGGCTACAGCCCTTTCCACCTCCTCTGAAGGTGAAGCTACCTCTGTCTCTTCACCACTGCCCTGTCCCACCCACTGCCTCCTGGACTGGTTTCAGAGCTCAGGGGATTCCTGAGGCTGTCCTTGCTGCTCTGAGACTGAGGTAAGGGTGTCAGGGCCGTGGGGAGGGAAGGAGCACCCTGAGAAGCGGCAGGACATCCCAGAGTGGGACAGGACATGGAGGGACTTTCTTTTCTATCTTTCAGGTCTCTGAAAAAAAATGTCAGGAAAGGACAAAGTTCAGTCACACACTCTAAAAGAGTCAAACAGCACTGGCAAAAATGCTTCAAGCCTTTCAGGGATTGCAAACCTGATTATTTGAAAAGGAATTTTCAGAGGAAGCTGATACCCAATTCAATGAAGCATGAGAATATTTCTCACTTCAGCAGCCTCAAAACATGTGCAACCCATTTGCCCAGGCTGGAGCAGCCCTGTGGATGATTTACAAGTGTTGCAGAGCAGAGTGCCACTGGCATGGCTTGTTGTACCAGCTTTTCCAAAGAGCTCGGGAACATGGAGTAGACATGTCCTGCTGTGGGGGAATCATAACTCCATGGGAATTCCCTGGGAAATGTGGCTGTTGCACCTGCTGGCATCCTTGCTTTGGCCCTCCCACTTGCCAAATTTAAGCATTGACCACATTCCTCCCTGGGGCAGCCCTGGCACTCACATCTCGTAGGTTGAAGGTGATCTCTAAGTTGCTCCAGAAGTTGTCAGAGAACGCTGGGTACATGTCCAAGACCTCCAGCAGGTCCTCGCGCTGGATCTTGTGCAAGTCGCAGTAGGTCAGGGCCCTCACGTCGGCGTTGGACTTCCCCGGGCGGGCGTAGAGGCTGATGGGCTCCCCAAAGATGTCGTTCTTCCCTGTGTCAAGAGACAGCTCATTATGGAGGGGTGGGCACCCACTCCTGCTCCAGATATTTTGGTCCAGCACCCCTTACTTTGAGGCTCATGAACAAGGGGATGCCCAGCAAGCCCGACCCTGACTGTGTATGCTGGGGATGACACTGTGAAAGCCATCACTGATGGTGACACCAAGCCAGGGCAGGGGGTCATCAGTGATGGCTGGTGACTCCTGGGCCCTGCTCTCCTCACTCCCTTGCAGCCTCTCCCTGGCATCTTCCAGGGATCCTCCTTTCCCTGTCCAGTGGTGTGGGGACCCGTCAGATGCTGAGGAACAACCTTCCCTTCCCCAGTGAAATTCTCTACTCCCACCTGCCACCCTTTGTCCACTGCTCACTGCCCATCACCCTTTGCCCCTCGCCCATCACCCCTCACTAAAGGAAGGACTTTTCCACCTAAGATGGCCACCACAATGTCTTCCCGGAGGATCTCAATGGAACCCCGGGAGATGAAGTAGAGTGTGGTGAGGACATCTCCGTAGTGCACCAGGGTGTCTCCAGGCGGTGCATGAGTCGTCTTGAACTTCATGGCCAGGGCGCGCAGGCAGCCTTTGCTGGCTCCCCGGAACGCTTTGCAGTTCTGCAGCAGTGTGCGGTTCAGGTGCAGGCAGATGTCGGCCTGCAGGCAGTCAGGGAAGCCCTTCAGCACCTGTGGGGAGCCAGGGAGAGATGCCATCATGCCTCTGTCCCTGGGAGGGAACACTGACAGAACAGAGAGGTTGTGTGACACTCAGCGTGACACAGTGGGGCCACATGGGGAGACCGTGCACCCAGAAAGCCAAAGGTGGGGACATTTTCCCATCCCTGGAAGTGTTCAAGGCTAGACTGGATGGGGCTTGGAGTGACCTGGTCTAGTGGAAAGTGTTTCTGCCCATGGCAGGGAGTGGAAGAATTTGAAGTTTGAGGTCCCTTCCAACTGCAAACCATTCTGTGACTCTGTGATTTTGATAATCTTTTGGTCTTCCCTTGGCGGATCCCTGCCTCCTGCCTGTCACTGGCTTTTATTGCTTGTGGCTGGGGACAACAGCACTCCCAAGCAATAAATAAAAGTAACCAGTTCAATCTATTTATACCCACTGGTGGCATATCCCCTTTTTCATCTTTACACCCACTAATCTTGGATGAATGAGAGCAGAAACTGGCACAAAGAGCACAAAAACCTTAATTAAACAGCACCTGCCTGAATGCCAAGAAGCAGCAGCACGGGGCAGTTGTATGCAGTGACAGCTAAATATACCTGTGCAAATACCTCATGTTGAACAAAAGCTGAATCTGAAGGTGACATCAAGGTAAAACTTGCAATATGGAGAAAGCTGCTGCCACCAATGACTCACAGTGCCAAGGTGAAAACCACCTGGGTTTGGGTTTTTTTTGGAGAGCAGCATATGGCCCCAGGGTCCTCCTTGCTGTCCTCTTTGCTCACATCCTGCCGGTGGCCAAATCTGGAACAGCCATGCTGGGGCTTGTGAGCACGACTTGTTCCTGGCTCCATCATGATCTCCCAGGCTAGCAGGAGTGTTTCCCTACTGGGAAATCAGAGGTGGAGGAATTGGTCAGGCTGTGGGCTGATTGATGAGATCACCCAGCAGGAACTGGTGTGAGTGACAGCATGGCTGAGCCGCAAGCTCAGCTCTCACAGGGGATTTGTGACCTGGGTTTGTACTAAGCCAAGAGAACCTGTGCTTGGTAGGGTGCCATGGTGCTGCTTCTCGTTATTGCCACTGATGTCCAGCCCAGGGTGTCTCCTCCACTGGAGAGGCTTAACCCGAAGCTCTCCCAGCAGTAAACCCCCAAATGCTGCCCAGTTGTTTCATGTGGCAGCAGCAGCTTTAGAGGGAGATGCTGAATTCATACAAATCTGTCCTGATGGTGCTCAGGATCAAATGTTAAGAAAAAAAGGAGCACAAATTAGGAATGAGTGGGCTGATGACCTGCCCAGGGCCAAGAGGCTGGGAATACGAGGTCCTGTGCCTCTCTTTGCCTTATCCTTTCTCATTCCTCTGCCTTGCTGCTGGCCAAGCCACCATGTCTGTGCACTGAATCCCAGGGCCATGAGTCAAGTCCCCAGCCCAGAACACCTTGGCCTGGCCACCTCCTAATCCCCGCAGAGCCCTGGCGCCGTCAGCACAAGCATTCCCGCCAGGCTCGGAGCCCCGGCGCCTCTCCAGCACAGCTCCGCCATTGATCCCCCTTTGCTAACAAACAGCTGCCTCTCTGGGCTCTAATTAAAATGGATCGAGGTTTATTTAAATGCCCTCCTTTCCCTGCTGCAAGAGCAGGATGCACTTTGCTTAGCAACCGGCGGTGTGGAGAGGAGCTGGATCGATACCTGCTCCACTCCTGTGACACCAACAGACACCAGCCTGAAAGTGCGCAGTGCCAATAGGGACCCTGAGCTCCCCACCAAACCTGCTCTCTGGCCAAGAAATGTGCTCATGACCCTGGAAAACCTCTGGGTAGATGTAAAGGAATGGGCAGAAAAAGGGGAGAAGGAGGAAGGGGGATGCAGGAGGTGTATGGATAGAGCCTGTCTCCAGCCTCTCAGGTCTCCTGCCTGTATTCTGGTCAAAAGGATGGAAGTGTTTGGGTGGACCCAGATCTAGACACCTTGTTGCTCAGGACAAAGTGCTGTGAGGACACAGGGCCTCCCTGCCCGTACTCACTGCGTTCATGTCGATGCCATTGGTGTAGGACCAGGCATGCTGGAAATACTCCTCCAGGCGCTGGCGCAGGGGGTTGGGGATCTGGTGGAAGCGGATGAACTCCTTGACCCGCAGCATCTGCGTGTGGTAGCGGGCTGTGCCTGAGTAGAGGCGCTGAATGATGGCTGAGACGTTGCCGAAGATACTGGCGTACATCAGAGCTGCAACAAGAGGACAGGACTTAGCGGGACATGGGGAGATGCATGTCCAGCTACATCGGACCTGGAACCAGCAGATTCCCAAACCCCACATCTACCAGGACCTGAAAACATGTGTTTCTATCACCCCAACCATTTGTGTGTGCGGAAGAGGCATAGGCAGAGGGAGATGCTCCGACCTCCACAGCAGGGATGGGGACAGTGGGACATGCGCAGGCACTCACAGCCAATGAGCATGACACAGATGGAGAAGATCTTCTCGGAGTTGGTGTTGGGCGAGACATTGCCAAAGCCCACGCTGGTGAGGCTGCTGAAGGTGAAGTACAGGGCAGTGACGTATTTATCCTTGATGGACGGGCCAGAGGAGAGGTCGCTGTCATTGTAGCGCTTGCCGATCTGGTCACCCAGGTTGTCCAGCCAGCCGATCTTGTGCTCCATGTAGGGCCGCTCCACATTGCCGATGGCGTACCAGATGCAGGCCAGCCAGTGGGCAATGAGGGCAAAGGTGCACATGAGCAGGAAGAGCACAGCTGCCCCGTATTCCGAGTACCGGTCCAGCTTGCGGGCCACGCGCACCAGGCGTAGCAACCGGGCAGTCTTCAGGAGGCCAATGAGGGTGGTGGTCTGCAGGGGAGAGGTCAGAAACCTCAGGGACAAGCAAAAGATAACCGTGCCATGTTCCAAAGGCATGTTCCCAGCCGAGCCGTGCTTCCTTTGAAGGACAAAAATGCATTCCTAGAGTGTGAATCACCTCATCCTGGAGGTGACCTCTGAACTAGGTCAGATGAGTCACAGCACAGGGAAGGGCAGTTTCCCTCTGCTGACCATAAAGGCAACAAGCTCTGGGATTAGAGGTGAGCAACTGAGAAGAGCCAAGGCCAAGCCCATGTTTCCTGATGGGTCCTCACCTTGCCAGCCATTGCTACCAAAAGAGCTGCCTTTCACTCATGGAGCCTCCAGGCAGTACAGTAACTATGGGGTTATCCACTGCCAACATTTTGAGTCGGGCTGGTGATGCACCCCCAAATTCACCAACACTGGAGTGTGGGGTCAGCCCTTAAACTGAGCCCCCAGCCTGCTCGGCTGAGTCAACCTCAGCAAGGGGAGTGGATCCAGTCTTAACACTGAGAGTAGGGACTGCCTGACCCTAAAAAATGAAATCCCAGGTCCCAGCTGCTTAAAAACCTGTAAAGACACCCTTGTCGACCGTGTGACCAACCACCCCTCTCCCCATGGATTTAGCCATCTACCACTTACATCAAACCATCCACATCCCTCTATTTTTCTCCCATACATCTCTCCCTGTCCATCCATGAGGCCCGTCCTGTCCTGATAGACCCCCAGACCCTGCTCTTACCTCATCAGAGCCGGAGCGGAAGATGAGCAGGTCAAAGGGGATGGCGGCCACCATGTCAATGAGGAACCACCCCTTGAAGTAATGAATGGCGATCTTGCCAGGATGGCTCACCACCTCGTCGTTGATGTTGACGTAGGTGGTGCGGAAGTTGATGACAATGTCCACGATGAACATGATGTCCACGATGAGGTCAATGATGTTGAGTGGGTCACAGGAGTAGCTGCAGTCCCAGTGCTTCTCCTCCACCTGCTCCTCGTTGAGCAGGAAGGCGGCCGAGTAGGGGGTGAAGACGGCTGTGTAGATGACCAGCAGGAGGATGAGCCAGTCCCACACGGCCTTGAAGGGGCTGTAGTGCAGGATGGTCCATCGGTGGATGCGTGGCGCCTGCAGCTTGTACTCGGGAAGGACATCAGCACCCAGGGACAGCACCTGCCAGGAGAGGGGTGTGAGAAGGATGGGAGACCAGGAGAGAGGCTGGATAATGCTGGGAACCAGGCAAGAGACTTCCATGTGCTGGTAGAGCATCGAGGAGCACACTGGTTTCCTACAGATTTTTCACCTTCATGTATGTTTGCCCAGTTGCCCACTGTAGCTGACACCAAGGTCCTTGTCTGTCTCTGATGGTCACAGCACCCTCAGGGCAGCTTCTTACCTGCTTTATGTCCTTCTGACCCAGCAGAGAGGAAAGCGCCTGCTGCTGTGCCTCCTTCTGCCCTCAGCTCTGTGCCACCTGCCCGGGAGCTGCTGGGCATCCCTGACACAGGGCTATGGGATGGGCAGCTTGGAGATGCTATCCCATGGCTGTGTCACCCGAGGGTGACAGCACAGTAGGCATCCCGCAAGCCTTGCACCATGCCTTTCTCAGCCATAGCAGGTATCTTCCCCTGCATGTCCTTCTGGTACAGTTGTCCTCCGAGCAGGGGGATAGCTTGGGCCACCTGCAGCAAAGCCTCAGGCAGTGCCCATTTCCCATCTCACCTGTGGCCACCAATGGTGCAAACACCATCTCAAGCATGCAAGCACCCTCCCATGCTGTCACGTGTCCCCACGGCTCTCTGCTTTCATGGGGACACACTCCGCAGCACCAGTGAATCTCTCACGCATCCCAGGCCTGGCCCAGCTTCCCCCTCCAGGACCAGTGCCAGCTCCTGATGGGCTCTAAAGCCACCCTGGGGACACAGCACAAGGCACTGGGGATGGGAGGGGTGGGGCTGTCCTGCTCCGGGTACTGAGGGGTGGTGGCATGAAGGGGCTTATTTGGAGCTGGGGGCAGCTGGGTCCCCTTCCTGCCCCTGCTGCTCTGTTGTCCTCCAGTGTCCCTGTGGTGCTGGGACCAGTGCCAGTTGCAGAGGAGGGTGAGGGGCACCTCAATTCTCTCACCTGGCCCTGAGCCCCCAGCTAAAAGGGAGCTTTTTGCTGGGCTGCGAAGGAGAGGAGAGAGGAAAGAGGAGAGAGGAGAAAGGAGGATCCACATATCCCAAGGCAACAGTGATGGGCATCACCACGGCCCTCGCAACAGACCTGGAAGAAGGGTCTGATCCTTCCTGCGCTGACACCTGTCTTGTTCAAGGGTTTCCCAAGGGCTCCTGATGCTGCGACCCAAAGCGGATCCGTCCCTGTAGCCCCATCCCACAGCAAGCAGTTGCTCCCACATCCCAGAGCCCCAGGACACTGGAGGGTCCTGCATCCCAGAGGTGCCCCTGCTCCTACCTGCCTGCAGCTCGCCCGGCGCCCCAGGCGGCAGCTGACCCTTGAAGTCCGGGTGTCCACCATGGGGGCCCCCAGCCCCACACGCTCAGGCAGCGTCCGGCACGGCGGGCGCAGCGCTCGGGCCGTGGCATCGCCCACGCAGGCACGCAGGCACTCGCCCAGGCGGGTGGGAGACATGCGGCTGCGAAGGGCATTCGGGAGCCCAGCGTGGATTAATCAAACCCAATCGATGCTGGGGCCCCCGTGGGGACAAGAGCACCAATGGAGCAGCGGGAGCCGTCGACGTCGTTGGCGGATGGAGAGGGGAGGGATTGGAAAAAGTGACCAAAACACAATCGTTGTGGAGGGAATGAGGCACCAGCTGGGCTTGGGGACTGGCTCCCGTGGGGACAGCGGGAAAGGGGACAAGACAACATCGGTAAAATGCTTGATCCCAAAACTAAGATGCACCCAGAAGACCTGAGATAGACTCTTCACCTTGCGTCTGGGAAAACCAGCAATGCTCCCACCCTCAGCAGCTGAATGCTTGTTCTGCCTGGCTGGAGGCAGCTCTGTGGGGCCAGTCCTGAATTTGGGCCACCAAATACTGTTCCCTATGTTGGGGCACCTGCCCTGTTCCTCATGTCTGTTCCTGGCACCTAGCTCTTGTGGCAGAAGCAAGAACAGGTTAAGCCCTCTTGCTTTCCAGGCAGAAATGAATAAAAAACCACAATCCCAAAGATCTGAGGCAGAAAAGGGTAAAGAAACAACTCCTAGAAGAGCATCCAAGCAAACACAGAGCTAGGGAGCAGCTGCAGCCTTGTTCCTCTCTGCCCCTAAGGGATGGCAAGGTCACCCTTGGGTGGCCTGGGTGGCCGTGGGAGTCTCTGCAGGTGGCAGTGCCAGTGTTCCCCGTGGTGATCCTCCTGGGTGCCCCTTCCCTTGTCCCCTTCCTCCTGCACTTACCGGCTTCAGCCGCAGCCGCAGGCTCATGGTGTGGGGTGCTGGGTGCTGACAGCGGGGTGCTGGGTGCTGGCAGCGAGCGAGGGAGTGCAGGAGGGAGGAGGAGGAGGAGGAGGAGGAGGAG
>WEIT01003534.1:181353-201227 GCA_013389985.1 Dryoscopus gambensis | reverse complement strand
GGAGGGAGGAGGAGGGGGAGGAGGAGGAGGAGGAGGAGGGAGCAGGGTGTGTGTGGGCTGTGGGTGACAGAGGGGGGAGGCTCCTGTGGCCCTGGCTAACCCAGGCCATTGCTCATGCCCCGTGGTGCCCAGCACCCATCACCTTCCCCATCCCTCGCTTGGTGCTGGGGTTAAGGGCACTGGGGTGGGGGCCACTCCAGAATCACCAGGAGAGCCTCAAGCACAAGGGGCTGGGCAGGATCAGGCCCATGGTGCTGGCTGCAGGCTGGCAGTGACCTAGTGCCACTCCCAGCACGTATCCTGACACAGCTCAGCCCCCCATCCCTGTCCCCAGCACCCTCCTGCCCAGTGGGGCAGACTGGGGGGACTGGGACACATGCCACCTGCAGACAGGACCCCAGTTTGGTGACACCGACCCCACAGCATCCCCACGTGCCTCCAGCCGCGCTCCAGAGCCACAGCCCTGCGAGGCTGAGCCTGGGACCTTCGCTGCATTTGTGGCCTGCCCTCCCTGCCGGCCCAGTGCGGGGCCAGGCCATCCCAAACAGCCCCTGTCTCCACTCTCTGCCCACCCGCCGGTATTTTTAGACAGTGTCTCGCCACTGTCTCTGCCTCACCATGAATTATTTAACAGCTGGGAGCAGGGAGCTGTGGCTTGGCGAGAGGTGTGGGGGACATTGGGGTGAGGACCAGCAGGTCCCCTGTCGGAGGGGGAGATGCAGCAGGGAGGAGAGGTCCATCCTGTCCTGTCCCATCGCACCCCATCCCATCTGGAGATTGGAAGTGAAGGGAAGATTGACCTCTGTGGGTACTGCACTGCAGGGCCCTGCAGCCACCACCTGCCAGGTCGCCCGTGCCTCAGTTTCCCCACAAGGTAGAAGAGCTCCCTCACTCGGGATTGTGGGCTACATCAGCACCTTTCACACGCTCTGACGTCCCCATGGGATGCACCATTCCATGTGTGTCCCTTTGGGCGACAGTGCCTAAGTGTCCCCTGCAGGGACAGGCAGTGCCCCACGCGTTGGTGACAGTGCAGTGCCACCTGCTGTCTCCCAGGGGACCCTGTGGCCCTCACCGTGCTGACACCAGGCCGAGTCCCTGGCTGGGCACCTCGGGGCCAGCGGTGCCCCAGGGGCTCCATTCCCAGTGCTGGGGGGCAGGAACAGTGGCCAGAGCTCCCCCCAAGAGAAGCCACATGCACACACAAGCATGCAAACGCGTGTCCCCGTCAAGGCCACCATCACGAGCAGTTCATGCTGGTGTTCCCCCAGCCACAAATTACCAGAAATACTCATTTAGGGGACTAAAAGGAGCATTTCATCCATTCAGAGAAAGGCATAAACGAACACAAGGATACTGGCATTTCCTGGGAGGGAATCTCCAGGTGTCACTGCCCTCTCTGCTTCTGTCCTCCGAAAGCCACTGGAGTGGTTGTGACTGTCCCCCAGCAGCAGCACCAGCACCCCATCACTGCCTTGGTGGCATCTCACTGCCCACATACCTGTGTGACCTTCTCAGTGACGTTCTGGGTGCGCTCCATCACCTTGTGGGGAGCAATTATCTCGATCTCTGTGGTGGAGCCCGAGCGGTGCTTCTCCAGGTTGAACTCCACGAAGTTGAGCGTGAACTGGGGGATCTGGCTGATGGTCCGGTACTTCATGAGGTCGGAGTCCGAGGTGGAGTTCGGGGGGTTCGGTTTGACATGGGAAGCCTCTGAAAGAGGATGGAGAGGAGCACTGAGAAGGGCAGTGTGAGCAGGAACAGATCCCCAGAGCCTTGACCTCATGTAGGACCTCCAGGAGCTGGGGACCACCACAAGGTGCCACAGTCTGCTTGGCCATAAAGGCTTGGCTTCTTCAGGCTGGCTCAGATGTAGGATACCCAACCCAGGATGCCTGAGAGAGGGCTGTTTTTTCCACACATCAGCCATCTTTTCACCATTAAACCTCCTTCAGGGGGCTCAGACCAGCTGAAACACAGACACCCAATGTCCTTTGCTACCCCTGAGGACTGTAGTGGGTTGGGGACCAACCCAGTGAGATTCACTGGGGAGAGATGCCAAAACTGGCATGAAAACAGACAAAGGAGGAGGTCGTTCTCATCCACCCTTGCATGCTTTAGCCTGACAAACTGCTGAGCTGCTGTCTTGGTTTTTGGCCACCAAACTGAACCAGGAGTTGGATGATATTCCCACTCGGATGTATCCTCCATCCCCAGCTCCAGGCAGGGAGGTCAGAGCTTTCTCCAGAAGAAGAGCTGTAGTGGAGGGGGATCCTGACAGCTCTCCTTGGGGACCTGCCTCTGGGTGACCCCAGTGCAGGACCGGGGAGGAAGCTGTGGAGGTGGTCATTTCACAGTCAGGCTTGTGGCAGCGTGTTGTCATGAGTGGGAGCCTGTACCCATACCCAGGGCTCCAGAAAGATCCTCAGGCACTGTACTCAGTGTGTACCAACCTTTCCATCTCCTACAGGCAGGGCAGGGTCGTATTTTCAATTTTTTACCCCTTCTAATCCTTGCACTCTGACATTGACCCAAGTGGTGGTGTTGGCAGGAGGTGTCTGAAGGTGTTGTGAAGGTGCCCAGTTAACACCAGCCATCCTGCTGCCACCCTTCTCTCTGCTCATTCCCCTTCCCTCCCTCTACATTGTGTCTCCTCCTGAGAGTCGATAACCTGTGACTGTTGGAGGATCATGATCCCCTACCTCATTTTTCCTGACAGATTCCACAGACTGATGTCTCATCCCCAGTTACTGAGGCTTCTCTTTCCTGACCTCCGTCTAATTTGTCATCATCACTCTCATGAGAACCAGACGTCTGGACATGGATACCACGGTGAAGGATCCTTCCCTCCAGCCCTACAGAGTGGCCTGGCTGGTGTCTCACCCACCTCCAACACATGGACACAGCTCACACTGCACATGCCTGCAGACCCCTTCCCTCCCTCCGGAGAGGGTGGGATGGCACCGGGATTCCCCTCGTGTGGGGCAGCCGAACGCAACCTCACACGGTCTCACATCTCACACACAAACCATGGATGGCTCTACCTAGAGAGCAGGACCTGCCTGTGCAGGAAATCACATGGAGACCAGTGGGTTTTGGGGAGAAGACCCAGGTAATCTCCACCTTGCAGAGGGAAGAGCCAAGACCTCCCCCCCGAGATGTGCTGAGGCCATCACCAGAACCCTGACTCCCGCAGTAGAACCGACAGCTCCGGGGTTTTTCCCTACCTGAGTTTGCCCTCCTTTCCCTGAATTTTCTCTGGAACTCAGACCTCGCAGCCTCAAAGTTGTCCAAGGAGGAGACCCTGCGGAGGCTGTGGAAGCTGCCTCCAGGGCGAGACCGAAAGAAACCCCACGCAGGGTATGACCCTCGTGGGCCCAGCATGGGAGCCTCTTGTTTCAGGGACGAGTGCTGTAGGGTGGGATCGGCCTCCAGGCTTGGCCTCCGCTCCTTTTCCAGGAGGGATTCGGTCTCTGACTGCATACAGTTTTCCTTGGGCGATGTCTTCAAGTCCCTCAAAATCAGGGAGTCACCACCAGGCTTTAAGACAGCCAGGAGAAAGCGTTGTATTAGAAGGAGTCCCCACGTGCTGGGGGGAAAGGAGAGGGAGCCGGGGTAGGTAAGAGGAGAGGCAGAGGGCTGGGAAGCACTGCAGTTCATGAGGTCATCTCCAGCCTGGACCAGGACCTGCTTTGGAGTGGGGCGACCAAGTCCCTGGGGACCTGGCAGCTCCTACCTCCTACCAGCTCCTGCCGGAGGCTGGGCGGCCGCGGCGAGGCTTGCAAGGCGATGCACAGCTGGGAAGCAAGTGAGAGCAAGAGAAGAGGAGACCTGGGGGCAGGCTTGCCTGGAGGACCTGCTGTGCCATGCGTTTCTCCGAGATGTCCCTATGTCCCACCACTGGGGCTGCCCTTCCCTCACCTGCTGCAAGAGCTCTGAGGGTCAGTGCCAGGCCCTGTGCTGGTGTTTATGGGAGAGGATGTGCTCTGCACCAGGAAGCACTGGAGGAGCTGCTGGGTTTGCAAATTTGGCCATATTGGTCCTCCTTCTCCTACAGCCATCATTAGCGATGGCTAAACCTTTTTCCCTGGAGACCTGAAGAGTTTCCACACTTTAACTTCTGCAATGGGGTGTGCAAAGCAACCACCTTCTGGAGCAGAAACCCGTGGGACTGTGCCCCTGCAGTCATACCCATGGGAGGGACTGTGGCTCTTCTCACCATTCCTAAGGCCCTTAGGGCAGGTTTTGGGACGGGGTGCCTGGAGGGGCTGGCTGCTGGCTGGCCCTGTGCCTGCAGGGCTGTGCCCACTTGACCAAGCTCCAGCAAAGTGGTGGATCATCAGGTTGTCCTCAATCCACGTTTTCCATGTGTGTGCCCTGAAACACTGCAGTGCCCTGAGCAGCTCCAGCCTGGGGGTACCCAGAGCTTTTAGCAGTGCTGGTGTCTATAGGAATGATGTACCCAAAGCATCTGATAACTTTACACACATCTTCAACCTCCCACAAGCACAACTTCTGAGAAGACAGGCACCTTCCCCCTCGTTATGATTTGGGGAAGCAGATTTATCCAGGCTGTCTGGGTACACCCAGCACAGTGAGACCCTGGCACGTGGGGATGCCTTAGCAGAGCAGAAGCCTCCTGCCCACAGCCTTGAGCTGCAGCATTTCAGAAAACAACAGGTCTTTGACTGGAGGTACCCTGAGCACTTTTGACAGTCAGGAAGCCACCAAGAACAGCAATCTCTAAACAGGTCCCACCAATAGTTTTTCAAGGTCAGCAATGATGGCATCACCCTCCATTATGGGAAGCAAAATCTTTGCTGGAGGGCTGAGAACCTGGCCCTGCCTGTGCTGCCCGGTCCCTGCCAGGAAAACACGGGGAGATGAGCCTGCCAGTCCCTGCCAATCCCTGCTCAGAGCACACCTGCTCCACGCTCCTACAGCCACCAGCACGTCCCGTCCTTGAGGTAGGGTCAAATCCCTGGAGCTCCACCATCCTGGACAACTTGCACTATGTAGCCAGACCTTCCTCCCCACTTTGGCACATCTCCCGCTCCCCCCCTGAGCCACGGAATGTGCAGAGCAGCACTGTCGAGCTCCAGCCCACACCTCCAAAGCACCGCGCTCACTGCCGGCCCTCAGCAGGGCCAGTGCTCAGCATTGACCCAGGGCCAGGGCCCTACCGCTGGACATGGCCCGAGCCACAGCAGCCGGGGGGGAGCGGGATGGGGACGGCAAGGAAGAGTGCTGGGACCTGGCCTGAGGCGTGGGCTTATATCAGACAAAGGCTACGGTTACCTTTCCATAGTCAATGGCTACTCCATCAAACTCACTGGTGGGCAGAGATTTCCGCTGGACTTTGAGTCGCCGCAGGGACGGGAGACTAAACTTCAAACTCCTACTTTCACCTTGTTAAAAAGAAAAACAAAACACAAGAGAGAAAGATGTGACCTAGCTGCATGTGATGGCTGAAGTGAGGCTGGACAGGGGAGAGGCTGCAGAGAATTCTGGGTGGCTTTGGGGGCACATGCTGTGTGGCCCTTCCTCCTCCAAAGCACTTGCTATTCCCATGCCATCACATTGCCGTGTGCTGAAGGCAGGCCCTGACCTGGCAGCAAGCTCTGCTGAGCTGGAGAAGAGTTCCCTACAACTGTGGATGTGAGATGGGAAAGGTGCAGAACACCCCTAAGCCAATTAAAAAGGTTAAAGCCACTTAAGGGATTTGGACCTGGAGGAAATCGAGCCTCTAAATCTCCTTGGTGGAACTTCAGGAAAAATCCCCACACAGTAGATGGTAATTTAGAAAGGCAGTGAAAGAAAAGTAGTTCTAGCAATTTTGTTCCTGGATTTGTTTTGGATTTTCAGTGAGGGAATTTGGACCACACGGAGGGGTCCCTTCCTTCCGTCGCAGGGGACCAGGAGAACACCTCACTGGAGACTGGGGCTGGGACAAAGGCAGCCAGGGCTGCTAGGAGCTGTCAGAGAGATACAGGAGAGGAAGAGCCCAGATGTGGAGAGGACCCAATGCCCCTGCTTGTGCCACTCAATGCAAAGTCACTTGTCCTCTTCTAGAGGGGACCGTGGTCACTTCCTTCTGCAGAGTTCGTGTGAGCAGCTAGGTTCACACCCTCGGGGCCTGGGTCAGCCCTGGAGCTCATCCAGCAGCACCAACTGTGCTCCCTAACTGCACGAAAGGTGGCCTCAATGCTGGGGCGCATGGGATGTGGCATGGCCTCCACAAAGACACTGTCCCCTGGGAAAAAGCAGCACGTTGAGGAGCTCTTTGGTTTTGGCAGGATTAGCTTCCCTCACCCAGCCCCAAAACACCACCGAGCTGCTTGGGCAGGGTCCCAGCCTGCCCAGCTGCCCAGAAATGCCCCCGCCCATGGGGTACCACGCCGGCTCCCTCTGCTCACCCCATCCCCACTGCCCAGAGCAACTTTTCAGCTGGAAGAAGCAAAACATCTGAGTTTCCCTGCACACCAGTGAGCTGGGGACCAGCAATGCAGCCACCTGTGGCCAAGCAATTAAAGACTGAGTCAGAAAACCTGTGCACAAGAGCCTGATCTGGACTGGCACCAGCAGCTCTGGCCTTTCCACACTCCCCGTCACCGGAGTGGAAAACCCAAGAAGCACCCCTTGGGATGCACAGCACAACATCCAGCATGCAGGGAAGTGACAGGTACTCTTGATTTGGGTGCCTTCTGCCAAAGGTATGTCTTTGGGTGGGATGGGGTATGGGTGCATCATATGTTGAGATATTCTGAGAGCTGGTGGGGCTGCAAAGCAACACTGGTTCTGGAATTTAGGATTTCTTCAGCAGGTCATGCATAGAGGGTAGCTGGTACCAAAGCAATCCATCAAAACTATGAATCTCATCACTTCACAGACATACGAACACGTGCACAGTGATCTGTCCATTCACACATACATCCGTGAGCCCCCTGTGTGCATGTCTGGCCTGAGCACCTACAAACCCATACAAAACTCTGCTGGTACCTGCTGCCATACACAGACACCTCAATGGCTCCAGGATATAGATATGCCCCGAGTGGGAATGCACTGAGACTCACACACTCCAGTTCAGCGGGCAGTTGTTCCCACTGTTCCCCGAGGTGGCCCTGGCTCTGGTCCCGGTCCTGCTGTGCCACCCCATGTGCTATGGGGGGACAGAGCCACGTTGCTCCCACAGCTTTACTTTGAGGCCTGCCTCCAACAGCCTCCCAACAGCACCCCTAGGGAATGTCGTCATGAAGGCAGATGTGGGATTATTTTCCTGACTCAGGTAGAGGTGACCGGCACTGAGGGCTGTATGGAAGAAGGAGATTTAGAAGCTACAGTTCTTTGTCAGGTCTAACATCTGCATCCCTGAATATCCACATCCCCTCGCAAGCCTCACCACAGCTTCCCTTTGGTTCAGTCTTCCCAAAAAAGGGAATTTGAATTTTCCACTGTCTCCAAAACCTTGGAATGAGCCTAGGAGAGCAGGCAACAGCCTGAAGCTGGGGCAGGCTGAGCCGTCGCAGCGCAGCCATCCTTGTGCCATTCGCCTGCAGTGACATCCCCGCAGCACAGCTATGCTGTTGGTGACACCAGATGTCCCCTGGCCTTCCCGGTGACCCCCCACACAGGTCCTGTCCCACACCAGCATCTCCAGCCTAAGCTAGTATTAAATGTGGAAAAGATCCACCAAGGCGGCGGGTTCACGGAGGGACTCCACGGCTCCACTTGCAGCGAGATCTCCTCTTGAAAAAATGCACCATCCCATGCAGGGGGTCAGTCCCCAGCCCTGTTCCCAGGTCTCTGGGATTTCAGGAAGTGTGTGCGGGCAGGTGTGGATGTGAGGGGAGCACAGATGGCTCAAACAGCCTTTTCCCACCCAGCTGGGGTTTGGCTGGACCAGTCTCTGGGCAGGCAGAGCTGCAGCTGCGCAAAACCACAAACTTCTTCCCGTTTGCCCTGCCCACAGGTGCATCCCTCAGTCCCCATGTGCTCCCAAGGAAACCATGGGATGAGGGTGCTGCGCTGCTCTCCCAGGTCCCACCGCCCCCGGACGCCCACCTTTGTTCCAGCTCTGCGACAGGCGCTGGTGCAGGCTCCGCCCGGTGCTCTTGGCGATGAGCTGTGCCAGATCCTCGAAGTTGAGGATGAACATGATGACGACGCCTTCCTCGTTCTTCACAGGCACCACGTCCACCAGGCAGCGGAAACACGAGGCTGGCGAGCAGAGACAGGCTCAGGGGGGCTGCACAGGAGATTCTGCCCTCCCCCAGCACCAAACACTTTTGGCAGAAAAGTGGATTTTTAAGCACTTTGAGGGGTGCAATCCCTGCTGGTGGGGAGTGGAGGATACGGAACATGATCTGAGCCCTGGGAAAGGGCCATATCCCTGAAGCATCCCAATCACACTGATCACATCTCTTTTTTCTGTCCCAGACAGTCATTTATATTAATGTACTTGTGAACAGCAATTAAAGAGTGAGTAATTAAGAACTCAGGAAGTCCCAGGTAGTGGTTTAACCTCATTAAGCATCCTGCTTCTAATCACGCTGCAGTTAATTGCCCTGCAATCACCAGGCAGTTTTTGGGGACTGGATGCAGGCAACGGGGCTGAGCCCGACCACGTGGGCAGCAGGACTGGGTGGGATCAGTGTGATGGTCCCCAAGGACAGCCCTAAAGGCACGAAGTGGTCAGGCATGGCCTTGTCTTGTCCTGCCATGGGGAAACTGAGGCACAAAGGGGGCACAAGGACTGGCCCAGTGTCCTGGGAGTGATGGAGGCTGTGAGGAGGATCCCAAATGTGGCCACAGGGATTTTCCTGTTGGATGTCAGGTTGATCCTGTGGCTCTTCTTGTGCAGCAGCCAGGTACCAGTCTGCAACGAGAGGCAGCTGAAAACACCTGCAGGTCTTTTTCCAAAGCACCAAGTGAAGGATACAGGTGGTTTCCCACCTCCTTTGCCAGCTTTATTACCACCAAATTCCCCCCAAACCCTACCTGAGGGTATAATCACTGTGAGTCCCTTCTTTGAGCTGTCTGCTGCTGCTTTGGCACTGGTGCGAGCGAGACCCCCCGAGCCACAGCTGCTGTCACAGTCCCTCTGGCAAAACCCCTGGGGATGCTCACGTCCCCAGGCTCCTATCCCAAAACTCCGAGAGATGACGGAGCACCTAGGAACTATTCCAGCCGACAGGGAGCCAAGCCACCTCCTTCCTCGGCAGTTTTTGCCCGGGCAGATCCCTGATCTCGCCTTTCCCCCACGCTCTGATCACCGGGGATTAGCGGATCGGGCAGGGCTGCGCTGCCGGCCCGATCCCCCGCTCTCCCGCTCTGGCTGCAGCCACGCTCCAGCCGGGAGGGGCATGTCGGCCTTTCTGCGTACAGTTTTAAGGAGCTCAGGGCCTCCCGTAATCAGGAGCAGATGGCCTGCATCGGGCAACTTCAAAATCTGCCGTGACGTCAGGGATGTGCACATACACGGACACACACACAGGCACAAGAACGGGAAAGAAATAGATACGGTGAAATCTGTTTAAAGACCCCAGCAGCCAGGATCCATCCATCCTTTCTTCCTTTTTCTTTCTTTCTTTCTTTCTTTCTTTCTTTCTTTCTTTCTTTGTTTCTTTCTTTCTTTCTTCCTTCCTTCCTTCCTTCCTTCCTTTCTTCCTTTCTTCCTTTCTTCCTTTCTTCCTTTCTTTCCTTTCTTTCTCCATTGTTCACCACAGGGAGAGGAAATCCACTTAAATGTGTGATCTGGAGAGGAGGGGGTGGATTTCTGGCAGATGAAGCTGTTTGGAAGGGCTGCACGGGCACGCGGCAGGTTACCTGTGTGTGCAGCAGGAAGAAGTGAGCTCTTTGCCCTCCCTTTGTCAGGATTTTTAGGGATCTTTAGATCAGAGCTGCCCCATCAGTGACGCTGAGTGGGTGAGGTGTTGTGGGCGATGCTGGGGTGGCACGTGCCCGGTGGGATGCTGCGGTGCCATCCCCAGGACTCTGCGGCTCTGCCGGTGTTGATGCTGGCGCTGGTGTGTGCAGGGGCTGGGAACAGCTGAGCCCACTCACGGGTGCTTTCTCCTTTGGTGTCTTAGAAAATGAGGAGTTGTTTTCCCCAGGGTGATTCTGAAGCATCACCAACTTCCTGGAGCCCACATGGTTCATTGGCACGGGCAGCCATCAATTCTCTGTGTCCCCCTGGACTGGCAATTCTGATCCAAGCGGTCCAGTCCTGGCTCAGGTGCTCTGCCCTCCTGCATTCCTGCACTGCATCACGTTTCCTTCCCAAGTTCCTCCGTGGCAGTGGGAGGGGATGGGCTCTGAGCTGTTCTCAGTGGGGCTAGATCATGGCAGGCCCTATGTGGCATGGGAAAGGGTTAATCCCATGGCCAGTGCTGAACAGCTGAAAACTGGGCCCAGTTACATCCAGTTGGAGGGATATGAGGAGCAGCTGGGAGGTAGCTGGGGGTGGGTTTGGGTGCCAGCTGGTGCCTGGTTTGATCCTGCAAATCTGGGAGGTGCTGAGCTTGAGCAGCCCTGGCCAACGTTGCTGTGAGCCCCTCGCTGATCCCTTCTTAAATTAAATAAAATAGTATTTCTG
Source organism: Dryoscopus gambensis (assembly GCA_013389985.1). NCBI lineage: Eukaryota > Metazoa > Chordata > Aves > Passeriformes > Malaconotidae > Dryoscopus > Dryoscopus gambensis. Next base: position 190,633 of record WEIT01003534.1, on the reverse strand, counting down.
TTGGAAAGGAACTACAGCAATAATCTAGTCCAGTGGCCAGTTCAGGGTTGATCAAAAGTTAACTGGGTGTGAGACTCTCCAAAACCAGGGGAATCACCCCAAGAGTGGCCCCACCAGGCACAGCCCTGCATGCCAGGAGCTCAGGACCTTGCTCAGACCCACATGGCACAGCATGGAGTGTCAAGGGAATGAGGGAGTATCAGGGCCAGGGATGGGAGCAGCAGGTTCCCTTAAGCCTGGCCCAAAGACAGGGCATTCCCCCAGGATTTGGGGTCTCTGTGCAGCTGTGATTTGGGGTACCCCCAGCTCTGTGGAGAGGCTGCAGCTGGGAGACCCTTGGCACCCTCTGTCCTGACTCAGTTTATCTGTGGTGAGCCAGCCTGGGCTCTGCTGAACGCTGAGCCTCCCCATCCTTCTTCCCAAAAACCAGGCACCCCAGACCTGCTGTAGCACCAGGGGGCTGAGCCAGCCCCAGGAGGGACCTCAGGCCTGCCCTCTTCATCCTTGTTCCTCGATCGACTGTCCCCATCCATCTGACTGTCTCTTCCCTTCAGCTGTTCAGCTAATCTGTCTCCATCCATCTAATTTTATCCAAATGATCTCTTGGAGCAGCCCTGGGGGCATTCACAACCTGCCTGTGTTCTGTGGCCACCTACATGAGGGTGCCTGTGCCCACCTGGGGTGAAACCCAGCCTGGGGGCTGCAGAAAGGGCTCGGCAGGTGGGGTGTGACAGGGATGCTGGGTTAAAGGGTCCCACAGCCAATGTGGTGGGCTTTTATGGGCTGGGAAAACCAGCTCATTCCCTAAACTCCTGGGTTTGATCTTCCAGCACCCAGCCCAGCTCCCCCAAGCTGAGTGAGTGCCTGGAGGTTTGTGCTTTCTGACCCACTGTGTCTTCTGACCTTGATAAAAGCCAGCACTTAATAACATTAAAAATGTCATCATTGGGGCCCCTCCCTCCCTGTCCCTCTTATCCCCCACAGCCACCGGTGGTTAATGCATTTGTCAGTATCATCAGTATTAAACTAATCAACAGGACACGGGGGTTTCTGAGAGCTGGACACAAGCCAGTATTGTTATGAATATTAAAAAAGCGAGCTATTAATCTGCGCTCGGAGCTCTTACCCAGGCCTGCCCTCCCCCCGGCCGGGAGATTTAATCTGCAGGGTCTCATGGCAGAGTGGCTAAATCTATAGTGGTATTATATAAAGGAGCAGAGGAGAGGGGCTGGGAAGGGCACGGAGGGCACGGGGATGGGGATGGGGATGGGAACAGCGCTGGGCTCCAGGGATGGCTGGCACGCCCAGGGAGAAGCTTGGAGGGCCAAGCTGTGCTCCCGTCCTGGGATAAATCAGTGTCAGGGCTGGGTAGAACTTCAAAGGGAAGCGCAGATTTCTGGGAGGCCCTAAAGCAAATCCCTGAGATGGGATGGAAAAAAATGGAGATAGAGTCTGAGCTAGTGGGAGATGGGTCACCCTTGGGACTTGGGGTGAGCCCCTGCAGGTCTGCATCCCCCTGCACAGGGAGAGGATGTGCTATACGGGGTCTGCCCTGGCCCCTCTCCCCACACCCAGACAGGGCATCGGGAGACTGAAGCCCGCCAGGACGCCAGGCCAGCAAAAATGACCTTATTAAGTAACATCAGCAGGATGGGGGTTCCCCTGTGCAGTGAGGAAGGGCAGGGATTCCTGTGCTTACAGGCATCGCTGGCTGGAAGCAGCAGTGGAGAAGGACAACCAGGACTGTCAGGTGGCTGAGGGTACCCACCAAAATGTGGCCACGAGAAAGATCCAAGCCTAGCAGAGTGGTTTTGGGTGCAGGTGGAAGGATGCTCTGATCCCCAGGAGCCAAAAGGGGTCCTGGATCAATACAGGGGAGTTGGCAAAATGCATCTTAACCTCCTCTGAAAGTGAAGGGAGCGGCCACATCCAGGCCCTCAGTCCTTCCCTTGCTAAATCCCACTGGCTGCAGGAATTACTCCATCTTAGAGCGGGGCTGTGGGGCCCAAGCTGAGGTGCTGGCAGCGCTTCCCGGGGCCATCCGGCCATCCCAGGGCCCTGTTCCCACAGCACACGGGGCCGCCTCCCACTGGGGATACAACAGTCACTGGGGATGAGGATTGGGGTGGGAATCAGGGACTCTGCCAGGGCAGGGATTTCAGGAAAAACCCTACTCCAGGCAGCATTCTTGGGGATGCTGGGGATGATCTGGGCCTGTCCTCTTGTTCATAGGACATCAGGTCCAAGCAAAAAGCATCTGTAAAGCATCAGATGAAAAATGTGTCTCTTCCAGCTCTGTGCCCTAATCACACTGGCCCTGGGGCACAGCCAGGGCAATGAGGGTGGCTGGAGCTGCAGCACAGCCATGCCAAGGATGGCAGAATTGGCTCCACAGCACAGGATCTCTGGGACTCGAGCTTTTGCCATTGTGAGGCGGGATGTTTATAAGTTCCCATCTGGAGCTGGGCCATGGTGTCCGTCCCTTCCCCGAGGTCACAGCCGGACCCTTAAAGCAAACAGCAAACAGCCCCAGCTTGGCATAAACCCCGAGAGCTCAACTTGGGATTGGGGTTTGTCAGCTGGCTGTGCCTTCCTGCTCCTCCAACACTCAAGAAGTCTCTTTAGTCCTGCCTTGACCACCCCATGGGGCAGGAGCAGAGGCTCCCTGGGGCTGCCAGCACCAAATCCCTGACAGTGCCAGGATCCAGCAGTTGCTGGTGGGATTTGCCCTCCTGCTCCCAGCGCACCCTTTGGGCACGTCACATGTTGCTGTTTACAAAGCCATGTGGAGAAACCCTGGCTGGATCCATCCCCGCCTGCCTTGGCCGGGCTTCCTGGCACCAGCTGCTGGAGAGGTGCAGTGCTATGGATGTGCCCTGGGCTGGGGACAGAGGGGACATGTCACATGAGTGTCCCTGCCCCGTTTGGGTGCGGTGACACTTCCCAACCCATGCCTGCCTGGCTGCCTGCTCGGGCCCTGTTGGGGGATATGCTGAGTGACACTGGGCACCCCACTCACTCTCTGATCCTCCCACTCCTGGAGCCCCCAGGGGAAAATCCCAGCTCCCACACCAGTGTTATGAGTTTGCCGGGTCCGTAATCCTGGTCCCTAATCTCGGTTCCAAGGGGACTGACACAAACTGCTGCTGGAGGGGACGAGCGGCGGGCTCTGCCCAGGAGGGGATGGGATGGGGGGTCTGGGGCTGCCCCACCAGCTGCTCCAGCTGTCACAGGCACATCTCTCCTTTCATATTCATCAGCATCACATTCATGCAGATTAAGTGGAGTGAGTGCCACCAGCTGCTGCTGCTCAGGCCATGCTAGCACCGTGGCACTCAGCACCTGCGGCCACCTTCCACGCTGGGGACCCCGTGAGCCCTGGCCAGTGGCTCTGCTCCAAAGAATCACCCCTGGGGAGGGAAAAGCTCAACCCTGGATGCAGCTCAGCTCCACCAGCTCCTTGGTGTCATCCGTGGGATGCTGGAGGATTTGAGCTCGCCTGGCTGCAGTGGACAGTGTGTCCCCAGGGCTGGAGGCCATGGCTGCTCCTCGCTGTGGCAGAAGCTGATCCCGTGCTGACCCCCCTGTCTGGGGCAGTCCCAGCTGTGTAGCATCTTGTAAGGAAATTATCTTTTCACTGATCTCCCAGCTTTGAGCTGGGGATTAGAGCCCACACGCACTGCAAACGGGCTCTTCTCTCTTTCCGAGGCCTTTTTGGGGCTGGTGTGGCAGGGAGGGACAACTGCCCTGGCTGGGCTGGTCCTGTCTTTCCCCACAGGTACTTGGTCCTTGGTTCCATTTCAGAGCTGGGCTCACTGCTGGCAGCCCTGGCTCTTTTGGCTCTGTTTATAATTCGGTGATGACAGCATGGGCATCTGGGTGGGGACCGAGCAGCCAGCCTGTCCCCAGGGACACGCATCACCCCATCCCTCAGCATCCTGCCTGTCCCCAGAACCCACCGCCCCAGACACCCTTGGGTGCCCCCTTCCTACCTACCTCCATCCATCCCACCCTGGCCCTGCTTGGGTGGCTCCAAGGGGCAGATTTTGGGTATAGTATTGCCTCTGTCAGCCAGAAAAGCGAGGAAACAACCCCGCGAGCCGCAGAGCCGGGAGTACCGCAGTAATAAACAGCAGGTCGAGGCTGGAGATTGGTGCTGCTGGTATGAAAAGGAGGACAGGCAGGTTCGGAGCTCCGCCGGCTAATTAAGCAGCAGCTCCCTATAATGCAAAAGCCTTTTCTTTGCCGATAAGACCCATTTATAATGGCCCGAGCGGTCGCAGGCTGAGTGCTGGGGGGAAACAATTGGAAAGCGTACTGCTGGTGGGGTTGGGTTTTAAAAATAGACATGAAGGGTTTGCTTCTGGGCTTTTTTATTTTTTCCCCTCTTTTTTAATAAAAAAGAGAAGAAAGCAGCTGAGAGCTGCACTGAGAGTTCCCCATGGCCTAGAGGAAGAGCAGGGCTCTGAGGACAGCACCGAGCATCCCGTGAGCCCAGCAGGAATGCTTCAAAGCAGGGAGCACGGCGATAGATCGATCGGGCTCGCAAGCCAAGTAGTCCCCAGGGATGAAATGGGACACCATCCTGAGGGAGGGAGGGAGGCAGGAAATGGAACGGGGCTGCACACGCTGTCCTTGCCACGGCCAGTGCATGGCCACGCACTGGCACTGGGATGGGAGCAGGAGGAGAGCGTGCGCCGCTTCTCTGTGTGTCCCCTGCATTGTGCTGGGCTCCAGCCAGGCCCTGCAGCTGCTCAGGCGGGACTTGCACCCAGCCCTGGCACCACTCATGGCCCCTCTCCACCCAGGACCGGCCCCACAGGAAGAGCCTCGACCGAGTGGCCTGATCCTGTCCCCACGAGGGTCAGGCCCCGCGGGATAACGCCGGGATAACACGCAGAGGTGCTGCCAGTGAATAACTCCGGGGGCCGATACGCTGGCACCTGGATGCCAGCCCGGGAGATAGGGTCTGGGAGGGAGGCCAGGACACCCGGGTGCCAGCCCCCAAGATAGGGTGCTGGGCCGGGAGCCAGGGTTCCTGCTTGCTCCTTCCTCTTGCTTCCAGTGGTTCTTCTCTAACTGGCTGCCCGGGAGCTGCCAGCAGTGGGCCGCAGCCCCGTGCTCAGGCCAAGCCCCCATCAATACAATTAGAAGTGATGGGAAAGCTCCACAGGTTAAAAAAAGGAAACACTTCGTATTTTTAACCTCCCGTGAGCGCTGGACCTGCATTCCCCTGCCCCTAGGAGCCCTGGCCACTGCTGTTTTGCAGCATCAAGCACTAAATATTTATTTAACTTCCTGCCGTATTAGAACTAATCACTCTTATTTTCCATCAAAGCTTCATTTTCATCTTAACGTAATTCCATCTGTGCACGCACAGCCGCATCCTGCTCTCTGGAAAGGCAGCTCTGAGGCCATCAGCTGCACCCACTCTCAGCAGAAATGAGGGGCCTGTCTCATCTTGTCTTGGAGCCCAGACTGGGAGACCTGTGTCCCAGCTGGGCTTCCCCATGGGCTTCCCACTGGATTCTCATTCCTGGTGCAGGGATCCCACAAGAAATGCCATTGCTTGTCCCAGGAGCTCTGAGCCATCCCCAAGGGCTCACAAATGACCTGATTCCCAAATAATCTGGCAACATCCTCCATCGCTCAAGCTCCCAGTGTGCTCCATCACAGCAGAGGTGCCTCCGTACCACCAGGAGCCACTATGGATTTGCTCTCAGCAAAGCCCTGAGCCTGGTGCAATCCTGATGCCCTGGTAGCATCAGATCCTGTTTGCCTCCTCCCACTGTTTGCTTCTCACAGCCCAAATCCAGGGCGAGTCACACCTGCCACCACTGGATCACCCCAAAAAGCAACTCTTACTGTCTTTGCGGTAGTAGAGGATCTCGAGCTTGCACTCCTCAGAGCCGAGCAGGGCCTGGGTGAGCTGGGCGATGGAGCTCTTGGTGGTGTCGGGGCCGGTGAGGAAGTCGCAGGTGCAGGGCCGCTGCATCACCTCCACGCGGGAGTAGCCGAACATCTCGCAGAAGCCGTCGTTGCAGTAGATGATGGCACAGTTCTCCATCTGCGCGTTGGCAATGAGGAACTTGCGGTCTGCAGGGAGGCAGGAGAGCACGAGGCTTAGAGGGGTGGTGGGGACCCACAGGGACTGGGGACAGCCTGGTTGCAGGGGGGGAGCTTGTGATTTTTGATGTCACCCACTGTGGGGCTTGTGCAGAGACAGGCTCCCTGGGGACACCGGTGACAGGTCTGGGGGGAGGGTGGCTGACCTCAGCCCACAGCATCCCAGGTACTGCTCTGTTCTTCAGAGGGAGAAAGTGTCCCCAGTTTCACGTGAATTTGAGACTGGGGGGACAGGGGGACCCAAAGCGGGTTTCTCAGTTGAGGCAGTTTGTGGCCAGGGTTGGCCAATCCCTGCAGCCTTGACATCTCACCACTGGCATGTGAGGACTCAGCTGTCTAATACACGGGCAATCTGTCCCTGACTGGCACTGCAGGCAGAAGGAGAGCTGCAGCCTCTGTCCCTTCCCAGGAGCTTATCAGGGACCTGAGTTATCTCAGACACTTTCCACCCTTGCTCAGATTTGACTGAAGTCAGGCAAGGGGCAAGAGGAGGAGTGAGCGTGAGGCTTGCCTTCCTGGGAAGCAGGGGTGAAACCCATCACATTAATGATTCTCCTAATGTTTTATAGGATAATTGTGCCTTTGGGCTGAAGGTGAAATCCAGACTCTGCTGGGCTTTGTGGCCCCTGTGCTCAACAAGAAAAGTGCTCAAGTGAAGGAAAGGGGAAACTGAGGCAGGGAGTGATGCTGGCCCATTCCCTCCTGGCACTGCAGCCACCTAGGCTGGGCTGGGGCCAGACTCACTGCCTTGCCAGGCTGCGTGGCAGCTCTGCACAGCACACGTCATCCAGGCCACATGGAGCCACTTCCATCCTTATCTTGGGGGTGAGCTTTGATTTGGTTTGATTTTGGGGTTTTTTTCACGGATATCGAGGAGTCTTGGACTATGGGACAGGCTTGCTGGGATGTGACAGGGGGCTGGATGTGTATGTGATGGGATGCCATGTGCCCCCCAGCAACATCTCCCTCAGCATTTGGCATCAGCTCTGGGCTGGAGCTGGAGGCAGGTCTGAGCAGAGGGTCCATTTGGAGGCTGCCTCCCAGCCCAGACCCCAATTAATCTCCTGGATTACCCAGGAATGGCATCTGCAGCCTGCGTGCTCCAGAACCCTGCTGCACTCCAGCCTCACCGGGAATTTCACCCAAATGCAAGAGAAACCTCTGCACAGCTGCAGCACTGAGCGCCGGGACCTGGCGGGGTGGGGGGACGCCTCCCAGGCACTTCGAGGCTCTCCCCAATGGCACCTGCAGAGTCCCAGCTCTGGAGGGTGCCTCCCAGTAAAACCAGTATCCCCAGGGATGCTGCACGAGTGTGCTTCATTTCACCCTGTGACAGCCCCGTGGTGGCCCTGTGTGGGGGACTCCCACTCCGGCACCTTTCCCTTCCCCACACAGGGCTGATGCCAGTGCCGATGCTGCAAACAGCACAAACCACCACAGACAAATGTTTCCCAGTTCCTTCTTCCCAATCCTTCTATATCCGAATTGCTTTGCCAGCTGGAAGGCAGCACAAGGAGGGGACCTTGCCCAAAGCCCTGCTCCTGGGGCACACTCCCCACCTGTGATGAACAGTTTCCCCCATCCAGTGTCAGCTCCATGGACTGGATCCAGTCTGGATCCTGGCTGGGCTGGCGCAGGACAGGATTTACAGGGCTGGCAGGGTGCCGGAGCAAGCTGTGCTGAGCGCAGGGATGTGACCAAGACCAGGATGGGAAGGAGCTGCAGAGCCAGGTCTCCTTGGGGATGTTTTCACCCCCAGTTTTCTTTCTGCCCTGCCCTCACCTGCAGGTTTTGCCTTGGGCCCACGGTACGAGGGCTCTGCTCTGGCCCTGGCAGGGAAGAGGCCCCTTGGGCCTCTCTGGCTGCAGCGGGGAGTCACCAGGAGCAACTGCACCCATGGGAGCTGCGGTGTTGGGGGTGAAGTCACCCACAGGCATGGGAGAACCTTTGCCTGCAGCAAGGATGTATTAGGAGTGCTGGTTTGGTGTCTCCCAACACCTGTCACAGCACGAAACTGCCGCGGGAAAGCGTGGGGTGATGTTTTGGCACCACCCAGCTGGTGCCCGACATGGCTGGTGGAGTGCGGGCAGGGAGCGGGAAGGGAACGGGGGCCTGGCTGCGTCCTTGCTGTCACGCCTCACCGCGTGGCCCCGCTGCTCCCCAGCCACCGCTTCCCAGGGGGAACTGATAGGAACCAGGGACAGTTTTTCTCACTTTCAATCCCCAGGGTCACGTCAGTCACTGCCAGGCCAGCCAGCGCAGATCCGGCAGGGATGGTAGTGCCAGGGAATTTGCCCACCAGGGAAACTTGGACACCAGAGAAAATCCACAGTGAGCCGGGGCAGTGCGGGGTGCACATCCCGAGAACCCCACAGAAGCCCCCCGAGCTCAGTTTTTGGGGAACTCTAGTCCCCTGATCTCCTCCCGTCATCCCCAGCATTGTAGGGGGGACCCAGCCCCGTCGGGGTGCCCAGACAGTGGGAGCGGAGCCCCCGCACCCCCACCCAGCCACACTCAAACCCCAGCGCTCCCCGATGTGCACGGACTCTTCGCTGTATTTGACACGAAAATCAGCCCAAAAATTCATATAAAGGGATTACTCGGAGCAACAGCAAATGGCAACATTTCACCAGGGACGGCGGCCGCCGAGAGCGCAGAGTTGAAGGCAAACAGGCAGCGAGCCCGACTGCGCTGGGGTTCACCCTCTCCCCCAGTCCAGCCAGCCGGGACCCCCTCCCCGCCAGCCCGGGCACCCCTCCCAGCCCGGGGACTGTGGGGGTCGCCGTCTCCCCCGCTCCCGGGGAAACACCGGGGCTGGGATCGCTCGTCCCCCTGTGTCGTCCTGTCTATAAATACCCGCGGGNACCCCTCTCCCCCCTCGGGAGGTCACAGGGGCCCCTCCGTGCCCCCGGGGACACTCTCCCTCCTTCCCCCCTCCTCTCCCCGCTGTGCTCCGAAGTTGGGGGGCCGCCCTGGCCGCGGGGGAAGAGGAGCGGGACCGGAGGGTGCGGTACTCACTTTGTCCTTCAAATTTGCGGATGATGGTGTCCAGGTAGGTGTTTTGGGGGGCCACATGGCCCCGGCGCACCGGCATCGCTCCACTGCGCTCTGCGCGCCCCGGGAGCGGCGGAACTTGCCGCGGGCGCGGCGGGGA
>WEIT01003534.1:0-180085 GCA_013389985.1 Dryoscopus gambensis | reverse complement strand
GGCGGGAGGGGCGATGGCTGCTTGTTTGGGGCGGGCTTGGCATGGGTGGACCCGGCCTGGAGCAGGGCTCTGCGGGCACGGAGGATCCTTGAGGAACATGAAGCGTTCCGAGAGTCCTGAGAACTCTGAGGGACATGGAGAGTCCAAGGGATCCTGGGAGCTCTGGTGGACACGACGAATACAGGAGGTTCCAGGGTTCTGGGGTCAGAGAAAGTCCCCTGGGCTCCGTAGGGTACGGGGGTCCTGGTACGTCCCCAGGTCTCAGTGGGACATCGGGTCCCATGGGGATGCTGCCCTGCTAGAGCAGATGTTCAGACCTAGTCCCAGTTCAGTTCTTCTCCTGCCCACCTCAGGGGTGGCCAAGGGGAGCAGCTCCCTTTCCTTTCTGAGAAATCCGCTCTGGCCGACCCTCTTCTCCTGTGTCCACTGCTAAGGACAGTGTCCACTGAGGGGCTTTCTATTATTATTTTGTTATGCATGATTTTTCAGGCATGAAATTGGTCTAAGAGGATTATGGTCCATTATCATCAGCAGAAGTGTTTTGCTGGGATTTTCAATTAATATTCCAGTGCACCTCAGTCATGCCCATGTGGACCTGGCCATGCCAGTGGGGCACTCGACCCACAGCATGGTTTGCCCATGTTGCCTCCTGCCCCTGGGCCAGCCATGCAAGTGGGTGAGCAGAGGCAGGTGCCCTTTCAGGCCCATTTCAGAGCCTCAGTGCTGTTTTTATCTCCATCTCTCAGAGAAGTCAGCCTTCCCTAGCGGAGAAAAACTTGTTCTATTGTTGAAGAGGGTGAAAAACCCATTATCTCCCCCCATCCACTCTGCACACTGCCTCTGCCGTGATTTACTGCGAGTCGTGGAGGATGTTTTGCTCTATATTACACAGATGCAGCTTAATAGCATGGGGGAGGGAGAGGGACACAGAGTCCAGACTCCTGCCTTCTCTGTTTTCTTATTGATATACTGTGTGACTCAAGGGAGACAGCTCTGTGCCGCAATTTCCTTTAGAAAATAGGGACATTGGTCACTTGGCCTGGTGAAACCTCTCTGAGATTCCTGGATGACCAGTTCTGCAGGGGAAAGCAAACTATTACTACTACAGCTAATATGATAGTAATTATGATTATTAATCACCAGGCAGTCCGGATTTAAGGCTGGCCTCCTGCCCTCCTCTCATCCCATAAATCAGTCCGGGATGTTCATGGGCACATCACGTGGACAAGGATGTGTCTGACACTAAGGGCACGTGCTGGCTCAGAGCCGTCCTGGTGGGGTCCCCAGAGTGGAGTGTGGGGGCACCAGCGCATGGGGCACGGCCTGGCCTCCCCAGCCCCTCTGCCAGGGCTGGGGCTGTGCAATGACCCCAGAAAGGCTTGTCCTGCTCCAGGCATAGCAGTGGGTCCCCTTTGATCCCTCTTTCCCCAACCAGGGAGTCTCATTGCCGCACGCGGCTGCTGAAGAGCCTCTCTTACTAACCCTCTTCCCCACACAGCACTTTGCATACGGAGTTGAGTCATGTAATTCTCTTTCAGGAGCTTCACTGAGCTCCAGGAGCCTCCCAGTGCACCCGTGGTTCTTCCAGTCTCCTCACAGCTCCCCAGTCCCCTCAGTGCATCCCCGTAGACCTGGGTTATCCATGCAGCTGCCAGGCCGTGCCCTGCCTCCCTGCCCTCTTCAGAGCACTTTATGCCCAGACTCCTTTCAATTCCCTGGGTTTTAAGCATATGCTTGTAGTTAATCCTGTACTTACATTTTATCCCAAATTGGAAAAATTGGGATCTTTGGGCAAATTCTCCTGCTGTTCAAGTCAGCTGAAGGGCTCCCTCTAATTTAACTGAACAGTAATCCTCTCTCTCCCTGCCCTGCTCTCCTCTTCCTCCCTCCCTCAGTTCTACTTCTCCCCCTCGCTCCTCTTCCACTTCTCCCCCTCGCTCCTCTTCCACCTCCTCCTCCTCATTTAATGTTTTTGAGGTTTTGCTCCTTCCCCCTTTTTTTTCTTCCTTCTCACACCCTGGGGAATCAGTGAGAAACTACCTGGTTTCCAAGGGCAAAGGAGACCGGGGTGCTTCCCAAGGGTGTCCTCCCCCTCCCGGCTCCTGGGAGTGCAGGAAATTATCACCTTCTCAGTGAGGACCTGCCCTGGGCAGGCACAGGCACACTGGGAAAGGAGGTGCAGCCTAAAGGGGCTATGGATTTGGGGTGGGAGGTGTGGCATGGAGGGATGGGAGCCCACTTGGATCCCAGCATGGCAGCTGTTGGCTGGCGCTTGCCAGGAGAAATGTTTGCCAACTGAGAGGCGACATTTCTCCATATTTCTGTAATTAGAGCCGCATTGCAAACACAGCTGGGAAGGGAGAGACAGGGCTTTCGTCGTCTCTAAAGCTGGTTCCAGCCACCAGGACAGTCCCCAGACACTCTTGGGTGTCCTTCTGCCTGGCATGGCTCATGCACCTGCTTTGCCCTTTGCTTTTGGGAGATGCTCCAGGAATGTGACACAGGAGGGAGGAATTGGGGCTGTAAATTTATTTTGCAGGTGGAAGGATGGTCCTCATCCTGGCTCCTTCCTCTGCCTCACCACGCCAGATCCTGATGTATTTTTTCAGGCTCTCATCTCCACACTGTTTGTTTGTTAAGTATAAAACAAAAAAACCCCACCCAAAACAAGGGTAAAATGTGCAGTCAAATTGAACCCTCATCAGCCTGGGCCTTCCCAGCCCTGGGAGACTGCAAATCTGGGAAGGACTCAGTGACATTAAACCAGGTCACGGATGCTGTTTCCTGACAAAGCCACTTCCCACTTGTAAGTGGCAGGAAAAGCCATGGAGGCTGCTCTGGGACGCGGCCCGCGCAGTTCGTGACAGCCCCCTGGCATCCTGCCTGTGCTCGCTGCACAGGAGGGGAAACTGAGGCAGGGGTAGGCTCGTGACTCACCTGCCAGGAGGATGGATGGGGCCTGCAGGCTGCAATAACTCGTGATGCTGCAGGGAAGCGCAGGGAAAGGCAGGATGCAGCCGTGGGAAGGGGGTGCTGGCAGCGGCCGCAGCGGGACTGTCTGACTGGAAACTCCCAGGCAAGGGGGGATAGGAGCCAAGTGCCAAGTTCCCAGGACCTTCGTTGTGGGACAATTATCTCCCTGTCACCTGGGATGCCTCAGTGGGACAGTGTCAGCTCAGGGTGGAGCCCCGAGGGGTGGGGGACATGGGCAGAGCCTGCTTTGGGGTCCTGCTGCTGAGGCACCCCGAGACCGGGTGATGTTGCCCATGCAGGGTAGGGACTCTGTGGGGCTGGGGAGGGGGCCAGCCCAGCTGGCACCCCTGAATGCATCTCCTGGTGAGGATGGGACCCCACTGGGTGCCCAGTGCATTCAGCCACAGGCAGGGATGGCACCCCTCCACCAAGGATGGATGTTGGGAGGGCAGAGGTGTCATTTGGTTTGGATCTGGCCCTGTCCCCCTTGGTAGAGAATTCTAGCTAAGCCATGGGGGTGGGGAGAGTCTGAACTTGCTTGGGGGGGGAATATGGTGTCTTGCCCCTCACCTCCAAATTCACCTTTACCCCCGTCAGCCCTGCTTGAGCAGTGGGGAGGAAAGGATGGTGCTGACCAGAGCTCGCAGGGGCTGAAGCTGAGGGCAGGGAGCTGCAGGGATGGGGCTTTCCCAGTCCCTACCACAGCTCACTGCATCCCTTCCACAATTCTGCTGTCCCTTGAGACCCCCCCAGTGCCACCTCGCCCCTCTCCTCTGCCCAGAGTGGCCCCTGCTGACGGCCCCCAGCTGCTGCCAAGCTGTGGCTGTGTATTTCCCGGCGCTCCTTGTCCCTGGGGAAGGGGAATGTGAGGAACGCAGCCCTGTGCACCCTGTCTGCTCCTGCCCAGCCACTCGTCGGCTAAGAATAGACCTGGCTTGGCCAGGCCCCACCAGCACCAAGGGGCCGCGGTGTGTGGGAACCCCCAGTCACCTTCCTGTGGTGGATAACGAACCTAAAAGAATGAAAAATGGATTTTTCTGATGCCCAAAGGGTCCTTGTGCTGGTGAAGGGAATCCAGAGTGTTTCTTGCTTTGAATTCATGTGATTTTAAAGCAAATCTCTCTGGAAGCTGCATGTACAGGCAGGGGGGTGCAAAGCAGCCCCCCAAGCCTTGGTACTTGCTGCCTCCTGAGCATCCCTCTAGGAGTTCTGTGAATTGAGGGGAAATCTCCTCCTTTTTTCTGCTTTTACGTTTCTTTTTTTCTCCTCAGGGAGTGATTTTGCTGAGCCTCCTAATTTCAGCTGCAAGCATGATGCAGAAGCCAGAAGGCAGCAAAATCTCTCCAGATGTTATCACAACGGGGAAGGGAAATCATCCTTAGTTTAAAGCTATCTTGTAAAACACTGCTGCTGGCTTGGCAGAGCCCTCGGGGCGCCAGCCGGCCCTCGCTGCCCTCAGAAGTTTCACCCAGGACCCCCATCTCAGCCAAGAAACTCCAGTTGAGCTCAAGGTGGGACCTTCAGCCTCCCCCTGGGCTGGACTGGGCATAACCTTGTGTCCAGCCCCATCTCCTGGGTGGACTTTGCACCTGTGTTGAAGGTAGCTTGGTGTCCAACCCCATCCCATCTGCTGTGTGGACCTTGGCCCCGTGCGGAAGGTTGGCCGGTGTCCAATCCCACCTGCTGAACAGAGCTCGGACCTGGGCTGAAGGAACCTGGTGTCTGCCTCTGCCTCCTGCACGGCCGGCGGGCCTGGGCTGTGTCTGCCTCTGGACACAGCTCAGTGCACCCACCATCCACCCTCCCGTCCATGGCAGGACAAACCCAGCTCCTGTGTGAATGCTCTGATATCTCGTTAAGGCTGAGCCTGTGTTGCAGTCCCTGAGTGTTCAGCGTGGCTCTTTTTAAAAAAAATCCTCTTCTCTAGAAAGCAATTTTCATGAAACTTGCAGGATCTTGATGATCTTGGAGACCTCTTTTCCTCTACTAATGGGACAGAAAGGAGCCAACGAGCTCAAAATTACCAGTGAGGAACTGAGCTGGATGGAGCACACCTGCACCAGCCTGATTTCCCAGGCTGAAAATACTCTTGGCTTCCAACTCAGCTCTCACCGTGCCAGGTCTCTGCTCCACGAGCAACGCTCGGCCGGGAAGGGGGGAGAGGAGGGAGCCGGGTGTGTCGGGATATAAAGCAGATGAACCAGGATGTGGCGAGGGAAGGACCCCCTGTGAGGGCCGGGGCCTGGGGCTGCTGCTCCCAGGACCTGGGGACGAACAGTTGAGGTGCCACCTCCCCGTGGGCGTCCTGTGCTCGAGGAGGATGGAAAGCAAACAAACACCCGAGCGTGGGCGGGCAGACACCTGCCTTCTGCTCGGCTGCCAGGTGCAATCAGCCGCTCCCAAGCCTCAGCTTCCCGGCGTAAGGCATGACCGAGGGCAGAGGCCATCGGATGGGAGAGGGACAGGGGGATCATCCAGATCCCCTCATTTCCCCTGCTGCCTCTGGCTGCAGCAGATCACAGCTCTTTAAGGCTGCAATAATCCCCAGCCTGGGATTAGTTTTGCACCTAATCACTGCAGAAAAAATACGAAGTTTTATTTACAGAAGCAGAAGAAAGACGAGGCTGGGGATGGGGGGGTCGGGTGGGGTGGGGTGGAGTGGGCCTCAAGCACGGCTGATCCCAAGATAATCAGGAGCTGGAGGGCAGGAGGCAATCGCTGACCTTGGACCCCCCTCCCCGGCTCTTACGTAAATGTGTCATTGAGTGCTGGAGTCACAGCAGTTGTGAGCTCCAGCCTTGTCCCAGCTTGGGCTTGGTGACCCCCTAGCCCTTTAAACAGTTCATGTCTGGACTTTGGGGATTTCTGGCCCTGATTCAGCCCCTCCCTTAGGCACGTGCTTCACTGTGAACCCACGAGCTGTCAGCTCTGATGGGAGCCGCAGTTCAGGGGAGGATGGAGACGCTGCAAAGGGATGCTGATCTTTCATGAAGGGGACGGGGGAAGCTGGGTGCTGCAGTTATGTTGCCCCAAAGCCAGGCTGGTCCCCAGGGATTTGTGTTTGCACTGGGCTGGGGTGGCAGCTCTCCTGCTTAAGAGCCTCAGCCCATGTGCAAGAAGAAGCTGAGCTGCTGCTCCGAGGGTGACAAGACATAGGTTTATTCTTCATCCATGCAAGCGAACAGCCTGGCAGCAGGCAAACCAGGATGTGCTCCATCCCTCCCCAAATTGTCCTCTGTCACTCAAGTCTCTGTGGCTTTGCCCACAGATCAGAATTGGCTGGTGGGTGACCAGGCTGGACCAGCTCCAGCCCTGGGCACAGGGGCATCTTGTGACAGCTCCGTGCCTGCCGGAGCCTGAATTTCTCTTTCCCCTGGTGCAGACATTGACAAATAAATAGCTCTTCCCTGCTTTGGCTCTTGCATAGTGGAAAGGAATGTCTGACCTGATAGGAGAGAGGAGTCCTGTGTTGTGGAAACCCATGGCTTCTTTGGCAAGTGTGCCTGTGGCATGGCTGCCAGCCTGGCCAAGTGCCCATGCTTGCACCCTATGTTGCCCCGCTGGTGGCTGCCTTATTTCAGTTCCATTTCTGAGCTGGATTTGAAGGCCTTTCTCCTGGCTGAGGAGAACTTGACACCAAAGAAGATGGTGGTGATCAGGAAGATGAGTGCCAGGGCAAGCAAGACCCAGCCACCTGCTGTGGCTTGACTTTCAGTCAGGGACATTCCCAGGAAATTGGTTTTGCTGGAGCCATCTTGGTCTGGGGTGACTGGAAAAGAGAGAAGTGAGAGACATGGTTGTTGCTGGAGGCTCTGGGCTGTGGTATGTTGGGTCACCAGCTGGTCACCCTTGATGGTCTCTTGGATGCCCTTTGAACTCAGCTCCACGAGGAATCAAGGAGAAGCATCCAAACACCCTGTGATTTTTGGGGTGGCCAAGGGGCACCAAGAGAGTTCCACTTCATTCTGACTCTGTTGAGGGCTGAGCCCTGGCCCATCATGGACCTGCTGTGCTTGGCTGAGCCCTGCATACCTGTGTAAGGAGTCCAGCTGTACTCGGGCCAGCCCAGGACCTCCCCGTTCTTCTCATTCTCCTTCTCCAGCCATGTCATGAGTGGCTCAAAGTAGCTCATCAGGGCCTCTGCTGACATGTTGGGCTGCCCTGTGATGAGCTGCATGGCTTCAGGCCACGGCTTGCTGAAACCCAGTTTCAGGGCATCCCTGTGGCAGGAGAAATCAGCTCCAGTGGGTTCCCCATCACCCTCTTGGCCACCAGCCCCTCCCTTTCCCTTGGTATCAGCATCCCTGGGTATAGTCTGTACCCCCAGAACCATAGGCCTGACAGCCCGGAGCACAGGGAAGGACGTTTTTCTTGAGGGGAAGAGGGGTTTGCACGGATTAAAAGCCTCCAGTGAATCCAGCCTCATGCAGAGCAGTCCCTGGGTGAAAGGGTTAATTTTGCAGGTGCTTTTCTTGAAGCAAGGGGGTTGTTTTCCCTAAGGAACTGGGGGCTGGGAGGAGGAGGAGGAGGAGGAGGAGGAGGAGGCGGAGGAGGAGGGAGCCTTCCCCCTTCCAGGGGCCTAGCTACCATCTAGTGGCTGCTTTTGCAATCACAGCCCCAGCGCCCAGCCTAAGGTGCCCCTGCCCCAGGTATGGGATGGGATGGGATGGGATGGATGACCAGCGGCTGTGTTGCCTCCCCTCTTGCTGGGCTTGCTTTAAGGTATTTGGGGACATAGATGCCTTGGCTTTGCCCTGCCCACATACCTACCCCAAGATCTTCCCAGCCTTCTTGGACTCGTAGATGTCACAGGTGTGCAGGGGACCCTGGTGCTCGGCTGCCTTACAGAGTGCCTGGTGGAACTGGAACTGGATCACAAAGCTGACAAAGTACCTGGTGGAGAGGGGTGAAGAGATGGGAATGGACCCTGCTAGTGCCTGTGCAAGAGAGGATGTGGCCCACCTCGTTCTCTGGTTGCACCCTCCCAGTCTGGAGGAGCATGACTGGCTTTGGAGCTACACCTGCTTCAGCTCAGCTCAACCTGCTGAGGCCATTTCTCCCATGACAGGTTTTGCCTTTGGGGATGAGCTCATCTTCCTTGGATAGGGAGAAATCCCCCCAAATCTAGACTTCTCCTCTGAAGCTCTGTCAGGGTCTCTGGAGCTGCCCAGCCCACACAGGGTCGTACCACCAGCCATGAACAAAGGTGTCATCATTGGCATCTGACCTGGGGATCCTGCTTCTATGTCCAAGTGGTGTCCCTTATGCCCCAGCCCTGCTGGCTCACCTAATGTAGGGGACGTTGGCAGGGATGTGAAACTTTGCCCCGGGGTCAAAGTCATCTTCAGACCTCAGTGCTGGTGGGCACAAGCCCTGGTACTTCATCCTGGGCGAGAGAGGGAGAGTCAGGCCAGCTTGGGGAGGAGGAGGTGGGATAATGTGGGAAGAAACATAGCGGGGTTTGAGGACAGAGGGAGGGGTTGTGTATCTCATCATTCCAATTGCAGTCAACTAGACCAAAAGGAGAAAACACCCAGAGGGATGATGGCCAAGGCCCTTGTCCCAGAGAGGTTCCTACCTGAGGTTCCACCACTCTTTGTTGTACTCATCCTCCTTGATGCGCCCATCAAACACCTTCCAGCGCCACTGGTCCATGAGGTATCCGAAGGGCAGGAAGGCGATTTTGTCCAGGGCAATGCTCATCAGGTAGTTAATATCACTTTCTGCCCAGGGCGTGAAGATGTGAGCAAGACAGTGCTGTACCCACCTCTCCTCCCTCTATGGGTCATTCTGCCCCAGAGCTGGGGGTCCCCAACAGGTCCTGTCCCCTCCATGCATGCAAAGCCACCATGTGTGTCCCTGAGCCCTTCCGCCTTGCCCATCCCCTCCTGACCATCTGCATTTCCAGCTGTTCCCATCAGCATCCCCACATCTGCTGTGTGGCCCTTCAGCTCACCTGCATTTTCCATGACTTGGTCCAGCAGATTGATGCTGTGCAGGTGTTTGGGGGTGGAGACAGACAAGGCCATGACATCCCCAACAGCCTCGTGGAAGCCAGGGTTGGCCCCGTCGCGGAAGGAGATGGGCTGGTCCTTGTACTGCAGGAAGTACTGGACATGGCCCATCTCATGATGCACTGTGATGAGGTCGTCCATGTTCACCACGGTGCACTGCTTGATCCTGGACCAGGACGCAAGGGTTGGGGGAGAAGGGAGGGCAGTGGTGGCGTGAAAACCCCCAGGAACCGTCACGTCCCCTTGAGCTGTTTTTCCTTTCTCTGTGCCCCCATTCCACATCTGATGCCAGGCCAGGCTGGCCCTACTCCATGGGGTTGGTCTCATCCTTCTCCTGCATCTCCTGCTGACCCTGCCCATTCCCTGTCCCTGTTCATCAGCTTTTCCATTCTAAAGGACAGGGCAGAGCAGGCACAGATAGCCCTCCATCCACCATGGGGACTCCTGCCAGCATCTTGGGTACCAAGGGAAGTGGCATAGTTGGGGTGCCACAGCCACAGAGAAAGATACACTGAGGTAGCATCAGACCATGTGCCCTTATTCTACAAAGATGCTGCTTTCTGCCCCAGCACCACATCAGCTGTGGCCACCACCTGCTCCCCATGGGCACCTGAAGTCCTTGCGATTGTAGAAATCCCAGGCCGAGGCATGACACACCACCTCCCGCCCATCCGATGGCTTCTCAATCATGGACTTGTCCCAGAACTCCTGTGGCATCGGGATGAGGCCCAGAGAGGTGAAGAAACGGTCTGACTCTTCAAACATTTTCTTGGGTGTCCAGCCCTGGGGAAAGAGCAGAGACCTGATGAGGGACAATAGGGGATGCTGGGGTGCTGGGGATGTGGAATGGTGGGAGGACAGGGGTAGTCTTGCTCTGGGCAGGGGGATCTCTTGGAGTTAGCTAGACCTGGATCCAGGTCTTGGCATATAAAGGTAGGGAGAGAATACAGATGAGGCATGGATTTTTTGGCAACAGTAGAGCATTTGGCAACATGGGTGGTGGCAACAGCCAAAGGTTGCTGGGTCCCAAGGGGCTTCCCCAGAGCAGCCTGGAAGATCACTGACCTGTTTTTTCATGGCCGGAGTGGCATCCACCTTGGTAGCATCCGGGAAAGGTATCACCAGGTCGAAAATGTTGGACCATGACTGAGCCCACATGTTGCCTGGGAAGCGCAGGACAACGACACATGTCAGGAGGGAGACAGGGAGAGGAGAGCAACCAGGTGGATCACCCTGCCTGGTCCCTGCATTGCCTGGTTCCTGCGTTGCCTGGTCCCTGCCCTGCCTGCACAAGGGCAAGGTAGGCAGGAGCCCATCCACGCAAGAGAGGTCAAGTCATGCTGAATGTGCTGCCCTTCCCTGGGGCAGATTGGTCTCTACAGACCCATCCTAGGGGACCTTGTCCCTTCAGCCAGAGCTGAACAGAGACCCGTCTTAACTCTTGGCATGGCTCAGAGCCAGCTGCACCTGGTGGGAGACACAGCTTAGCTCAAGCAGAGCCCTTACCTAGTAGATGGGCAGGGATGGGACCCTTCAGGTTTATGTGCTCTGCACCATACTTTCTGTAGAGGGCTCGGCGTACGTAAGCGTGCAGGTTGAGGTACAGGGGCTGCAGCTGCTGATACAGCCTCTCCAGATCTTCCTCAAAGGTGGGCGTCTCATAGAGGGATCTCCAGTAGGCCCCATTGTCTTTGTAGCCTGTGGTAAGGCAAGAGCAGAAGCTGTCAGACACTGTCCTTCTTGGGCAAGACTCTGTCTTGCTGTTCAGACACTTCAGGTCCCTCCATATCTGTGAGAGAGTAGATCTCCTGGGAGTTAATGAGACCTCCATACCCTTAGATTTTGACCTGCAGTTGGATGAAGAGCCCAGTCCTCTGCTCACAGCGGGTTAGGGCCATGATGGGCTCCAAGGGAGCAGGGCACTGACCATTGAGCATGGCTGCCTTGTTGCTCAGTTCCACGTATCGCTTGTAGTTGTTCCTCATCTTCTTCCCAGAAGCATCCCGCCAGCCCTTCCAGGCGAAGAGGAGCTCATCATAGTCCCGAGAGGTGGCCATGATGTTTGTGAGGTCTAAGAGAGAGCAATGAAGCCACAGGGATGCTGTTGGATGGGCTGAACAGGTGCAATGTTTCTATACCCAATGTGTTGCTCAGGGGCCATCACAGAGAAGGTGAAAGAATGTTTCATGGCCTTTCTTCATGCTTCAGTTAAAAAAAATCCCTCCCTTCTGGGCCAGTGCAGATGTCCCACACGACACCCTGCTAGATCTTACCAGGATCCAGTGGGTGACAGGTTTTGTTCTCTCTGCAGACCTTGGCCACGCTGTACGTGGTCTCCATATCTGAGAGGAGGGTGTTATACTGCAAAGGAAATCAGAGTATGTAAACTGGTGATCCTTGCTCCTGATATCGGAGAAAGTCCCAGCCCATCGAGGTGTTTTCTGGTGTTTTAATCTGGTCCCTTCCAAGATCCAGTGTGACCTTACTGGAGGCAACACGGAGCCAATACAAGAGGGCCTGGGGCCAACAAGCAATGTGCCATTGTTATCCAAACATCCAGGCCCCACTGCAGCCTGGGATAGGCAACCTTTGAGTGGGAAACCCTGAAGACAAGAATTTTGGCTTTGTGTAGAAGGTACCAAGCTATCACCTTTTTCAAGGCAGATGGTGGCTGCCCAGTGGCATTTCTTAAATTTTGAGAGAAGCTTGTGTCTTCACAGAGGGTGATGGCAAAGGACACCCTCTCTTGCTCTGACCCCTTGCCACTCACCTCCTTCAGCTCACTCTCAGGAAGGGCTGCCCTCTCAATGACACTCAGCTTCTTGAGGATGCGGGTGACACTTTGGTCCTGGAAATCGGAGGTGTCAAACTGCCTGGCCCTCATGCCGTACTCCAGGGTGTGCTTGGACATGGCCAAGTTCTTCTCCAGCTACAATGAGAGAAGAGAAGTTGCTTCAGGGAGAAGACACAGGCCACCACTAGAAACACCACCTGGCATCCCATGACTGACACCCTCCCCATAGCTGCCTTTGTGGGTACCTCATGGCGTGATGAGGGTTTTCAAGGAAAAGGCACCTCCTGGGTGAGAATGTTACCCCTTTATGGGAGGCAGAGGCTGCCCTGGTTTTCAGAGCTCCTGTGAAACATGCCCTGGGTACAGCTGCCTTCCCTGGCTGTTGGCTCTCCCTGCACAGCCCCAGGGTCATTCCCATACCATGATCTCCTTATTGTGGTCAGTGATGTTGGTGTTGTAGGCCCAGGATGCCTCAGTGTAGGCGTTCCACACTTCCTCGGCCGTGCTGTTGTACTCAGACAGGAACTCTTTAGCTTGTGCCTCATCTGCTATTTTGTCTAGAGGAGGAAATAAATGGTGGAAGAGGTGAGGAAGGTCAAGAGACTTGCAAGAGCACTATCCCATGGAGAAGCCATAGTTGGACTTTTCCCAGAACTGCAGGTCCACTGAAGGATGCTACAACTTGGGAGCAGGCTGAGCTAAGAAATGAGGGCAGAGGGGCCCTGCTGGGGTGTCCCATTGGACAGAGGATGGGATAACAGGACAAGCTGCATGCCCTAGGCTCTCCCACGTGAGCACAAAGGATACAGCTGAGAAGAGAAATCCTTCACACCATGACGGATGACATCATTACACAGCTTCAGACAATGGCACCTGCCTCCTGGGAAGTAACACCCTGTGGGACTTCACTGGAGCTGGCTATTTCTCTTTCCTGGTATGGGGACCACCCCACCCACAGCAAATACCTACTTCTGCTTCTGCCTGTGGGTTAATGATGTCCCCTGGGGGACGTCTTCCTGACCCTCCCCAGACTCAGCATGGAGCTGCAGCCTTACCAATGCTTTCAGGGTAGCCTTCAGGGACAGGGGGACGCCAGTCAAACTCAGGCCAGCCCAGCACCTCATTGGTCTTGTTGTTCTGCTCCTGAAGCCACTTGGTGACAGGGCTGAAATACTCCAGAAGGGGTCCAGCATCCATCTGACCCGTGCCAGTGAGATTCAAGAGGATATCCTGCCATGATTTTGAGGACCCAGCTTTCAACACTTCCCTGCAGAGAAGTGGAACAGCAGGAGCCAGCATGAGGCCAGGGGATGGATAGGAGAGAAGCAGTGATAGTATCTCAGCATCTTAAGGGTTGAAGTTGCTGTTCCTGAGTGGGACATGAACCTGGGAATTGCCTTGGAAGCCACCACCTGTCCTGCATGTGGGAACTGAGGACCCCCTGTCACACACTCATGCATCTAACACCCAGGAAAGCAACAGGAGCCAACTGTGCTTTAGTGACCTCTTGTCTGGGTGGGAGCTCATGGCAGGGACAATAGCAATACTCTGGTGAGGACCACTCACCTCACCCCAGTGCTTCCATGTATTTCCATCCATCCATCCATCCACCCACCCACCCATCTATCTGCAAAGCTATTTCTCCAGTTCGCTTTTTCTTCCTTCCTTTCTTCTTTCTTTCCTTTGCACATCATCAGCTTCCATGCACACATCTGACCATGGCGATTTTCCTGACCTTCCTCTGTCCCCACCTGAGTTTGGCTCCAGCCTCTTTGGACCTGTAGATATCACAGGTGTGCAGGGAACCATTGTGGTTGGCAGCCTGGCACAGCGCCTTGTGAAACTGGAACTGGAGGATGAAGCTCACAAAGTACCTGTCGAGGAAGCCCACGAAGATCAGAACTGGGGACAAGGCAAAGCAGACAAGTCCCAGAGCTCAACTCCACCATTTGTGGTCCCAAGTGTTGGGAGATCTCTACGTCTTGAGCAGGAGCAGCACATGACAGTCCCTGCCCACAGAGGTGATCCCCAGCCCACTGCATCCCAAACCTTGGTCCCCTTGCCAACCCTTCCTCTACCTGATGTAAGGAGTGTTCCCTGGGATGTGGTACTTTGCTCCAGGGTCAAAGTTGCTTTCATTCCTTGAAACCGGAGCGCAGATTCCCTGGTATTTGGTTCTGTGGACAACAGAGAACAACAGCATGAGCATGGGAATAATAAGCGGTCAGAAGATTCAAGTCAAGGAATGGGAAGGGTTGGCACACTGCTGAAGAAATCTGCACAATTAGAGCATGATTCCATGTATTTCCGTCCATCCGTCCATGCATCCATCCACCTACCAATCCATCCTACCCACCCACCCATCTATCCATTGTTCTCCCACCACCTCCGTGGCTACTTTTATGCTTTTTCTTTCCTTTCATCTTTCCTGCCTCCTTTCCTTGCACATCCCCAGCTTCCACACCCTCATCCACCCTTGGTGACTGTCCCCTACCTCAGATACCACCAGTCGTAGTTGTAACGGCTTGGGGGCGTGCGGCCACTGAACACGTTCCAGCGCCACTGGTCAATGAGGTAGCCAAAGGGCAGGAAGGCAATCTTCTCCAGGGCCATCTTCAGCAGGTAGTTGATATTGCTCTCTGCATGAAACAGAGCCTGAACCAGGCTGGAAAGGAGTCTGCATAGACAGCACTACAGGCACCAGACTTTTAGTGGACAAGAGGGTGAGCAGATCTGGATGATCAATGGGGACAGCATTTCAACACATAACCTTGCTCCTAGAGAAGTCTGTGTAGGACTCAGGAGGTTTCTGTAGATACAGCTACTACCTGGGGCAACATGTGCCTTTTACTGAGTAAGGACAGTGATAGTGACAAGTGTGGTGTCCCCTTGCCCTTAGCCCAGCTCTCAGAGTTAAAAGATCTTTGGTGAGTGTAACTCTTCACACTTCCACCCTGGGGCCTCAAGGTGCGGGGGCTTGGAGGAGTTTGCTCTGCAGTCACACCACTGCAAAGGCTCTGATGGTTTAGACCCAGAACCAGAGTCAACTCTAGGACAGTCACCACCGTATCATGAGGAGCACAGGGGATGGTGACATCTGTTTTTCCCCTCAAGGAAACCGGGGGAAGGCAGTTTGGAGAAAGACCTGCTGGAGACCCAGCTGAACCTGTGGGTTCCCAGAGAGGGGTTGGCAGCAGTGCCCTGTGGGACAATTGGCTGCCATCACTATGGTGGCCTGGCTGCCAAGGGCTGGCAAGTCAGGCAGCACTGGCTTGAGGCAGGGACCATCTGCTTCGTGGTGTTTATGCAGCACTGGCCCAATGCTCTTGGCTGCTGTGATGTCTTCCTTGTCGTAAAATGTATTTAATGACACGGCAGGAGGATCCCAGGACTGTCCCTCCTCCACCAAGCAGCCGCCTGGGGCAGGTCTGGGACTGCTCAGTTTCCTTTGCCACCATCTGCTTTGACGTGTTGGCTGAGGGATGCTGGGGGTGGGGAACGAGGCTCTTGCCAAGCTGGGCAGCGCCTGCAGCGACAAGTCCTGCCCTGCCGTGCTGGCTGGCAGCCAGACACCACCTGCCAATCGCCCTTGTGACTGTGCCTGTAAGTGCTTGGTGCCACCTCTGTAAAGCCGCATGGAGGGTTCCGGTGGTGGATGCTTCTTGGTGAAGGAGGGAGGGAGAGAAGAATGCTGGAAAGGTCAAAGCCAATCAAGCACAAAGGTGTTGTTTTCAGGTTTGGGCTCTGATGGTGAAGGGAAAGGCACAGACAAGCTCTAGAAAGCATCCCTCTTGCCTCAGGGTTGAAGAGGATGGAGCCAAGAAGGGCTCTACATGGACACACAAGAGACAAGAAAGGGTTTTGCATGGACCCATGGAGACAAAATAAGTCCTACCTGAACCCATGGAGACAAGAGGGGGTTGTGCATGGACCCATAGAGATGAGCGGGGGTTGTGGCAGCTCTGGGCTGTATTGCCAGACTCCAACCCACCCCGGCATGTCCCAAACCCTTCCCAGTGCCACAGGCAGTGCCAGAGCCCTCCAGGCCACCCAGCTCCCCTGGGTGGCTGCCATACCTTCGTCCTCAGTAGTACTGCTGAGGAGGCCAATTTTCTTGAGGTGGCTCGGGGTGGAGACAGAGAGGGACAGGACATCGCCGATGGCCTCGTGGAAGCCAGGATTGGCCCCGCCGCGGAAGGACACGGGCTGGTCCTTGTACTGCAGGTAGTACTGTATGTGGCCCATCTCATGGTGCACTGTGAACAGCTGCTCCATGGTCACCGACGTGCACTGCTTGATCCTGCCACGTGAAAACAGCATTGCCTGAGCCCAGGGAGGGACCCCAGCTGCCTGTGCACCCCCTTGATGGGAAGGACTCCCCACAGTCCCAGAGAGGGTGGCAACACCCCACAGGGTAAGGGAAAGTGGAGGGAAAGGCAGGGCAGTGTTGTCACTCCAGACCTTGCCTCAGAAAGTGTCATAATGGGCTGCATGGCCATGCTGGGTGTACCCAAAAGGGCGACTGCCAAGGGGGATGGAGGAGGGTCTTGCCCGTGCAGCCCTGGGTCCCTGCATGCCCCCACAGACCTGAAGTCCTTGCGGTTGTAGAAGTCCCAGGCGGAGGCGTGACACACCACCTCCCTCCCATCCGTTGGCTTCTCCAGCATGGACTCCTCCCAGAATTCAGAGGGCATCTCCAGAAGCCCCAGGGAGGTGAAGAACTCCTCCGAGACCCGGAACATGTGGGTGGCATTCCAGCCCTGGTGGGCAGCAGGCAGTGGGTTATGGCTGAGGAAGGGGCTGCGCATGCCCTGGGCATTGCCTCCAGTGCTCCCCCAGGACCGTGGGAAAGTGGTGAGTTGCTCCCAGGGACTGAGGTCCTTCCCCTCTCACCATGATGGGGAGGCCCAGCCCCAGAACTGGTGTGAACATGCCTAAAATGCACCGAGCAATGGTGCTGGAGCTCAGCAGGGGCAGAAGAAGGGAGCAGGACTGATACCCAAGAAGTGCTTGGAGCTGTGTGATGGTGTGAACGTAGGAACGCAGCCCCCAGCCTGTGGACTAGCAGCAGTCCCAGTGCCTGCCCACTTCTGTCCACCTGCTGCCTCTTTGGTGACTGCCAGAGATGTAGTGAGACCATTTCTTTGTCCCTTCCCCTCCCATGGATTTTCTGCTGTCCCCTATACAAGCATGAGAAACGACTCCCATGGGGTCAATGTCATGGTCCAGCCTTGGGTAGCACCTCCTGTTTTTTCCCCCTGGTGCCCCCAGTGAGTCCCTCAGCCCATCACCTGCTCCACCATGGTGCTCGTGACATCAAGGTTGGGCTTCTCAGGGTAGGGGATCATCAGGTCATAGATGTTGTTCCACTGCTGAGCCCACATGTTCCCTGAGAAGAGGAAATAGCTGGAGTAGAGCTGGTGGCAGGTCAGAAGAGAAACACAGTGATAACTGGGACCTCTCTGGCCTTGTGTGTGCCCCTCTGACACCACCAGCACCGCTGGGCACTGGCTGACAGAGTCTCATCTCTTACCCAGGAGGTGAGCAGGAATGGGACCCTTCAGGTTGATGTATTTGGACCCATAGCGATCATACAGCTTCCTCCGGACGAAGGCATGCAGGTTGAGGTAGAGTGGCTCCAGCTGGCTGTAGATGCGCTCCAGGTCCTTCTCAAAGGTGTCTGAGTCATACCAGGAGCGCCAGTAGCTGCCTGTGTCATCGAATCCTACCAGGGATACAGGGAACACCTCTGGCTCCAGACCCCGAAGGCTGCTCCCACCACCCATCCCCAAAAGGAGGGACCAGGGACAAGCAGCAGGATTTTTCTCCCTTCCCCAAAGTGTTGGTACCTGGGAAATAGAAGTTGGATGCCTGGCTGCATGTGGGGTGGGGAGAGCAGTAGGACATCCCAATGTCCCAATCCCGATTTCCACCCCTGGTCCCTGACCGCCCCCTGGCTGGGGATCCCCTCGGTTTGTACCATCCTTCCTGTAGGCCTCGTTGCTCAGCTTCACAAACTCCTCGTACTTGGGGCGCAGTGGGTTTCCCGCGGCGTTGTGCCACCCCTCCCAGGCGTAGAGCAGCTTCTTGTAGCTGCGGGAGGTGGCCATGATGTCTGAGAGGTCTGGGACAAAGGGGACAAGTAGAACGTGAGAAAGGGGCAGAAGAGGGGGGCATATACCACAGCTCTGCAGAGGTGCCACCACCACCACCACACCAGACTCAAGTGCCCATCCTCCCCCTGCGACAGTCCTGATGAACATGAGAGCACCCCAACCCACTGAGGATGTGGGGACCAGGACGAAGTCATGGTCATGGGGTGCTCAGCAGCTGGCAGGATCAGGGGAACAGGGACCATACCTGGCTCCAGATCCCAGCAGGTGCCATTGGGTAGGCACACCTTGGCCGTGGAGTAGATTTTGTCCATGTCACTCAGGATGGTGTTGTACTGTGGGAAAGGAAAAGATGTTGGGGCTGCAAGGGGACAGGAAGAGCCCTTCAGGAGGGATCTACAGGCTTCCCAGCTCTGCAATGTGTGTGTCCAGGGGATGTGGGGAAGGACTGGTGTATCAACAGCACATTTTTGGTGAGATAAGTGTGTTATCGCTCAGGGTTTTGGCATGGTGAGAGCAGGGAGGCTCTTTGGGACAGACAAGCTCTGCACAGCCATGCTCCAGAGAGGGGCTGTTTATAAAACTGTTTGTCAGTGGGGCCGCGGCACAGGCTGTTTATCTAAATGAGTTTAAAAAAATACGAGAAGAAAAGCAGGAGGATGAGGGGGATTTATTTCTGTGAACTTCAACAGCAGCAAACAATAGCAACAGGAGGTTTCCTGGAACATGCCTGGGAAGCCCATTCCCAGGGAAGGAAATTCCTCTGCTCCGTCCCTCTCTCCACTCCCATTCCTCTGCTCCAGCTGTGCAGAGGGGATGGAGACTGGGACAATGTTGGCTGTGGGGTAAAGCTGCCCAGGGATTGGCGAGACATGACTGATGTGCAGGGAGGAGACATGGTGCTGTCTGTTATCTGGGAGAAGGCAGGGATGGGTTTCCTGGAAGGAACTGGGGCCGACAGCTCTCCGGAAGGGATTGTATCCCTAGGCTTTGCCAGGGCTTTGGTGGGAATGGCTGCCAGGGAGCTGTGGGTCAGGATGGAAGGGCCGGTCCCTGCGCTTACGCGGAGCTGAGTGGCTGCCAGCCTCAGCCTCGGCAATATTTTCATGCATGGAAATCAAAATTCAGGTAAACTGCCCTTAAAGCTCAGGACTGTGATGGGGAAGGCTCAGGATGTCCTGATGTGCCTAGCATGGAACTGTGTTACCAAGGCACAGCATTCCTTGTCTCACTGGGGGCCCAGGAGCTGGCTGGCTGCGTCAGCCCTTCCTTTCAGTGGGCTGCATACCTGATGAGGCCAGAGGGGTTGGTACAGCCGGCTCCAGCCATGGGCAGAGCCTGGCTGGTCTCCAGGTGATTCCCAAGACTGTTTTGTGTAAGCAGGAAATCTCCAGTTCCTGCTTGGATAGCTCCAAGATAAGGTTAGGGCTGGGTAATAGGGCCAGCAGGCAGCCCACATGCCCTGAAGATAGCACCCCATCTCCTCCTCAATCAGAGGAGGCCTCCAAAATGCAACAGGTCAGCAGCAGAGTCTGGATGCTTGCGAAAAGTCCCACTAAGGGGTTTTGCAGCACCCCAGCCATGCCCAGGGCTTCCCCGCCACCTCACCTACCTGCTCTCTGTCCTTCAGGGGTAGGTTGGAGGGTCCCAAGGTCTGGATGGAGCCAATGATTTTCCTCAGTTCGGGGTCACTGAAGCTATTCCACTTGTCACCATAGAGCTCCTTGGCTTTCTTCCCCCACAGCTCTGTGAAGTTCTGCTCCTCCAGGGATGCCTGGACCTGCATGGTGAGAGAGGACACGGGGGCTCAGGACCAGCCCTGGGACATGCCACTACCCAGGCGATGGTTTGGGGGCCAAGGTGAAAGTAATGAGGGTTTGTGGGACTCAGAGGTGACAGGACATGGAGTGACAGGGCTGTCCCCAGTCCATGGCACCCAGGGACAGAGACAGCAGCTTCCAGCTGGCACAGCAGCGTCCGCAGCCCCCGCTCGCCTGCAGAGCTCCTGCTGAGCACACACTAAGGTGGCCTGGGAGGGTGTTTTGGAGGGAGCTCCAGGGTTTCATACAGGATGGGAATGCTGGGACTGGGTGTCCAGGCCATGCGATCAGGGTGTCTGGGTGCTCCCGGGCTGGCTTTGACACCTGCCAGACCCTGGTTTCAGAAGGAGCTCTGAGATCTGGCTTAATTTTTTTCTATTCCCGCTGTTTCTCACTTTCACAAAAGCCCAAAAGATAACTATAAGGTGCCACATTCACCTTTCTCCTTCCTATATGTCCTCACTGTCTGTACACTTCTATTTCTATACATTTCTCCTTTGGCTGTCTGAACCCTGTGACCTGTAAATGCCACATGTGGGCTTCACCCATTTGCTCTGAGTGCCCGGTTTTGGGTGTCTCACTGTCACCCAACTGCTGCCAGCCCCGATCTCCCTTCCTGGGGCCACGGGCTGGCAGGAAGCTTCCGGCACTGTGGGGGGTTATTTAGGCAGCTGGAGCTGGGGCCACGCTTTTGAGATGGGGTGCATTGAAGGTGGTTGTATCCCAGCGTGGTCAGTGTCAGCTGTATTTTCAGGAAACTCTGAGCTTTCGAGAGTGTCCTGGCCCAGCGCAGGTGGAGTGAGATGGTGCAGAGTGCCTGGTCAGTGTCCGTGTGCTGTCCTGCTGTGATTTATGGAGCTCATTAGCTGTGACTTGTGGCATTTTTAGCCTGGCTTCAACACGCCTGGTTTGTTTTATTTTAATCTTCACATTCCCTCAGCAGGCAGCAGGGAAGGAAGGGAGTTGTGGTGCAGCAGAGTTGGAGGCTGCCTGAGGCAGATACCCACGCAGCTGTGGGACACCGGGGTGGGAATGCCAAAAGTGCCAGGTGCCCCTGGCTACCCAGCACTGCTCCCATCGCTTCCCTTGGACATCCCAGTGCCCACAGCATCACTGTACCAACTGGCCCCAATCCCCCACCACGCTAGAACATTCCAGCCCCACGGAAACCTGCTCTTGCCTCACCCATCTGAACGGGGGATGCCTTTTCCCCTTTCCCAGACTCTGTGTAGAGCTGGAGGAGCTGGACGAAGCAGAGTCCAGCTGTGTTTTGTCTTCTCCTTGAACAGGCAGCTGTGTTCAGTCAGGCAAATTGTACCCTAAACTCTCCTGACAGCTCTGGTGGAGTGAGTTGAGGTCAGTGGTGCTGCCTGAGACCCCCTTGCCATGGGTGTGCCCACCAGTTCTGGCCCTTCACCCCTGCATCTGTGATCTCTCTCTGGAGGAGATGCCCCTGTGTGGGACTCAGAAGCCCCTTGACACCCACAGCCTCAAAGCCTCCCTACCAAAACCCCCACCCCAGTCCCTCCCTGCTCCTGGGTGCACGGTGAAGCCTCAGAATGCAGCTCAGGACACTGGGAGTGCCTTGGCCCAGGCACCTGCAGAAGTTCTGCACCCAAACATGAGCAGCCCCCAAACCCCATCGCCAGCTTCTTGCCCAGAGCCCCAGCCTGCTAGAGATGGTGCATCTATCTCTCTGGCCAGCACCCCTCTGTCCGTCCCTGCCCCTGCCTTTGGCCTCCTGCCCCTCACGTCCCTTTGTCGCAGGGTCCCCTTTCATGGCAGGCCCTGGAGCTGCCCGTGCCCAGGTGGCCCGACTCAGCCCCTCTTGTGATACAGATGTGTAGGGTTTGCCTGGCCCAGTGCTTTCCCAGACCCCCCAAATCCAGCCTTTTGGGTCCTGCTGGCCAGCTGTTATTCCTTTAGCAGTCAGTGACTCCCCATCCCACCACACCTCCCTGCTGCCCCATCATGGACTGATCTCAGGGGTTCGAATCCCCTCCTCTACCTGGGCTGGCTTAGGAGCCTTGACATTGCAGGGAGCTCCTGGACATGATCCTCACACATTTAATATCACATAAAGGGGGGAAAGCTGGTCTGGAAATGACTTTTGAGAAAAGTCCATGCAAGGTGCTCTCCTGGCCCTAACCTTAGACTCAGTGTGGCTGGGATGTTCCTGCTCTGCCCCAGCCCTACCACATCTGCAGCTAGTGCTGGGCATCTGCCCAGACATCACGTCAGCTCAACAAAAAAAGGCTGAAGGGGCACCTGGGCCCTCTTGAGTGTCCTGCCAAATTGGCAGTGGCCAGACCTGGCAGTGATCTTTCCCCCACCCAGGAAGACACATTTCCTTCCTGCACAGGGCACGCTGTGCTCCCATCCCCACAGGATCTGGAGGGTTCAGGGCTGTGTGGCAGCCCCTGCGTGATCGTGGGCTCGCTGAACATACGCTGAACATCACGTATGGGCTGCACTGACCCTTGTGCACCTGTAGCCACAGGGCTGGCAGAGGGACCCCGAGCTGTACGCAGTGACTTGTTCATGACCCCATGCCAGGGCCACGGGCAGCTCCCCGAGCACGGCTGGGGCCGGGGAAACCCCCGCAGCCTGCCCAGGTACTACCATCCCCTGGCCTGGGCTGTGCTGCAGCTCACCCAATCGAGAGCACACCCGGGGTTGCTCCCGCTCTCTGCCCTGCTAAATACAACCCAGACACATGGAAACCCCTGGGAAAACACACACATGCCTGTGGGATGCGCACAGCGTTGCTCCCCGCAGCGGCTCTGCCTGCACGCAGCTGGGCTGATGTCTAATTCCCTGCACCCTAGAGTACTTTCCCAAAGCTGTCTTTGTCCCCGTGGGCTGGGGACACAGAGACAAGAGGCGGTAGCCTCAATCCCGATGCCACCCAGCTGCTTGCGCACTTCGGGCTCCTGGTGTCTGCCCCAAATGAAAACCCCCAGCACTCGGATGTGGTGACAGCGAGCAGGGATGGGGACAGGGACAACTGACACCTGACCCGGTTCTGGGAAGGGGGAAAGGAAAGTGGAAGGTGTTGGGAGGAGGGAATCACCTCTAAAAATAACCTGGACTCTGCTCTGGGACCAGAGCTGTCACTCTAGGACAGAGTCTCTCTCAAAACCAATTTGGGGCAGAACCCTGCGGCTCCTGGACTACAAGTCCCAGCCCTGGTTTTGCCACCCTGAGGTAGTGAGAGAGAAGCCCGCAGGGAGGAAGGGAATCACACCAAGTGTCTCCACCGTGACCCAGCCCCCCCAGTCCCCGGTCCTGGGGACACCCCCGTGGTAGCATCGCCCCCGGCCCGCCACCCACCTGCACAGCAGCATTTTCGGCCGTCAGGTTGGTGTTGTAATTCCAGCTGGCCAAGACGCTCTCGAAGAAGACGAGCTCGGCCGTGCTGTTGTACGCTTCGGCGAACGAGGCGGCCCCTTGCTCGGTGGGGGGATACTCGGGGGGCTCGAGGCCGGGCCGAAGGGCACCTGCCAGGCTCAGCCAGAGCAGCAGCCCCAGCGCCGAGGGCATCGCGGCGGGAGCGCTGCGCGGAGGGGGCCCCGTTCGGTGCCTTCCGAGACAGCTTTGCCTCCGCTGCCGGCTGCTTATAAGCCAGCAGCTTTCGCGCAAACCCTGCCCACCGAGCCTGCCTCCCCTCGCAGATAAGACCGGAGCATTCTGCTCTCCCTTCGGCGGCTCCAAGGCTCGCGGGAAGGAGCGGGGAACGAGCCCTGCCTTGGGGTGCAAAGTCCTTTTGGCGCCTGGCTCTGCCGGGAGGGAAGGGGAAGGGGCTGGGACAGGAGAGAGGGAAGGACATGGAGGAGAATCAAGGGAAAGGCAGAAAAAAGAGAAAGGAGAAAGGCTGGGGAGGACGGGGTGGGTGAGACGCAGCTCCATCCCTGCAGGGTCCCAGTCCTCTCCTGACTTGGCGCAGGGGGATCCAGCTCAACTGGTCCTTGGCAGGACATCTCCCCACACCCGACAGGTGCCCCTCAGCAACACCCTGGCCACCTGCGGTGGGCCACAAGGGCAAGCACTGGAGGGAAACTGCTCCTGTGGGACACAGCCAAGGTCCATCTCATGCTGCTTCCTGCCAAACTGAACCCTTTCCTGGCATAACCTCATTTTCCAAAGAAACAGAGTATTTCTCCTGGCTGTGAAGGAAATCACATCACACCAAATGTTTTGGACTTAGAGGAATTAGGCTGATGACAAACTAGTAACAAAAAGTTCCTTCAAAATGAAAACCAGACTCATGTTGGTGGGCTCGATAGTTCCTTTGTTCTGTTTTGTTTTCTATTTAATCAACTAAATCCCTTTTCCCCAGAGCCTGGCCTCAGTCCTGGGAATGGTGCCTGGGATGAACTTAGGCCCTGGGCTGACTGAGCCCATCACTCCTTGTTGGAGCAACCAGCCCATAGGGACACAGTGAACACCTGCCATAGAGAGAGCTTCTTTTGGGGGGAACAGAAGGGGGTCAGGAAACCCCCTGACCTTTTGTCCCTGCTGGGAGCTGCAGAGCACGGCCCCTTGGAGTGAGTCACTGGGGTGACTCCATAGGGACAGTGTGGCCACTCAAAAACGGACAAATCCGCCTGTCAGCACTGGGACCCCATGGGGTGTGCAGAGCCCTTTCCAAAAAAAAAAAAAAAAGGACTTAGAAGACTGTAACCCTCTGATGTCTATTAAACCTCACCCCAGAATCCCAACTTCACACCCTGTTCTAGCATCTTCCACCTGCACAGGCTGATGTGGGCACATGAAAATTCTTCATCCCTCTGACCCCAAGCCCACGGGAGAATGCCCACGGGGGTGGTGCACCAGCAGCACCTGTGAGCCTGGATGTCATGGAGCTGGAGACAAAGTCAGCATCTGCCTCCAGCCCCCCTTGCTGACCCCTTTCCCCATCAGCCACTGTTCTCTGGAAAGTCCAGTTTACTGGGAAGTTGGAAAAAAATGGTTGGTTTGTCTCCAATTTGGCTGGAGACCAAGCTTCAGTGAATGGAGATTTCCTGGCCCCCTCCAGTCTCCGTTCCCTGCTGCACCAGGGAGGGGTTTTTCCAGCTCCGGGTCATGGTGCAGCCTCTAGCACCAGTGGGAGTTTCAGGAGAGCAGTGAGGCTGAAACAGTCTCTGCAATGTCACTGCTGTCCAGAAATTCCAGCATATGAAGCCTTTTCCAAGGCCAGTGTGTCCAGTGGATGATCCTGCAGGAGAAGGGCAGCTCTCCATCACTTTACACAAGAACGTCTTCCAAGGTGGGTGCAAGAGGGGCTGCTGCTGCTGCTGCTGCTGGACTTTGCATGGGAGAAGAAGTTCCTCTCGAAGGCTGCATCTCCAAGG
This sequence comes from Dryoscopus gambensis, assembly GCA_013389985.1. Lineage (NCBI taxonomy): Eukaryota > Metazoa > Chordata > Aves > Passeriformes > Malaconotidae > Dryoscopus > Dryoscopus gambensis. Next base: position 155,017 of record WEIT01003534.1, on the reverse strand, counting down.
ATGCCCACAGCTCTGTGTCATCCTATGCTATAAAACTCCAGCTGCATCAGGCAGGAAAATATCCCGCATGAAGTGACGTGGCTGTTGGTCTAGGAAGGCAGGTGTAATGCCTTCAAGCTGTCAGATGCTCGTGGCTACCTCTGTGCTGCCCCATGTCCATTCTGGGCTCCAGCACCCCCAAGGATGGGTTCAGAGTCACCCGTGGGCATTGTGTGGAGCAGCAGGACCAGTCCCTGCTCTCCCTGCCCCTCTCAGAGGTGCTGGGGTGGGTGATGGACACCCATCTGTTCCCAGCCTGCATGGTACCCAGTGCTGCCAGCACCACAGACCAGAGGGGCAGGAGATACTGAAGAACGTGAAAAATGCGTTGCCACGGAGACGGATGCAGAACTGCTTGTGGGGACGTGGGCTGGGGGACGCTGGGCAAGATGTGGTGTCCCCGGCAGCTGTCCTGGGCCAGAGGATGCTTCCCATCAGTTTGCACTGCCATCATCACTCCGTGGAGACTTCGTCCTCCCCCTTTCTGGGGCGCGTGGGAGCAGAGCCGTGCGCGACGGCCGGACGGTCACCGCAGTGCGCCGCTGGTGACACCACGGTGGTGCCTCACACATGAAGGAGCAGAACTTGCTTTCAGCATTTTGGGTCAGTTCCTTGGCTTGCCAGACCTGCAAAATCTCCCTGCCCACCATCAGCAGTGTTGGAAGGGGCACTCACTGGTGCAGCCCAGAATTCCCAAAAGAAAGAAATAAGGAATTTTGACAGTAAATGTTTCTTAGGTGAGCTGTACGGTGTCCATGATGGTGGTGTGATGGAAGATGGTGAGCAGGTGTGGTGGAGCAAAGGAGCCGGAATTTGGGAATGGTCCTGGTGCTGGTGGGGAAGATTTGGTGGTTTATGTGGGTCTCTGGCTGGGGATGCTCAGCTCATTTTCCCCTTCTTTCATTATAAACCACAATTTTGGCTTCTCCATCCCACCATTTCTCAAAGGGTTCAAGGTTGCTTCATAACTTCTGTCTGATCCATCTCTCTGAAGAACCAAGGAGCTTATGGAGGTGAGAGAAAGGATTCCCTTTCGCAGAGAAATTATTCCTCCTTATTTAAACACAAAAAGAGCTTTTTTTGGTCCAGACTGCAGCCCTGTGTGTCACTTCTCATGGTGGCTGTGGTTTCCTGGGAATGACGACTCCTGCACCTGTTGGTACAAACCACTGCATTGAGAATTTTTTCCTCCCTCTCCAGACCCTGAGTTTGAAGGCTGCTGCTTTATTTACTGATGAACTCAATCAATTATCATAGTGCATAATTCGCTAAGCTGCTTTCCCAGCTGTGGTGATGCTGCCATGAGGGAGGGGGGAAAAACACCCCTCTAGTCCAAATTTTTCATCTAAACAAATAGCTTTTTTCCTGATCCTTCCAAAAAAATGAAAGAAACACCCCAAGCAATCAGGCTTTTTGCCATTTATTTCAGACTTCTGATTGCTAAAATAATTTTCAGTGGTTCCAGTGAGTGTTGAGGCTGGTGGAGCCCCTCGATGTCACCTGGATTTGGGGATTGTAATGGCAAGAGGGACCCAGAAGTCCTTGCTCCTGTTGTCTGGCTGCAAAACGTCTCTGCTGAGCAGTTTTGGCAACCCGGTTTCCAGCTTTTCCCTGGATTTAAGGTGTGTTGAAAGCCTGGTGCGTCCCTTCTGAGTGGGGGTGGGGGCCAAAGGGCTGTGGGGGAGCTCACCCTGGCCCCATGGCAAGTGTTGCTTTATCATTTGAAGTGCACACTCAGTGGAATGCAGCAGAAAGCTCCTTATCGTCACAATTTCCACTCCACCCCATAAAATCTCTTTCCAGCACACTCCTGCCCTAGGACAAGGGTTTATTGTCCTGGGCAGACTGGACCTGGTGCAGGTGTAGGGACACACGTGTTCCGGGCTGGCTGCACGGGGCAGCCTGGAGGGACCATGTGTTTTCTCCAGCTGGGTGGCTTGGTGGGGCTGGAGGTGAGTGGGAAGGGGATGGATCTGTGGTTTTCACCATCAGATCTCCTCAGCCTCATTCCCAGGCTGGGACCCCTGCCAGCGGCCCAGGGATGTGCCCACTGCACAGAGAGCCCCCAGGGTGTGCTGTGACACTGCAAGGCCCTGCATATGCAGCGTGCTGAGGGCTCAGGGCTCCCAAAGGATCCCTGTGTTTTTGGGGGGGTCCTAAATAAATGTAAGATCCCAATAGTCCAGCCCTTGGGGAGCCCCCAGACACAGTGCAGGATATGTGCACGGTGCCGGGCGCAGTCAGGAACATCACGGGGCAAGAAGTAAAAACCTGGCCAGAAACCACTGGTAGTTCTTCGTCCTTCATCCTTCATCTGTCCTCCTTCATCCCTCCTCCTTCATCCCTCCTCCCTCCACCCTAATTTCTCATCCTTCATTCTTTGTCCTTCATCCTTCATCCCTTATCCTTCACCACTCCATCCCCCATCTTTGCCACTCAACCAGAGCTGGGCATGATACAGGGTGAGCAAAGAGGCCAACGTGTTCCCTCCGCACCCATCAACCCAATAAAACATGGCAAAGTCCATTATTCCCCCCCCTCCCCCCCCTTCTTTAATAAATGAAAACAATCCCAGCCCTGAGGCAAGCGAGCGTGACTGTTCCGGGAGCATTAATCATCCTCTGGGAGCCCGGCGCGGGTTATCGCCGCTGTTTATCCAAGCTGCTATTAAAAATCGCCATAAACGCGCCTTCAGCCTCCTCTGAAGGAGATGAAGTGTTTGCAGGGGCTGCGCTGGGCTGATTGTACCGCCTGCCCCACGCAGCAGAGTTGTGTTCCTGGCGAGGAGGAGGACAGAGGGGTTTAACTGCTGCCAGGAGGAGAACCAGAGTCTTTCCCAGCTGATTTGCAGCCTGGGAAGGAGCCAGGTTCTTGGGAAAGCTTTGTCCCAGCTGGGAGTTACCTGTTTTTCAGCCTTCACAGCACCCCAGGGAACTGGAGATCAACCCTCTTGATGTGACCCAGTGCTTAATCCCAAGCCACCCCTCAGCCACCCTCTTGGCAGCCACTGAGCCTTCCAACATGACTGTAATTTCTTCTCTTATATTTAGTGAAAAACCGTTAATTTAGCCCCAAGTTTGAGGTTTCACATGGAACAGCAGCAGCTGAGGTTGTTTCAGGTGGCACCTCCGCTCCTCCGAGGCAGCTGGGCTCTTGAATTACAATTTTCGGGGGAGGCATGTTGCAAATTAGCATTTCTTAGCAATAAAAATTTGATTTAGGAAGGAGAAGAAAAAAATCAACTAAGAGAAGTTAGATCAGCAAAATGGTAATTTAATAATCTGTGGTGGAGAGAGGGAAGCTGCCTATGCCAGGGTGAGAAGAGTAGTTGGGCAAGGACGAGAACTGCTAGTTTTACCATGAATTATCAGTTGATGATGCTTTTATTGATCCACGGATTCTTGACAGCCCAGGACAAACCTGGAATGGGTGCTAGGCTCAGCCAATAGGTGGGGAGCTGGAGCAGCATCTCCAGAGCCACGTCAGCTCACTGATGTGAAGGAAGCTGTGGCAGTCCCGAGCACATCTGAGCATCCTTGAACACCTCTAAGCATCCCCAAACATCCCTCAAGCATCCCTGAGCATCCCTGATCATCCTCCGACAGCCCCAGGCATTCCTGACCATCTGTGATCATCCTCCGACAGCCCCAGGCATTCCTGACCATCCCTGAACATTCCTCAGCAGCCCTGAGAAGACCTGAGCATCCCTGGGAGGCCTTGGGCAGCTCTGAGCAGCCCAAGCAGTCCCAAGCATCCCCTCAACCTGCAGGTCTGTGCCAGGACAGCCAGCACTAGTTCTGGTCCCTGACTGGCACATCCCCATCCCAGGAGTGTTGGGAGGATTTCATTACCTCCAGCTCGGGGAAAGCTCAGGCAGGTTTAATAAAGCCATTTTGCCCTTGGCAATGTCTTTAATTAAAGAGCTCGTTACAAATGTCTGCTGATCCCTCCAAGAGGAACTCGGCAGTGAAGCAGCTCATTTGTCCCCGGATGGGCTCCCGCCACAGCCCCTCAGCAAGCACTGCCATTGTCCCTGCCGTGTGGATGGGACAAGATCCACGTCCATTTGATCCTGAAGGCTTAAGGGCTGCTCTCTTTCCTTGTCTGCTGGAAGCTGAGATAGTTCAGCTGGACACATGTTTATAAACATTTCTAAAGCTGTTTGGTATTGGGTTACACAGTGCTGCTCTCATCAGGGCGAAACTTTATGTCTTGCCAAGTATCCTAAAGGATGAATCCCCAAATCTCATCCCCTTTGAGGATTTTCCAAGGAACTCAGCTGGGCTGTGGTGGGGAGAAGCTTCCCTCTGCTCTGCCCAGCGCCCCGGTCAGCCCATCCCAGCCATGGCCCAGCCCAGCGGCTCAAGGTTTGCAGTTTATGGTGGCTTCTATGGCTTTAGCAGATGACTCTGGTAAACCATTTTCCAACCAGTGATAAAGCCCCAGCGCAGGCGGGTGCTGACAGTGGATCTCCTGGCAGGGCCATGCCCCGTATCTTGTACCTCACCTCCCTCTGCTCGGGCTGGTGGCTCTGGGACTCTGCCCCGGGCTGCAGCAGGGCCCGGACTTTGCTGCTGCTGTGTCAGGTCTCCATCGGGCTCTGGGGCTGCACCGGGGTTTCAGCTCTGCTGAATCATGCCATGGTGGGGGCAGTGGGTCCCCAGCTCCTGGGGTTTGTGCCCCACGACACAAGTCCCTGGTGTGGGGGAGAAGGGAATGGGGACGGTAGTCTCAGCTGGGACTTCAGGTGCCTTTACTCAGGGTTTCTGTGTGGGTGAGAGCAGCCCCGAGTGCCCAAGGGAAGGGCTGGGGGAGCAGCCCCGCGCCCCAGTAGAGGCTGTCACACCTGATCTTCTGCCCCAGAGAAGCACCAGATCCCACCAGCCACTCCAAGTCCCAGGATGCTCCAAGCTGCCATGGGTGGTCCAGGGCAGAGGGTGCTGCAAACCCCACCATGGGTAAGGGGGCGCTGGCTCTGGGGGTGCCCCAGGTCCCTCTGGGGGTCCAGCCCCAAGGATGCTGCCGTTCCCACCCAGTCTGTGCCTGGTCTCTCTGTCTCCTACGGGAGATCCAGGGCCGAGGATGCTCCAGAGCCTCTGGGCGGTCCCTCCCTCCCCAGGACGCTGCGCGCCGCGGGCTCCTGGTGACATCTAGCGGTGTCACACACAGGGACAGACACAGAGACGGATACAGGGACAGACACACGGACACGGACACACAGACAGGGCGCGGGGGGGCGGTGCGGGTGGTCCGGGGGTGCTTCTCGCCCCGGTGCGCAGCGCTGCACGCCCGGGGACCCTGCCCGCACTTGGCCAGGAAGAGATGGGGACGCCCCTCCTCTCCCCTCAGCTCACCTTACTCCCCTTCGTAATCCTTTCTCCAAGCTTTTTCTCCCTCGGGGATTTCCCGTGGGGCGCGCAGGATGCGCGCGGCGGTGCCGAAGGGCTTGCGGTGGGGCAGATGGAGGGCGGGGGGCTCACGGCACCCCTCTGCCGTTCCCCGATCCACCAGCCCAGCCAAGGGGTGCTGGTTCCCAGGATGTCACCCCAGTGCTGCTGGTGGGTGCGGGGATGAGCCAGACCCGTGCAAGGCCCAAACACAAATGGTGACTAAGCCCCTGTGCAGGCAGCAGTCCCTGGGCTGACCCGGTACGGCCTGGGGCATCCTGGCCTGTTTGGGGCTGGGGTGTCACAGGGTGCAGGGGCTCAGGTGGGTGCCTGGAACAGCGAGGGGGTGGGGTGGGAGGGTGTCACACACACTGTTAGTGACTCACCTCCTTGGGGACTGTCCCCAGAATGCACAGACCCCACTTCACGGTGATCCCCCTCTCACTTTTGCAGCCCCCCTGCCCCTGCTCCTGCCTGCAGTGACACCCTCCCTCTGTGGTGATGCTGGTGGTGCAGCTCCCCCTTGCTTTGTCATCACTCCGTTGCCATGCCAACGCGGTGGCCCTGTCCCTGCTCAGACACCGTCACCACCGGGCCTGGCACGGGCAGCACCACCCGGCACCCACAGGTAGGGCTGGGGGACACGGGGGAGCTGCGTGGGTGTCTGCCTCCTACGCCCCCAGTACATCTCTCAGACCCTCCTCAGCTGCAAACTGGAGTGAACCCCCTCCCCGGCATGAGCCTAGAGCCCCCATCGAGAGCAGAGACAGTCCCTGAGACCCTCCTGGGATTTTGGAGAGTCCCAGCTAGAGGCACAGTGAGGGGCTGCCGGGCTGTGGAACGCGCATACGGCATCCTGCCCTGCAGGGCACGTGGGTTAACCAGATTTAATCAGAGAAAAAAACCCACTAAAAGGAAGGAGCACTGGATTTGCCCTGAGAGGGGGAAACTGGGGCTGTGCTTGGGGATGCAGTTTGGGAGGGGAACAGGCAGGTCTTGGCATAGAGGTCCAGTCACCTCCAGCTTTCCCAGCCCTCAGTGGTGGCTAATGGGCAACTCAGAAGATCCCGTTCCCAGCAGGCACACCCTGTGTCCCACTGCCAGGGCCTGTGGTTGCGGGTGTTCATTCCCTGTCCCTCCATCCTTAGTGCCGTGTGGGACTGTGTTTGCCCTGTGTGAGTGCCAGCAGGGCCAGATGTTTGCAGGTGGGAGGGCAGCACAGGGCCACATGGGTCCCCATTTGGGACCCCCAAAGCTGCCAGCAGCCCCTGGGTGTGATCAGGGTTTGAGGGAGGCTGTTGTGATATGAGGAGAGCCGGTGCCTCTTGCTGTCCCCCCCAGCCCGGCCCCCCTGCCCATCCCACAGAGCACCCCATGGCCCCAGGCAGTGAGGCTGGACACAGGCGGCCTTTGCAGTGCAACTTAATGGGATAAACCAATTCCCTTAACCCACTTATCTGGCTGATCCAATAAAGGTGGCTGGGAATAAAGTGTGTGCGTGGTCTTAATGCATTCCCCCTCTCCACGCTCCCCCGCTCCTGGCAGCACCGTGGGTCTGTCTGCCACAGCTGGCAGGGGGCTCCTCCCCAGAGGCAGTGCAGCAGGGACAGGGCAGAGCGGGGACGTTGGACCTCGGGACTGGGACCTGCTGGCTCTGGGTGACAGGGAAGAGGAGAGGTGGCTGTGACAGTGGTGGAGGTGGCTCTGATCCATCGAGGGATAAGCCAGCACAAAGCACAACACAGGTGAGTTGTGAAGGGAAGGGTACCTTGGGGACCCCATGGGAAGGGTCTCTGCTGTAGCTGTGTTTGGGTGACGCCATGTGTTTGTCCCTCTCATCAGCACAGACGTTCACTCAGCCCCACGTCCCCAGGGGCCATTGCTTTTGTCATGGAGGGGGTCCCTTGGTTGCCCCTGCGCTGCCTTCCTCTATCGGGGTTTGGGGGTTGTTGTGGGGGTCTGGGAGTGGGTGGGCTGGGGAGCAGGTGAAGGTAGGACATGGAGTGGGCATGGAGTGGGAGGGACAGGGATGGAGGGATGTGGATGAAAAGGATGGAGGCAGGGACAGGCACCGAGGGACAAGGGTGGAGGGGTACAGATGGAGGGACGGTTGTGGCAGGAGGGCTGGGGCAGGAGGAAGGGGGCAGGCAGGGCATAGGCAGGGGTAGGAAGGTTGGGAAAACGGACAGGATCAGGGTGGCAGGGACAGGAGGATTGGACAGGAGTCCAGGAGCAGGCAGGAGGTGCCGCAGCCCGGGGGCGGGTGTGCCGTGGCGGCCGGGAGCCACCTCCGGGTGCGGGTGACGCAGCGAGACCAGGAAGCGCCTGGCTCCGTGGCAGGTGAGCGTGGAGCGGCGGTGCCGGACGCTGCTCGGAGCAGGACCCTACCCGAGGTCCGGCCAGCCGGGACCCGCTGTCACTTGGGGCCGCCGTGGCTTCGCTGCCCCCTCCTCTCTGTCCTTGCAGGCTGCCATGGATGGGGCCCCGCCGCCCACCAGCCCCACCGGGCTCTCGGCATACGTGGCCGTGTCGCAGCTGCTGGGCCTGACGCTCCTGGGCACCACAGGTGCCTGGCTGGGCCGCTACCGGGGCGGCGTGGGCTGGCACAGCCCCCTCCAGTTCAACGCCCACCCCCTGTGCATGGTGCTGGGCATGGTGTTCCTCCAAGGTGACGGTGAGCAGGATGGTGGGACATGTGCCCTGTCCCAGCTGCAGCCTCCAAAGCCTGGAGCTGTGGTCGGGCAGGGAACAAAGGGGACAAAGTGGTGACAAAAGACACGGGGAAGGTGCTCCAGCATCCCTGGGCAATGCTGGGTGCCACCCAGGGAGGTGGGTGATGCCTGTGCATACTCACGTACCCCCTCTGTGCAGCCCTCCTGGTGTACCGGGTGTTCAGGCACGAAGCCAAGCGCTCCACCAAGGTGCTGCACGCGCTGCTCCACGGCCTGGCACTGGTCATCGCCCTCACGGGTGAGTGCCAGGCTGGGGTGGGTGGATTGGGCAGGATGTGGACCTGGTGGTGATGGGTTCTTCTCTGCAGGCATCATTGCTGTCTTCGACTCGCATCGGACCAAGGGCATCCCCAACATGTACAGCCTGCACTCCTGGTGTGGGATGGCTGCCTTTGTGCTCTACCTGCTTCAGGTGAGGGCTGGGGAGCCCCTGGCCCCCCCAGGAGGGAGGGGACTCCGCAGTGCCTGTGACATCCCCGTGTCCCCACAGTGGCTCCTGGGCTGTGGTTTCTTTCTGTTCCCCGGTGCCTCCTTCTCGCTGAGAGGACAGTACAAGCCCCAGCACATCTTCTTTGGCATCACCCTCTTCACCCTCTCCATCACCTCCTGCTTGTTGGGCATCACTGAGATGCTCCTCTTCAAAATCAGGTGCGTGACCAAGCTGGGGCGGGGTGGGTGCCCCCCTCAGATCTCCAGCAGATGGATGCCCCAGTCCCTGCTCTATCTGTGGCTCTTACACCTCCCCTAGAGGCCTTTATTTCTGCTGCTGCTGAGTCACTTACCAGGTGATGTTTAACAAGGGCTTGGATCCTGCAACAGCTTTCTTTGGGAATGTGGGTAAAATGCCCAGTGCCACCTCCCTGCGTCCAGGTGTTTGCAGAACCACCTAGGACACTCATGTCCCTGAGGCCTCTGCCCTCACAGCTGGAGGACACAATGATGGCCCCAGCTGCTCACTGGGGTCCCCCCAGCCCCAGCACTGTGGGGACAGGGCTATGGGGCACCCCAGGAGCCACTTCCCTCTGGCAGGGAGGGTACTGGGCTGCCTATAGCCCTAGTACAGGACTGTGCCACCAGCTTCATTGGCTGTCACCAAGTGTCTCTCCCAAAAGTGAGCAAAACACCAACACTCCTCTCTTGTTCTGATTTGGGGGAAGGGACCTTTCCCAAGGGGTGTGCCTCAAAGATGAGGATGAGGATGCGGAGACGGTCCCAGCCAGGGTAGGGACAGGCCACCCATCCCTTAAGGCTTGAGCATCCCTCTCCACCCCCACAGTGATTCCTACAGCCACTTTGTGCCTGAGGGCATCCTGGCCAACACTCTGGGGGTGCTGCTGGTGGCCTTTGGGCTGGTGGTGGGCTACGTGCTGACACGGGAGGAGTGGAAGCGCCCACCGCTGGCCGAGGAGATGGCCCTGTCCATGGACTTCAAGACTCTGACAGAGGGCGAGAGCCCCGGTGGTGGCAGCCAGTGATGTCCCCAACTCCTGGTCTCCAGCATGGGCTCCTTGTGACGTCTAAATGTTCCTGTGCACCCTGTCCCTGGTGGTTTGCATCTCTGCCTGGCCCAGGGTGACGACAACAGCTGGGGAAGGACATGATCGGTGCAATGATGCCTGCTGGACTCAGCCTCGCTTGGCCTTAATCATCCTTAGCTCTGCCCTCCCCAGCCCCTGGTGACCCCCGAACCCGTCCCAGCTCTGTGGGAATGGCAGTGCTGTGGGGAAGGGCAGGGGCTGGCAGGGGCACGAAGAGGAGGGGTATCCAGGCTCTTCCCTGCTCTGGGGACAGATTTCTGCATTGTGGGTGGCCAAAGTCTACAGCCTGTTCCCAGTGGGCAGAGGGGATGTTTGCCCCCACTGGGATGTCCCACTCACTGGCAGCCCCTCACCCTCCAGCGTGGCCACTTGGGGGGACGCTCCCCTAAAAGGCTCTCCGGGAGTGACCCCACGCTGGTGCAGGTTCAGCAGCTTCATGTCTGAAGTGTTTCCTCTCCATGCATGATGTGTTTGCTCAGTGAATGCTCCCAACCCAATAAATGTTTGCAGCTGACCCCGTCGTCCTCCTGACTGCCCCCCCATCACAGCTGTGGGGTACTCTCGAGTTCCCACACGCCGAGGCAGCAGGGAGAGGAGCTGCCTGAGGGGCTGGGGAGGGTGGGTGGGCGTTAGAGGTGGGCTTGTCCTGTCCAGCACTGGAGACCTCAGTGGTGGCTGTGTGAGGGACCCCACGGGGACATCTCCAGGGTCTGGCCATGCACTGGATGTTGTAACTGTTACCCATTATATTATTATATGCCTTTTGCTGGTGGCAGCAGTAGCGCTGCCTCTGTCGCCTCCCTCTCCTGGTGGTTCCCAGGTTCCTGTCCCCACCCCCGTGCAGTGACTGTGAGACCCAACCCTCACACCATCACTTCCACACTGAGAAGCATCAGAACGCTCCTTCACTGACCCCAGCGTGGGAAAAACAGCAGCCCAGACACAATTTCCAAGTGTTAACCATTTATAAATAAGTACATTTTTTAATACATACAGTTTTCATTGTACAGATTACAATCTGTATACATTGGGGGGGGAAATGCATTCTTTTGAACTTTTCACATCTATCTCACAGCTCACATGTACAGACAAGAAAACTCTGCTCAAGCAAATACAGCAAAGGAAAAAATATGTTTTCTTCTTTCCTTAGAGATGAGAGGCAAAGGCCTCTGCTGTTGGCAGGGGCTGCTCTTCCCACTGCACAATATCACAACTGTGTGGTGTTCAATATATCAGAGAGAACAGAACATGCACTGGATAATATACTGTACAGAGAGAAAGTCCTTTACATCAGAATTATAGAAAAGCTAAAGGAAAACTTAAGTGTCTTAAAGATCTTCCCAGCAAGTGTCTCAGAGGATGGCAACCAGGGCATTGCACAAAGCACAAGGCGGGTGCACTGGACGTGTCTGTACCCAACTCAGCCTCTCGGATGTGAAGACAGAAAGGAGACGGAACACTAAATCCAACACTATGGCAAAGAAAAGGCTGGACAGGGATGAGCCCCGCAGTACTGGCAGAGTCTACACGAGTCTCTGGGTTACTGGTGTAGCGACACAATGGACTTTATGTAGCACACAGTGCTGCTCTCAGCGTCTGGCTGAGCAGTGCACAGCGAGGCAGACCTGTGGAGACCCAGCTCCATGGACAGGAGGCTTTCCCGCGTACCCATCCCGACCTTGACTTGCCTCCCCACTGCCGTCCCTGGACAGCATCACCCAAAGGGACAAAGTCTTTTGGCAAAGCAGCCCTCTGTTTTCACAACCACAGGATGCGATCCCCTCAGATGGGACCTGGCTGCTGACTCCCCAGTACTGTGACAGCTAGAAAATGAGCAGGAGGGATACGGTGGGTGGGTTGGGTGTCTGTTGGCTTCCCCGGTGACGACTGCGCTTGCGGTGCTCCTCTTGGGTCGGTCTGTACCAGCTGTGGTGAGATCCAGCTGTAGAGTCAAGAGTTGGACACGAACGCATCTTGCTAAAGAATTGAGCCCTTAGTGGTTTATATTAGAAAAAAGAGTTTGATTGAATGAAAATCCAGCAATTATTCACACAAAGCTGAAAAAAACGCAGATTCACTTTCAACCATTGTGCTTTGTGTCCAACACACCCCCCACCAGCCTGCGCAGTGCAGCTGGCACGGGGTGAAGGCATTGATTTGCAGAGGTCCCAGCAGGTACAGCAGCTCTTCCCCTAAGCCCTTGGGTAAACACCGATATCCCAGCAGAAGAGTTCTCTTGAATTCCCAAGACTACAGCAAAGTACAACCACCAAGGAGCTCACGACAGCTCACTATGGACCCCCGCGGGCGAGGAAGGCGGAGGATGAGCAGGCACGCTGGCTTGCTTGGTTCTCTAGGTAAGGCGGAGCTGGCACTTCGGTTTTAGCTAGACTTCTCCTGGGTAACCCAGAATATACAGCAACCTTTGTAAAGGGGCCCGAATTACTCCCAGTTTACTACCCACCCTGGTTCCAGACCTAATCCCAGTACGACCCTGGCGTTTGGCATTTGCATGCTCACGCGTTCACACCAGCCACATGGTTTTCTTTACAGCTAGGTTAAAGAAAAATAACCAAAAAGTTCAGTGCTCGGACAGACCCAGCTAGGCACTGGTGCCACAGCAGAGAGACAGATGGACAGACACACATCTCAGATTGTTGGAGCCAGCACAGTCCTCCCAAACAGGGACACAGAGAAGGCAGCACAGGCTGTGCCTTCTTTGGAGACCGATCCCAAAGGATCTGTCTTTGTAAAACCCTCACTTTCCTAAGCACTTTGATGCCCACTCAAGACTATGTCCAAAGCCCTCTGATGCCACTCCCAGCCTGGCTGGAGGGACCCTGCAGAGCCCCCATCAGGTGGGTGTCCCCTCCCCTGGGACCACAACATCCTCCTGACCTGGGAGGAAAGCAAGAGCCAAGGAATCCCCACTGAGGGATGGGGCAGACACCCACACCTGATGCTGGGAGAGAAGATTCCAGCTCTGTGGCGGCACACCCGGGTCTCGGAGCAGCCACAGGTGAGGATGAGAGACACCTGGTGGGAAGGCTGGCTAAAGAAAGGGGTCAGCTTCAGCATCACTTTTGGCACTGCCTTCCCCATGCACCCCAAGAACGAAAACTGGAGTTTCAATATCATCAAGAACCTGCTTTACTCGGTGCACCCAAAATCCTACTTGCTTGAAGATGGGGCTTGCCAGTGGTACCACTGCAGCCAGGAGGGCATGAAGGCACCAGCTGGCAGCACTGTCCTCCATCTTAATCACTCAAAGAGTAATTAAATACATAGCACAGATGTACAGGACAGCACAATGTCTAAAACTGAGTGTGATCCCACCGTGTGGCCTGGGCTTGTCAGACCTAGATGTAAGAGAAGAGGATGAAGGGTCCTCAGGGTGAGATTTGACCTTGTGCTCCCCCAAGCACAAAGGGGCCATGCCAGCACAACATGGAATGACCTCTGCTTCTCCTCATGCAAAGCCCAAATCATGACTTTGAAGACACAAGGGACTGAGCAAGAACAGCTTTTCCAGGAAGAAATGTGCTTCTTACCCACCCGGTGACCACAGCAGCCATCCTGCCTTGACTGTCCCTAAGAGAATTGCTGGGGAAGTGCTTTAAAACCACTGCAAATTATTTTGTATTCAAAAATTACTCAATCTGTTGATGCTTATACACAGGAGTCAGTTCTTGTGCTATAAATGTTATTATTCATTGCTTTGTTTCTTTTCTTTTTTCTTTTCTTTTTTAAAAATACACTAAGAGACATGAGCTGTTTTGCTATTTTTCTAACGAAGACACTACTCACGCTTAAATATCCAGTATTTATCATAGTAACAAATCCAAACAGTAAAGTGCACCCATTTACAGAGAGAACAGATGGAAAACCATTAGTGCAAGAATCCTGTGAAAAATGTAACACGTGGAATCATGAAAAAACCTGCACACCGCAGTGTTTCAAGCCTTCTTCAGCTTTGTGGTTGTGTTAAAAGTGTGAGCTGTTTTCTTCTTCCCTTAAAACATCTTCAGAAACTGAAAAGTTATGCCCAGGAGTGCTGTGAGGGGATGCTTTGAAGGACAGGACTGGGAGCACAAGGCAGTGAGCAGCGAAAGCACAGCACAGGCTGCTCTCCTGTCACTGCTGCTGGAGCACCCTGCTGGCGCTGCAGGGGAGAGGAGCCACCCACGGCCGCAGCAAGTCTCCCTCGGCCGGATAAAACAGGGACAAGGCTGAACTGGGGTACCTTTTCCTTTCAAAGAAGCAACTAAAGGTAGGAAGCCACTCACTCAGGCAGAAAGCTGGAGGATGGGAGGCGCTGAGTAAAGTGACTGATGCTGCTCCAGACCCAGGAGAAGTCTCCCAGCTATGGGCGTGTGGGATGCGGAGGAGAAATTGGTTCTTCCTTACAAAACAGAGCATGTTGTTTCAAAAAAGAGAGTAAGAAAGAAAGCCATCACACGCCATTTGCAAGGAGAGAAACAGTGCACAGAGCTGGGTGTCCCCATGGGGTACCTGCCCCATCAAGGGGGTCCCAGCCAGCCCCCCCCATTTTACAGAGCCCTGGGATAAAGTAAAGAGTCAGCATTGGGTTGCACTTCAAGGAAGAAAATACCAACCTCAATCCAAATACTGGCTTTGACAAAGACCAAATGGCCCAAGAGAGCCCCAAAATCGCCAAAATTCAGAGGAACCCCCCCTTCCAAATGCTCTCCATGTGTCTATGAGACACAAGCCTCCCCTGGCCCAAGGTGTGCATGTCCCAGCTTGCTCCGAGCAAATTAGGCAACGAAATAGCAATGAGATGTGCTGAGCCACACACAGCAGGAAAAAAAAATACCCATCGAAGCCAGGGTTGGCTTAAAGTTCCAGACCCTGTCCTGAGCTGGTGTGAATGGGTGCAGCTGCAGTGATGTGGTGCTAGGATATGCTCACTCACACCAGCGCAGGTTGGAGCCTGTGATTTGGTTCAAGAAGTCTTGCAATCAATTCGCAGTAGCCCTTTGGAGACCCCGCAAGGTATCGCTCCCCTGCTCAGCACTGAATCGCTCCCAAGAGTTGATATGAGTGAGGTTTGGCATTGGGCAACAGGCACTAGTTTGCTTTAAAACAAGCTACAGCATTATCACTCTCCCTCCCATCATCCCACCCTTCACCCTCAGGAACGGAAAAGGCAGATTACAAATCCACCAGGAATAAAGGAATCGGTAAAGGAAGTTCTTCCCCCCACCACAAAAGAAATTTTCAGCAAATAATTGAAAAATTACTGAAAATCCTATAAAAAGGATTTTGGAACCGGCCCCTGCTTTTCATGCCATTTTGATGTGACTTGCATTTGATTACAAAACTGAAAATAATAGAAAAAACACAACCCGAACTGGAAAATGTCCTGAAATAGATAACATAAATAAATTATAAATAGGTGTCTCTTAACTACAGTTTCTCAAAAAGCAACACATGGTCTCCACCATGTAGAGATATGGAACACAGTGTCCCTTTCCACGATTTCGGGAACAGAGGATCTTAGAGGAGCATAGCCCTTGCTACAGTCCCTGCTCCCTGTCAGGAGCGAGCCAGAGGGAAGGGATGCTGCAGGGCTGGGATTGCAGAAGGACCTTTCCCCTTTGGGACCACCACGCCATGTTCTACATCCTCATCATAAAAAAATGTAAAAAAAATTAAGAATTGCAATTTTCCTCTTTGAATATCATTTTGCACGTCAGATTTTTGCTTTTCCTTGCAACTGATAAATCCCTGCCAGATGAAGGCCCAACACTAATTTGCCCTGTGCAAACGCTGTGGGTGAGGTGCAGTCTGCCAACAGTGTGAAGAAGTTAGTGCAATCCCAGTTCATGCACAAGAGGTTCCTGGCCAATTCCCTCGGCTGATTAAAATAAAGGGCCAGCCTTAATCCCTCAATGCTTGTAAAATGCCCCAGAGCAAAGAAATCAGTGTGAGGACACCTGGTAGGTACTTGGAAAGCAGCAAAGTGCTATGTGATCCCCTCGCCTTCTGACCGATGACAAGTTAAATAAGGAATGAAAGTGCTGTAAACCAGCAGAATCAAGATGGGTGTTGTGGGTGCTGTGCATAGCTACTAGTGTTAAATCACATCACCGAGGGTAATCTGCTCTTTGGGGCAAAGAGCCAAATGACCTGGCTGGCACCGAGATCTGTGGATGCAGCCTTGGGAAAGGCTCCTGTGGAATTCCCTAGGAATTCCCATCAGAGCTGAGTAAGAGATCATTGAGACAAAATAGACCAATTTAAATCCAAGGCAATTGTCTCTTGAAAAAGAGCTGGTTACCTCCTGCTGCGTAGGGATATCTCTGGACCACCCTGCACCATGGACTAAGATATCCTGGTTGGAACTTTGCTGGAATTGGGCAAACGATACTGGCTTGGCTGACGTCGGCTTCAAAGTCAGCTGGGGAACGAAAGGGCTGGAGCACGTGCATGGCTGTCTGACCACCACAGAAAGTACCGGAGAAACTTGGTCATGTAGCTACCCAAGAGAAATAAAAAAAATAATAATAATTATAATAATATGGATGGAAATCAAGCTTGGAAGTGTGTGCTGAAAACATGAGGGTCTCACTCCAACAAGTGTCTTTTACACATTAGACTCCACAAATGGTCTCTTTGGTTTGATTGGGGACGTCTGCCCTTGCCTGGAGTCCCTGGAGAGCTGCCTGTACAGGTTATCCTGGTAGGCCTGTGCCACGGGCAGCGTCCTTGCCACCTTGACGTCAGGGTATGAGGAGGCTTGGGTGACTCTCTCCAGGAGGTCTCCTCGGGACCCATTGGCCAGCATCCCATGGGGGCTGTAATAGTCTTCCTCTAGCAAATGGCCATTCTGTGCATTGTTGGTTTTGTTATAAAAGGCAATGTTGCTGATTGAAGAGGGTGGGCTAAAGGATTCCGGCTGGGGCAGATTGCCAGGAGACGTGGGACTAATGACAGTGTCCACTGATGACACAGCCCAGGTCCGGTTCTGCTGATGGAGATGGGGGTACTGCTGAGTCCGAGCAGTTTTATCTATGATTCCCATGAATGGCGTGGTCCGGGAACGGGCTGGCTCACTGGGGTAGCCCCCTTGCGTGGGCGAGACTGGAGACAGCTCATCGCACGATCTGTCGTAGGCTGGCTTGAGGGGAATTTCCATTTGCTGAATTGAAGCAGAGGGGCGAAAGTTGGGATTCAGGTTGGAGGTGGAGGAGATGCTATTGCTGGAAGGAGAAAAGCGGAGGCCAACGCTCTGAGAGTGGAGTAGAGGCCTTGGAGTTGGTGGGTGAGGCTTGATTTCACTGGGATTGACTGTGACAGGCCTTCTTATGAGATGAGACACATCTGGAGAGCCCAGCTGGTTGGCGGGCAGGGAGGAACGCTCCAGGTCAAGCTTTGAGTGGCACACTGGATAGTAGGAGGCGGACTGGCTTCGCCCAATCTGAGGTGTCTGGCTGTATCTCATCCCCCCTCTGTATGCTGAGGATGGTCTCTGTGGAAGGTCTTCCTTGGCCAGCCCTCCGTGCTGACAGATGGCTCCGGCGCTGAGGCTCGCCTGTACGTGCTGCACGGGCCTGCTGTCACCCACAATACCCCCGATGGAGCCCTGGTACACCAGCCGGCTCTGGCTGACCCCCATGTCCCCTGATGATGACTGGTACTTGCTGGCCATCGAGTGGGCAACCTGGCTGTACGCACCAGTTGGGATGACAGTGCTGGAATGGACGGCAGAGCTGGGCTGATTGCTCCTCACGATCTGTGCCTTGGCTGGCTGCAGCCTCAGCCCCGGCTGTGGCACAGCCACGGGGAGCTGGGGCATCTGGAAGGATCTCTGCGTCATCTTGGATAGTGGAGACTTGGGTCTGCCGGGGAGCTGAGTGACCCCACTGGGCTCCTGCTGGTAGCGGACCGGGGAGCCGGACTGTGACCTATAAACACTCATGCTCTCTGCGGGGGGACTGGCGCGGTACTGGGGGCCTCTGCGGAGGGGAGACGGTGGTGGGCTCTGATACTCCTTCCCTTGGCTTCCAACAGGAGGGGGGCTGAAGCGGTAAGTGGAGCCCTGGTGAGCTGGGGATGTGTGTGGAGGACTGGGTCTGTAATGTGAGTTTTGGTGTGTCGGAGACAGAGCAGGAGATGTGGACTGGTACCCCTGCCTGGTTGGTGAACCCACAGAGCTGTTGGACCTGAAATCAAAGACCTGATGAGAGCCAAGAGGTGAGCTGGAAATATAGGCTGAGTCCCTGTGAGCTGGAGATGGGGGTGGGCTCTGGATGATGGGCAGCCCTTGGTTTGGCCTGGACTCTGTCTGCAAGCCAATGGAAACGTTTTCTACATCCTGCTCAAGGTATTCCTCCTCAAAGATATCTTGCACGGAATACAGCTCTTCTTGCTGGGCTTCGGGTTCTGGCTCTGCTGGGAGTGGTAGTGGTGGCTGCTGCTGCTGCTGCTGCTGCTGCTGCTGCTGCTGCTGTTGCTGCTGCTGCTGCTGCACCTGCCTGCACTCCTCCTCCACCCGCATCAGCAGCCGCTGGATCTCACGGTTGTTAGGACACAGCTTGATGGCCTCGTTCAGGTCCTCCAGGGCTGCTGAAAACTGCCTGCTTGACAAAGGAACAGAAATGAGAACGGAAAGTACTCTGGATTTGGATGAAGCTGTTTTCAGAGATTCTAGGGGGATAAAGTGGCTTGTGCATGTTACTCAGGGAGAGATCTGTGATTGCTACTGCTTGCTGCAGCTCTCACATGCTGCCTTATGGGGCTCCCTTGGATTTATGCTATACAGAGGGAAAATTCTGGAGAAGAAGGGAACACAGTCCTGAGATGGCACAGCCCAGACTAGCAAACATGCCTGTCCTCTGCAGTGTACATTAGGGGCTAATTAATTACTCCCCCTAGCACTCCCATGAGCTTCACCTCTGTGTTAGCAAAGGGGACACCAACACACTGATCACCGCAAGCCCAGCTCACCACTGCTGTAAACAAGCTCTGACAGAACTACAACCACTTACGCCAGTGAAAATTTAACTTCTGCCTGATGCCAAGACCACACAGCGTCAGGCCTGGCTCCAGAGCTCAGGGACTCCCACAGGTCAGCGCTCTGGGCAAGGCTTGTCTCTTCAATTTTATAGTGGATTTGGCTAACTTCTTTGGAATGAAGGAATCAAGAAATGTGCCAGAGGCTGCAAGCTGCCCGGGGAAGCCTTTGTGAGGGAAAGGCCAGCCTAGGAGGTGTAACAGGGAGGTAGGGGTTTAGGAAGGGGGTTGTCATTTACAGGGACACTGTTCACTTTGGAGCAAAACTATGTGTTTGAACATGACTGTGATCTGGGAAAACCCACCCAGATGGGGGAAAAGCTCCCCATCGGTGGTCCCCCCCCAGCACCTCCCAACACTGGCCTAATCTTTTGTACAAGCTGGTGAAGATCAAGTGGAAGAAGAAAAAGCCTCGTCTTCCACCAGGGCTGCTACTGGGCATAGACTGGGACAGGGAGAAACAAAGCCAAAGTGGTGACAGTTTCTGTTGGAGAGACCCAGGGAGAAACGGACACTGGTATGTGGGAGGCTGATATCTGGAGAGCAACATGGGTCCTAAGGTTCCCCATAATGTTTTGGAAACAATGCAGAGGAAACCGTTAAAGGAAAGGCATGAGGTGTGTGTGTGGCTCAGCTTGCAGGGCTCTTCTGTGGAACAGAAGGTTATGGCTTCACCTCTCACATCAAGACCTGGTGGACCTGCACCAGGTGGGCCAGGGGCCCAGTTCCACACTTGCCTCCAGCATGGAATGTCACACAGTGGTGGTGTTTGCTGAGCTGGGATGTTTGCAGAGGGGCTCAAACACCTGCACTGCCATGTGAGACATTCTGGCTGCCAGTTAAACAGAGATGCAGTGGCAGGGTGCCCAGTCCTTGAGAACAGGACTCCCAAGCAGCGCTCCCGCTCATTAGGAGTGGCAAATGGATCTAATCTTACATCTTTTAGCCTTCAGGGAGGTAGGTGAACAAGGGAGATCCCTGTGCTGCAGCTCTCCAGGAGCTGGCTGCAGTGCCCTGGGCACAAGTTCTGGCTGGAGGCTCCCTGGCCAGTGCCTGCCTGCAGCCACTGCCCAGCTGGTCAGCGGCATCTGCTGGGCAGAAAGGGCTGCAGGACAGAGATGCACAGATTTTAAGGCTAGAGGAGACCACTGTGATGAATGAGTCTGCCCAGCTGCACAACAACAATATGGCCATGAGTCATATTCTGCTTTGAGTCCAAGTTGTGGTCAAACTAAAGTGTACTTTGAAACAAAGAACACCCCACTTTGGTGTGCAGGTCTCCAATGTTGTAAGATGTCCAGACAAAGTTCCGCTACAACAAACCTCTCAAAACATTTGGATTCAGAAATCACCAAATGACAGAGGGCATTACTTTGGAGTTCAGCAAGTTTGTGATCTCACTAATGAACATTCCTTGGCCATTTCTTCCCATGGGGGCACTGCCTGGCTTTGCAGGGTGGGTGCCCACACTCTATGTGACAGGCTCGCAGAGACTGGCCCCTCACACCCTTCTCTCTGTCCCTCCTCACCTGCTGCTGCGTTTGGCCCTTGCTCTTGCATAGTAAGCTTCGTAAGATTTCGGTTTCAGCTCCAGCGCTTTTGTGGCAAATTCCTCCGCCATTCCGAAATCCTGCCATTTGAATAGGTGTGCAGGTAAGTTAACTGAATAAATTTAGAAACAAAAATACATACAGCATGGGAAGAAAAAAAGCTTAGTATGGACTTTTTTTTCATATTGCATGGAAAACTTGATGGTATTGGAATGTTTCACATGGATTCAACATCATTTACAGACAGGGAGCTACGACGGCATTTCCAAAGACTCAGGCATGGTGAACGCAAGTTGCTGTCAACACCCATAGGGGCCAGCAAGCCTCATTGTGTCCCCAACAAGTGCATGTAAATTCCTCTCCAACAACCTACAGTCTTGAGGAAACATCTGGTCTCGCAGAGGCTGGAATGTTATCTCATGAACGATTTTTTTCCATAGTTGAAAGCAATAGGAAACTTTTCCCATGCCCTTCTGCTTCCCTGAACAGACTGACATTCTTCAAGGGGCTGAAGAAAACTGCCTGTGAAGGACAGGGCTGCACTAGCTACAAGCAGGACTTGCCTGGCAAAGGTCTCCTATCAGTCCCACTGTTCCTCACTTCTCCATGACAGCTCATCTGGGAGGATAGTTTGGGAGCAGGGAGAGGGTGACAAGAGTGGGATGGGACTGCCCTGGGTGCTTTCCAGGGGCAGTGCCATGAGACTGTCAGCTCTGGTACAGACCCTGTCACCACCCTCCCTTGCCTTGTCCTGAATGCTGCGTGTCCCACTAAGCTCAGCTGATACTCAGCACTTGTGGAGAACTCCTGCTAGTGGGGAGGACTCCATTTCACAGCCAAACACTGCTTTGGATTGCTGCATTGTGCTACGACCTGAGCAGCTCTGGGAGAAAGGACTGAGTAGGGCTGCTCCTATTTGTTCAAAAACTTGTGAAGCCAACTCTTGCTATGGGCATGCCCTACCTGGGGAAGCTTATACTTCTGTTTGAGCTGCAGTAGCAGTTACTGAGGAGTTACTGTCCCACAGACTGAACTGGGAATGCAGTCATGAGCAGGTACCTTTATGGCCTCATCTATAGGTGCAAAAACTGCAGGAGCAATTACAACCCTCTGGAATTTTCATCACAAAACCTGGCATTCCCCAGCTAACAATAAACCAAAAATCTTGTCCTCAAAGCACAGGACAAGAGCTGGAGTTGCTTAGCTGTGAATTGGCTGGTTTAAAGAGAAGGTTCACACTTTTTTCCAAACTGTGTTTGTTCACCAGCATTAAGATTTTACTCCTATTGTTTCCCATCTTTCTTCCTCACAGAAAGAGAAATGAAGGTGTCCCAAAACCTCCTTCTCCTCCAGTGTAACCTTTGCTGGCTCATGACCTTGGCGATGTCACTTTTTGAGTTTAAGGGGACTTTAATTTGTGGAGGTGAAAGGCCCTGCACTCCAAGCCAGGGAAGGTGGCATTTGTGTGCTGGCAGAACAGGCATCTGCATGAGCTGGTGGTTGCTGGATGCTGCCAGGTTGGAGTGGGGAGAGTGACAGGTATCTGGAAGTTCTGGGACGAGAGGGAGCCTTGTGAGGGTGTTTCTGGATGAGTCACTGCCCTGGGGAAGTGCTAACCCCCTAAGCATATGCTCCTTCGTTTGAAATTAATTAGTATTCAAAGGAGCACCTCTCCTGGCTCCTCCTCACTGCTGCCCCAGAAATCTGGAAAATGCCTCCACCCCCATGTGACGATGTGAACATCATCATCAAAAGGGAGTAATAAAGAATTCAAAGAGCTATAAACATAGCAATGAATTTTTAATCAACTGAAATGCATATTAAATCATTACTGCTTTGGAATTATAAAATGTCAGTGCTCTGTGAAGGACAACCAGGTTACAGAGAGGAGAGATCTGGGAGGCCAAAGCATGATTAGGGGTGAACACGTCTCTGCGGAGGCACAAAGCTGTCAGGTTGCGCTTAAGACCATGAAAAGAGGGGACACTTACGTTCATTTTCCTTCGACACCGGGAGAGGTTGAGAAGCAGCGACACCTTCAGCTCTCGGAAGGTTTTCAGGTCTTCTCCAAACCCTTCTCTGGGGAATTTTTTCAGAGCATACTGGTAGCGCTGGGCAGCCTCTTTCACTTTACCTTTCTATTAGAAAGAAGACATGTCAAAACTCATCCTTGGGATGAGTTTACTTTCCTGCAGAGAACTCACTCACCAGCCCCACCAATGTTTTAGGTGGCTAAGGAAGTGCAACTTCACTATTTAGCTCTTTTCTAGAATGGAAAGGCAGAACATTTGATCAAGGGAACATCTGAGCTGGAAAGGCAGATGCCTCGCACAAGTTGAGATCTCCCACTTCATACAGAGCTGTCACACTACAGCAGGAAACAGGGAGAAATGGTGTTAACTCGATACAACTCCATCTGGTTCCTGGCTAGATGGTCTTTTGAGCTGGGTGATCAGTTACCCATTCCTGGAAAACACCCTCCACCCAAAGCTTAATACACATCCAGGAGGGCAAGGAATACAAATTGTGGGACTTTGGGTGGAGCTCTGGGGCTCAGAGAAACCTCTGAAGCAATGTTATGGCACTGCCGTGGCTCTGAACTTGGACAAACAGAGTGAGACTCACCTCCCTGGACTTCTGATGTTTAAAACTCTGCATCTAAGTCTGTTAACTGGGTTCCATTTATAATTATTGGTATGCAACAGTCACCTTCAAAGGTGACTTGTCTTTGCTATTTTGGGCAACTAATTTTGGGATGGGACAATGTGCACCCTGAAGGGGGGCAGCTGACAGCCAGGGTGAGAGAAAGAGGGCAGGATGGGATCTAGGACACACACAGTTCCTTGTGACCCAGACATAAATTTTGCAGCTATGAATAGTGAGTTTTAAAAACTTGTAGAGTCAGGTTTCTCAACTGTATCATGTATCTCTGGCAGATAACTCCTATTACAATGCCAGCTTTGCATATTTTCTGCTTCACCCTTAGAGTCTCACAGTGAATCATTGTTGTACTTGCACATTTTCTGTGTGTGTGCAAATCTCCAGGTTTTAAAGATCGGCTTAAAACAAACACAGAACAAAAAAAGACTCCCCAGCTGTAACAGTGGCATGTCTCCCACGGGCTAAAGGACATGACAAAGCCAGCTGTGTCCTGACAATCTGTTTTCATTGCAATAAGTTTATTCCAGGAGTTTTTCTGGGATGTTCTATCCCGTTGCCTTGATCCCCAGCAGTGAGCCCACTCGGTAACGACAAGGCTGCCAGACCTGATGCAATGGCAGCAGCGCTCCCAACAAACACTGGGGTCCTGCTGTTTTCAAAGAGGAAATGAAGTGCTGGCTCAAATCCAGAGCAACTTGGCTTTGCTTCAGCTTCGTTGCAGATTTGGGCAATCAATCCCCTCTTCTCCAACCCCACTAACCAAAACCAAACGGTTTGGAACACAAGGAATGCTGTGAGCAGGAGCTTTTACTTGCCATGGGTTAAGGCAGCAGCATTAGAATCACAGAGCTGTTCAGGCTGGGGAGGACCAACCACGGACCTAACATGGCCAAAATCTCACACCAAGTGATGCTGCAAGTTGCATTTGTCCCATGTCCCCAAACCCACCCTTCTCACCTTATAGAACATGTCTCCTTCCTCCATCAGCTTGCTCAAAAGGATGATCATGATGTCTGGTTTGGAGGTTGCCATTGCCCATGTTGCTGGACCTGTAGTGTACAGGATGCATGATGGGTAAAGAACTCATACAATGCAAGGGTGGTACGAAGCTGGGTGGAAAAAATACCCTGGGGTGGGAATTTCTGCTGGAGAGAACAACTTGGCACGGTCAAAGGGCAGAGTGCTCCAAAGGATTGAGCTGACAATTCCTCTGGCACCTAAATTAACGTCATCCCCATTGCAGTGGTTTTCCTTTGCAGTCATTAGGGCTAATCCCAATGGTCTGGGAAAGGATGGAGCCGTTTCCACAAGAGGGCAGTGCTGAATGTGGAACAGGCTGAGAGGGGGGAAACAAACTGTATTTGAAGGAAAAATCAGAATCGTTACATAAAAGCATTTCTAAATTCAAATCTATGGAAGTGTACTAGGGAATCTGCAGTTTGACTGTTGGTAAGTGGTTTGTGGTTAAGTGGATTGTGATTTCCAGCTTCACAAGATGTGAAAGATTAGAGTAGAAAATGCATTAAGGCAGAAAAAAATGACAAAAGAAAGGTCATGTCTAAGTGCTGCTGGTGCCGAAGGCATCGATGGTCTGGGGACACTCTGACTGTGCACAGGGGCCACCCTGCAGAGACAGCTCGTATCTCAAGGACTAAAACTGGGAGGGAAGGGGTGGCAAAAATTTGAGGACAACTCATTAGTGTGGGTGAAGAATAAGTCAATATTCTGTAAGTAGATTCAGTACGTTTTGGGGGAAGGAGGTTAGTTTTTGAGTTCAAGTTATTCTCTGCAACAGTCATTAAAAAAATTATTTGAAGGTGAGGTAAATTAAAAGATTAGAGGTGTTGGGGACGCATGCAGGCTAAATCAAACAGGAGAAAGCAAGGCTGACAAAGCTATCAGATCGAAGCTGATGCTGACAGCAATGAGATATACCTCGTGGGCGACTCGGTAACGTCTGACAACCTTCAAAGAAAGGAGAAAACAAAAAGTTGTAGGAGAGAGGGGGAAAAAAATGGATGAAGGTGAAAAAAAAAAGAAAGGAAAAAAGCAGCTGTGAGAGGCAGGCAGCGAGGAAGCCAATGCACCAGCAAAATCCCCTTTCACAGGAAAACGTAACGTGAGCAGCTGTGTGGCGCAGTGCAGGTACACTGAGGTCTGGAAGCATACACAGAGCAAGTGAACGCAGCAGCTCACAGCAAGGCATGGACAGAGTACTTGGCAACTCAGACTAGTAAAGATAGAAAAAGCATTACCAGAGGAAAGACCTTGCCCAAGAAACAGTTGTTTATTGATTAACTTTTGCTAAGTAATACGACAGGAAAAAAAATAAACTCCCCATTTTACTAAAGAGAACCAAGTAGTCCTGACTCGCTGTCTGCTTTCAGAGTGTGAAGCAGTGGCTGGGGCTGAGGCTGCCTCTGGGTTATACTTGTATTTTTTAGGATGCCAGCCCCACTGCCTGAGTCCTGCCTGAGCACAGAGCCAGTGGCAGTGTCCTCCTGTCCCTACCTATCTTTGCTCCTTTCTTCAGGAGGGTGACGACAACCGAGGTGTTGCGGCAGCCCACTGCTCTGTCGAGGGGCCGCATCCCACTGTAGTCAACGTGCTCGATCATGGCCCCATGGTCCACCAGGAACTGAACCTGCAATGAGAAGCCCAACAGTAGGTTTTGACTGGATATTAGGAAGAAATCCTTCCCTGCAGTGGTGCTGAGTCCCTGGCACAGGGTGCCCAGAGAAGTTGTGGCTGTCCCATCCCTTGAAGTGTTCAAGGTCAGGCTGGACAGGGTTTGGAGCAACCTGGGATAGTGGAAGGTATCCCTGCCCATGGCGTGGGGTGGAATTAGATGGTCCTTAAGTTCCCTTCCAACTCAGACCATTCTGGGATTCTCTGATCAGCTTCTGTGGAAGCACCTTCCCATATGGAGGGCCACGACTCCATGTGTTTATTGCCACATCAACCTGAACTGTATGATTTTATGGCTTTTACACCAACTGCCCATTTTCTCTGGGTGTATCACAGGCTACTCACCACCTCAGCATCGCCGTAGAACGCTGCCAGGTCCAGTGGCGTGCGGCCGTTCTTGTCCGCATGGTCCGTGGCAGCTCCGTTCTCTACCAGGGAACGCACCACGGGCAGGTGGCCCTTCAGGCAGGCCCAGCTGAGGGCTGTCAAGCCCTCTTTGTCCATCAGAGAAATGGAGGCACCTGAAAGAACAAGCAGCAGTTCACTTCAGAGCTCTCCGTTGTTTAGCACTGTTTACCACAAACCCTCTACTCAGCAATGACAGCTTGTTTTCAGAGAGCTCTGTACATAATTATTAATTCCTTTATTAACATTTCTCCCACCACAGATCCCACTCTCTGTGGCAACTTCAAATACAGTGATGGGAACTGTGGCAAATGAGTTGATTCACACCAAGCTGCAAACTTTTCACGCCTACCTCTGCGGGCTTTCCTGGCAAACATCTGAGCAGCATGGTGGATCTGACTTCCCTCATCCAAGACATCATCTTTTAACTGCTTTTTTTTACTTAGTCCAACCCCATTCCAGACTCTGTGAGTCAGAGATGAAGACCATTTTGCTGTTTCAGCAGGTCACCATGGGGAATTAAGCCAATTCAGCTCAGTTCTCCTAAAAAAGCATGTATTTTCCCTTCTTCACTCCTCTCCCCTTTACCCAACAGTACATCATTTCAAGCAGTATTTCCCCCTGAACTTTACCCAATATAAATACAACACTGTGGGATACACCACTGCCAACTGCAAGCCAAGGAGAGGGGGACTTGACGTTTTCTTGGATGAGGAAATGGCGCTGCTGTACCAACGGGTCAGCATTGCTCCACACGACATATGGATACGGATATGAGAGCTGAACAGCAGCTTTAAGTGCACTCCTCTTCATGGCATGAAGACAACTCCTGTTGCCATGGCACAGCCAGGGCTTTGGCTCTGGAGTGTGCAGAGATGATCTGTATCAGCTCTGCTCTTCCGAGGAGCTGCAGCTACCTGCAGGATGCTCCTGCCAGCAGCTGGGATGAATTGCTGCTGTGGTGCTTTTCTCATGGAGGCAAACGCTAAACCTCCCAGTATGAGATTCCCTGCCTCTAGAATGTTCAGCAAGTGGGGGAGTGATGTGAATTTCCTGAACATTCCCGTTCATCCCAGCTGACATGTCCCTGGTCTGCACAGGTTGCCCAGCTGAGAGCAGACTAAGAGGTCTCCCCGCTGGCACAACCTGTTTGTGGAGGAGAACAGCACGGGGATGTTTGTTGCAGGTGTGTTCAGGAACCTCCACCCAGAGCTCTCAACACAGCATGGAGTGTCAGTGGGGGAGGAGGCAAACAGCATCTGGGGCAATCAGGAATGCCAAGGTGGGACATGGACTGCAGGGTACAGGCTCAGGGATGACCACGTACAATCACAAGCTCCAGCTGAGCCGGAGCTGGTGCGGTGGGATGTGCCATGGCTGGTCCACAACACCTCCTAACACGTACTCTAACCTTGTGCAAGCAGAAACTCTACAGTGCCCAGGTGTCCCTCGGACGCGGCCATCATCAGCGGTGTCCGGCCCTGCTTGTCTGCCATGTTCACGTCAGCACCATGCGTGAGCAGGAGATCCACAATCTGCAATACACCAAGCCAGGACATAGGTTACACATGGAGACCCAGCTAAGAAGATGCCAGAGCCAAGGAAGAGCAGAGCAGATCCCGCATTCTAAAAACTCCCACCCTTCCAGGCATGGTGCCCTCTGGGATTGCTGATGGATGATTAGGGATTATGAGAAGGAAGGGAGGTATAAGGACAGGAAAAATGTTCTAAGTCATGAGCATCCCATTGGCTTCTCAAGTGGTGAGATAACCAGAGCAGCTGTGGCTGCCCCATCCCTGGAAGTGTCCAAGGCCAGGCTGGATGGGGCTTGGAGCAACCTGGGCTAGTGGAAGGTGTCCCTGCCCATGGCAGGTGGATGGAATTAGACGGTCTTTTAAGATCTCTTCTAACCCAAACCATTCCATGATTCGATGATAACACAGGACTTAGGCAAAGCTTGGGGTGATCGAAGCATCAGTATCATTTCTTTTCGCTCTGACCATTCCCCAAAAGAGCTGGGGCTTGTCTTCTCCATGCCTATTTCAGAAAGACGGAAGGGATGGCCTGACCCAACATCTCTGGCCACCCCAGGGCGTGAGGACCTCACTCACCTGCCAGTGGCCCTGTCTGACAGCGCTGAAGAGCGGAACGACCCCGCGGCGGTTGGGCTGTGCCACCGCGGCGCCCTGCTCCAGGAGCAGCCTGCACACCTCCAGCTTCCCGCGCCCCGCGGCCGCCGTCAGAGCTGCATGACAGAGGAAAGCAGTCAAAGAAAGAGCCACATGCTCAGTGGAGTGTTTTCCTATCCAGGGAAGTGTCTTTCTGCTGGATACCAAAGTGATGGGGCCTGAAATACCAAGCTTATCTCATGGCAGGCAAAATGAACAAAGAAAATGGGCTGGACTGGTACAGTTTCAATTCTTGTCATTTTTGTTACCTCAAAGGTCAACTCTTCCATGAAAAGTTTACATAACGTCATGGAAAGAGGCTGTTTGGGACAAACAGCTTTTACTGTTTTCTGCAAGTCACAGTGAAATGGGATGAGAACCTCAATAAATATAAAATAATCTACAGGCACGTGTGACTGAGGTTCAAGGGATGTCCGACGTTCAAGCTGTGACTGAGGTTCAAATGTGACTGAGGTTAAAGGTGTGACTGAGGTTCAGATTTAGCTGCAAAGAAATGTGATCATGAATCCATTACTGTTTTCCCTACTGCCGAAGCCATAGGCTGTGAGGCTGAACGTGTCTGAGTAGGGGCACAATATCCAAAGAAAACACGTCTTCAGGTACTTGATAAGACCTTCTGCAACCTGTCCTAGCCTCATCCCATCATGACTACAAGGGAGCAAGTGAGTGATCAAGTAGGAGGCACTGACAGATCCTGCCAGCCACTGATGTGTCAGTCACATTTGTGGCTTTTCTTTGTCCAAACAAGCACACAGCACTGTAATGCAGATGGAGGACTTTTATTTTCCATATTCCACTTTACCCTGTAAATCTTCAAAACGAGGGAAACAACTGGAAAGTGAAATAGGATGGATTCGTTCACCTGTTTTCCAAGAAGAACACTATTTCTGGGCTTTGTTTCTGGCCAGGGCTGATCCCACCAGCCAGGATCTTGGTGCAAACCCAAAAATATCTCTCTTTCATATGCTCATGACATTACAGGTGGGTAGAAGTAACACCTGAGAGCTCTTCCCCTGATAAAATGTGCTCTGTTAACTCAGAAGTGTGGCTGAGTTAGAGAACACACATTCAATCTGAAAATAGTTCCAAGTTCAGGACCCGCCGTTGTCTTGTTTCGGTATTAATTTTAGACTTTCTGGTTCCTCCCTCTCCCTAACTTTCTGTGCACTTCAGCACAGCTCCACTGGCTCCACGCTCTGCTGCTTCTGGTAGGAGTCAGAGCAGAAGGTGGGAGTCTATTTCTGACTGATGTCGCTTGTTTTTCCTTTGAAGTACATTCCTGTGGGTTGGCTGATTACAAGGTGTTGATGGCTTTCCAACTGCAACACTGTTAATGTTGGGGGATTTAATTAATTCTCAATTCTCTTCCACATTATGGCTGAATTTTCCTCTCTTGGGGTTGAGAGACATCAAGAGTTAAAAGAAAAATCATTTTGCTGCCACAAGCAGAACATTCTGCAAAATCTATAATCAGATCCATGTGGGTTTTAAACGTAAGCTACAAATATAGAAGGAGGCAGAGGGATTGGCATGCAGGGCTGCTGGGTTCTATTTCTAAACCTGCCTGCACTTGAAATGTTGCAGGTTAATTTACGGTATTTTACATCAAAATTACTTATGTTTGCAACAATGAAAATATTGTAAATCCCTCCAGTGTTTGCTGTTTTTTAGGAAATGTTCTTTGGAGGAGACTTTACTGAAACAGGAGAATTTGATCCACGTTTTCTCCACTCTCCCTTGCAGTCCCTTCTGCCTGCACTGACACATCTTTCTGCTGCTCTGTTCCTCAGGGTCCAAGCAACTGGTGTGGGTACACGGCTCCAGCCTGTCCTCTGCAGCTCCAGCTCAAGGGAAGCTCAAAAGCTCCTGTGATGCTGAGCAGCCAGACCTTGCTCCTCCAAGAGGAACTATGGAGGATGGAAATGGGCTGGTTTGAAATTTTACTGTCTGATGGAGAGCTCCCATGGCCCAGCCTAACCAAGGTGAGTCCACTGAGCCCAGCCACGGAGCAGCAACCAGGATCCTGGGCTGGGAAACAGGAATGTTGATTTTGCAGCTTTTCCATGAGGACGTAGTGCCAGAAGGACTACTCACCGTGCAATAACCAAGTCTTGGCATAAACACCACACAACAACTGCTGTGTTTCTCAAAACAGCTCAGACAGAGCCTGAGACCAGGTTCAGGTGTGGATGTGCCCATCTCCGTCAGCGAGCAATGTCAAGCCACAGCCTCCTACACTAGGGATCTGCAACAGCATATTCTGCTTCTGCTGGTGTGTTTTCTTGTGGAAAAAACAACTTTATCTGGAGAAGGAATCATTAAATTGCTCCTATCCAGCACATGTATCTGTTTCACAGCCTGGCAACAGGACAAACAGTTTGACGGAGATGTTTTTTGCACCTCCAACTCTGATGGAAATAGTATAAGTGACGCAGAGATTTTTCTGCTGGGTTTCGGTATTAGTTTTGTCCCAGGGGGAAATACTCCATCTGGAGTTGGCTATAGTGTGCTGTCAGCAGTTCCTAAACTTATGATGTCACTTGGCACTGCCATTTGGATGATGTCAGGCTGATATCTTTGAGCTAGGCACTCGACTCTGCTCTGTGGAAGATGAGACATGAGCAACAAGTATCAAAACCCACACAAGCCAGGATTCAGATTTTTAGAGCAGATTGCTATTTTTAGGTGGAAACCTGCATTTCTCTCCAAATTTATTTAAACTTTCTATTTACTTTTGGGAAAATAATACA
Source organism: Dryoscopus gambensis (assembly GCA_013389985.1). Classification (NCBI taxonomy): domain Eukaryota; kingdom Metazoa; phylum Chordata; class Aves; order Passeriformes; family Malaconotidae; genus Dryoscopus; species Dryoscopus gambensis. The sequence goes on along the minus strand of WEIT01003534.1, from coordinate 124,039 downwards.
ATTATGTGAAAGAGATATGAGTTTTAAATGAAGTTACAGACTTGTTTCATGTAGACAAAAGCCTGCTCAGTGTGGTGGTTGGCTCATTTTCCTATCTTACCTACTAACAATTTTAATGGTGTAAGTGGATATTCCTTTGAGATGGCTCCCCAATTGTGTGTGATTTGTCAATCACAAATCCACATTCCCAGCTGTCCCAGTTACTCAGAAACCCCTCTCTGACAGAGAAACTCACAGATGTCTGGTCAGTCCATCTTTTGGCATTTTTGGGGGCAGAGGTGTGGGACAACAGAGATGGAAACAGGGAGGCTGGGAATGTCAGAGCTACCCGGGATGGGACAGGAAGGGATATCTGTAGTGCCTGCTGCTGCCCATGAGGTTACTTTGCAGGGAGACATCCGAGTGGCTTTTCATCACACTCTGAAGGGATCTGATCACTGTTTTATTTAAAAGACAGTCCTTGTGACCCAAACACCAGAGACCATTTCGGAAGATCCATCTGAGGACTGGTCACCCCCTCACACTGCGAGTCACTGGTACAAAACTGCTGTCCCATCACCAATGCTCAGTCATTTCACTGGGCTAATTCCACATCCAATTTCTTTTTTCTCCCATGACACACCAGTGACACTTTGAAATTGCTTATTTATTGTTGCCTTTATTTCCTCTAATAATGGCCTGATGCCCTTGCTGCTGTTACATTCCCATGGGTGCAGGAACTGCCTCTTTCCCCGGTGCCCTGCGAGTGGCCCAGAGCAGCCCAGCCAGGCTCCTTTCCAGGACACCTCATCCCTCAAGCTTTGTCCTTTAGAGCTCAGGACAATGCCCTCTGAATAGACTCCATTCATCACATGGCTCTAATAAGGCCACACTTTCAAAGATACAGGTACAAAAGAGGACAAAATACACCCCTGCTCCCGCCCTGCCTCCTCCATATCAGAAACAACCTGACCAAAGGCTGAGCCACACTCCAGCCAGCCCCTGTCCCCTTGGATTGTGTCATTTCTAAGCAAAGCTGACAGAATCACAATTCATGCTCCATTCCCCAGACAAGAACATTACCTGGGTGTATTAATCTGACAGGAACATCACCAGTGATGCAAATGGATAAGTGAGTTGGGTACAAATGGCAGAGGATAATATTTATGAGTTCGCTGGAGTTAAAAGCTAACAACTCCAAGTTGGAACGTCTCAAAAAAGAGAGATTTTAGTGGATTTAAAGGGGTGGATAGCTGTCCTTTTTTTCCTGTGAGAAGCTGGGAAAGAATGGATTCTGTATTGTACCTATCAATGCAGAAATGCAATACTGCACAAAAGAATATTTTTTTACCTACCCATGCTAAGTAATGAGAAGTTTTCAGAAAATCAATGGATAATTTAACAATCACAGTGCTGCATGTAATGGGAGGGAGAGAGAGAAACAAGGAAATGCTTTGGATAAATATGCCCAATATCAAGAGAGAAACCACAGAACTGTGTGTCCATCTCATGTTTCAGAGAAATCAGTGACTGGTCAGAATGCTCCATGTCTCATGCTCCTGAGAAAAGCCAGGAGCTGCAGAAGCTCACAGTTTTCAAAACCTAAACTTCTTTGATTTACTTAAGCTGAGTGCAAGCTTCATGCTGATATCTGTAAATCACCTGGAATCAAAACAGAGGAACTGATCCTTCATCAGAACAATGCCAGGGATCAGGGATGCACCAGGGGACCGAGAGGCTGTGAATATAAACAGAACCATGCACAAAGAAGCTACAGCTACTACAGAAATCACCTGTCTCTCCCCAAAGGCTGTCAAAGCTGTTGATCTGTGCTCTCTCCACCTCCTCTTCATCTTTTTCTGGAAGATCGAGCAGGTAGGAGACGATCTAAAACAAAACTACGTGTCAGATCATGAACTCGCATGTGTTATACAGGAACTGCTGACACCGTCACACGAGATGCACGAAATACACAGAAGGAAGGGAACAGTCTCTGCCTGGCACCCTGAGATCAAGGAAATATTCTTCCTGAGATTAATCACTGAACCTGCTGCCCTGTCCAAGCAAAAAACACCCAACCAAGTGTCTTGATATGACGGCAAGTGATGAGACTTGGCAGGGTCAGTTCCCTGTAACTGTGTCCGTTCTGTTGGAGATTAGCTGGTGTGTGCATCTCCAGGATGCATCTCCTGGAGGATGTGAGGCTGAGAGGAGGTATTTGGTAGGAAAGAAACCCATTCTCAAAGAAAGGAGAAAGAACAGGGGCTGCCATGGGTCGCTGGGGCTCTGCGGAGGAGACTAGTGGCAGTGGTGGGCTTGGCACCGGCTTGGACTCAATGACCTTAATGGTCTTTTCCAACCTGAACTATTCTATGCATCATTTTCCCCATCATAAATCTTTGTCAGGATGGCAGGAGGAAGCTCTCTGGCTCTTCTCTCCCCTGATACGTAGTCCAAAGTTACATGTTCTCACGCTCCCCATCCGCGCTGGACGAGTGGTGTTGGCAACGTGCTGTCCATCCACCTTATTCCTGCTTAAAGTTTATTCCAAAAGTTTATTCGGACAACTTAAAGGCTTGTTACGCTTCCTCTCCTGGACACCTGCCCATACCACAGGGTTTGCCAAGGGATCTGTGAACACTGGGATGGGATGGGGACGAAGAGCAGGACAGAATTACTCTGGATTCCACCTCCAGATGCTCTTTGTGAGTAGGCAGGAAAGGGCTGACCCTTGGTTACCCTCCCCACAGAGGCAGAGCAGGTCCTACCTCAGTGTAGCCCATGCTGGCAGCGGCGATCAGGGCCTGCTGGATTGCATGGCTCTTCTTGAACACTCCCTGCTGCTGCCCGGCCATGCTCCAGTCGCACTGGATCAAGAACTTCACCACCTCCAAGTGTCCCCTGAGAGCGGCGTGGACCAGGGCGCACTGCCCGTTTTTGTCCAAATGATCCACCTTGAAAAGAGATGTCAAGATACAATTAAACCAAATCAGGGGCAAAAATCTTTGCTTCTTCAGAGTTTCCAATCCTGGTTTCAAAATAATGCCTCATGTGCAAAATGCGCATTTTTCTGACAAACTATCACTTCTGTGACCAGAAAATAAACATTTCCAAAGCAATGTCCCAGGCTCTGGCATCATCTTGGCCACAAATGCTTGCTTTGGGGAAGAGATCATTACTTTTTTAAGGTTTCTTCTGTTTTCTTTAGACTTAAAGAGTACAAAAATATTTTTTCCTTTGTGTCCTGAAGTCCAGCATTCAAATTTTTTTGCGCACTGAAATCATATACAGTGCTATCATCTCCTTTAGCCGAATCTACAAAAGGAAAACCAGCTTGATTTCCAGGTATCAGTTCTTTTGAGAGACCCAGAAGTGCCTCAGCCTGCAGTCAGACACCATAACGTGAACTCAGTGCAGGCACAATCAACAGGAAATAGAGACAGTGCTTGACAGCCCTGGAAGAACTTATTTGGTTGTATTTCAGGGCACGGTTTCCACTTGATGCCTGAATACCTCAGGTGGGATTTCTAGATGCCATCCCAGTAGGAGGAACTTGGAGAACGCAATAAAGCAGGTCAGTTATCATCCTGCTCTGCAATGTACTGTTTGTCATAAAAATAATAAATAATTACTATATTAACATATTTTACTAATATTAATTCATAGAATAACAGAATGGTTTGGGTTGGAAGGAACCTTAAACACCATCTCATTCCACTCCACTGCCATGGGCAGGGACACCTTCCACTATCCCAGGTTGCTCCAAGCTCCGTCCAACCTGGCCTTGGGCACTTCCAGGGATGGGGCAGCCACAGCTGCTCTGGGCAACCCGTGCCAGGGCCTGACCACTAAACTACAGTGTATAATACATATGAGAAATATTTCATATATTATAACACATTCACATTAATAATATAGCAATATTTCTCCTTTCTCAGCTCCTGCAGTAATCAGTATTGCAATTTTCTGCAAATATCTCAGTCTTCAAACTACACTGAGCTGTGTTTTGGGGCATTTCCTCAGTACTGTTAAGGATATTCACGGAAAACTATGAGTGGCAGGACTTCTGTCACTAAACTCTCTCAAAATACCCAACAAAAGCAAAATTCCTTCTTTCTTTCATTCTGTGCTCACATTATTACAGACAACACAACCCAGCAAAATCTAAACAGTACCTCAGTCATCCTGACATTCATACCCAAACAACACAAACCCATATTTTGCCTTTTGAACCGAAATTAAACATATAGAGAAACCACAAATTGTTTCCAGGAGGCTCCACTTCAAAAATCAGCATAGTTTTCTTCTTCAACAAAGTATTTCAACTTGTCTTATTATATACAATTAAAACTCCAAACACTCATCACAAAGCTAAACAAAGGGGATTTTTCTAGGACAAGTTGATGGAAATTTTTGGAAAACGTGTCTCAGGGAGATATTTAAAGAATGTTTTTTGCTGGAAAAGCAGTGTTGCCATTTTAACCTTGTGAGGTTCAAGGATTTCTCCAGAACATCCTTATGCAGGTCACCAGTGCAGCGTCACTAGGCAGCTCCTACCTCAGACCTGAATTCCAGACACCAGTTACTGACTCTCAGGAGGTGGTGTCCGTGTGAGACTTTTAAACCACTGCACTTTAGCAGGAAAAACACCACCAAAAGCAGCCTCCTGGCTTCATCTGCTGGAGGATGTTCCCTAGCAAGTGTTCCATGTCCTGCCTGCAGCTCCTACCCAGCCTTGAACAGATGTGGAGCAGTTTAAATCAGCTTTTGAGCAATGTGGCTACTTCACCTTGGCCCGTTTCTTGCACAGCAGCACCACGATGCTCAGGAACCCTGCGGCAGCCGCGTAGCCCAGCGGGGTCAGGCCACTCTCCGAAGCAGCGTCAACGTTGGCCCCAAACTCCAAGAGCAAAGCCACCATCTCCGCGTACCCCAGGTGAGATTGGACACACAAAACGGGGGCGTTGTTCAGAACTTCCGTCCGGTAATTCACATTTGCACCTCCTAAAATCAGCAAGCGACTGACCTGCACAGGGAAGGAGAGCTGTTGGCTGAGCTTTATGGAGAGACAGGAGTTTATCATCAGGGCGACACCAAAACATAAGCCAGGGTCTTCGGCACATCTCCAAGCAAACAGCAAAGGACGTAAAATGCTGAGTAAAAACACCTGCCCAAGAGATGGTCCTGTTTTATGTAGATGGAGCAGTTTAATCATTCCCTAAGTGGCTAGGAACTGGTCTGAAGGATGCAGCCACCCTTTGTTTTGGAGCAAAGTCACTCCAGCCCCGCTGCAGCAGCTGGGGACATGGCAGGCATGAGGAACCAAAACACACAGCTGGAGAGAGCAGTGCTCAGCATCCTCCCCACGGGTCCCTCTCTAGGGCTGGTCTGGCTGGTGTCCCACTGCGCGGCTCCCTTCGCACTCGCACCCGTGGAAAAGGCTCCGCCTGATGCTGGAGAGTGACAAGGAAGGGACGTGGGGACAGACACTGAGTTCACCCTGCCTGGGCGGGAATGACCTGGGACAAACATCCTTCCATGTGAGAAAACAATTCCAAACCTGTACCTCTGTCTGAAATCCTTTCTGCTGTAGAGATGGGCTCACCTAAGTCAACACATTCATCTTACCACTGTAAAAGAAGTGCCTGAACCAGCACAGGGGCACGTGGTGTTGGATTTGGTGTCACCTCAGAGTTTGTGCCTATCTAAGCCACAGCCCTTTACCTGAGCTGTCAAGTTCCAACATCAGCTGGCGCATTCCACATCCTCGGGAATGAAAAATCCCATTTTGCACAGGCACAAACTCACTATTCACTCATTGCAATGAAAAGGAGATCCCTGGTCAAAGTAGCAGAGTTGAGGCACCACCCCAAATGGTGAAAAAATCTCAAATGGCCTGAAGGCCTCTCCTCAGCTCAGCATAAACACCCAGCAAGCTGCTCAGGCTGGCTAGGACACTGGACATGGCTCCAGGGAATACCCTGCAGGGTCACTGCCCACTGCTGGAGCTTCTTGTGTGAGTTCTGAACCCCCCAGCTCTCCCCTGCCTCCTCCAGTACCTTTATGTTCGGTGTGTAGAGATTTCTCAGAGATGCCAAAGCCATTGAAAGACCTTCAGTACTGTAAGAGATCCAAAGCCCTTGCAGGATGGAGGAAGATACCCCAACTTTTTTACTCAGACCCTGAAAAAGAGAAAGTAACTTAGATCTAAGCTCACAAATCTGCTCAGTTACACTGAGCAGATCCTCCCAGGACTCTGGACTTCAAAGGAGTTTCAGGACAATAATGACTACACCCAAGATAATGTGACAATTTGCCATATCTGACCTTCACAATCAATTAATAAGCTTGCAGAAAATTACTTGTAAAGGTAGTAGCCATCTCCAAGGTCTAGGAAAGGCATGATTAAACTGTGAGCAACCAGATCCATTCAACACCCTCACAAAATGTCACGTTAAGGAGCACAGATTGCTGCTTTTTTCCTTTTTTAATAAAGTACACAGTATCTGCTCACAATAAGATAAATTCAGGAACTTTCAACCACAGCCTGGAGCATTATGCCCTGGTATCTTGTACCAGATCATCTCCAACCTTTCTAGCTGGTGTCCATGATCAGGTTATACATAATATATAGAACGTCTGACATACTTTCCAGCATCCCCTAACTGGCAGAGCACAGTTAGGCAGGTTTTTCCCTCCTATGGAAGGAGCCATAATTTCTCCAAAGCTGACAGATGGGAGCAAACAGCTGGATGGAAGAGCAGAGGGGCAGGATGGCAACTCCAGCAGGAGCCACGCCGTGGGTATGCCCTGCATGCTGCCATTCTGCTCCTGATTTCCCATGAAAGCCTGCTGACTCCATGGAAACCGCACAGGCATCTTTAATTCTGTTTTGATATGCAAACCCTGATTTCCACTTCCTCGCAGGCCGGGTGGTCACTTCCATCCCTGCATGACAGCAGGGTCCAGTTCTGGTTTGTGTGACTGGGACGGTGCTGGTGGAACAAAACCAGCAGTACAAGGTGGGATTTGTTTCCTCTGAAGGAAGATGTGTGGGAATCATTGTCCCAACCCGTTGCTGGACTCGGCTGCAACCTCGAATTCTTCTGTGTGAAAGATAATCTGCAGCATCACCCTAGCCATCAACAGATTTGTCACTTGAAACGGTTTTATCACCAAAAGAAGCAATAGAGATTTGACAAGCTCTTATAAATAACAGCTCCATGTGCTTGTTTCCTTAAAATTCAGAGAGCTAAACCAAGGCAAGTATCTGCTTGTGTTGAGGGAGGAAGAGCTCAGGAATTCGAGCCACTGTTAAATGTTGCCTTTGAAATGACACAACGCAAGACATTAGAGGTCAATATTAAATTTCATGAACTCAGGATAGTGATATTGGGAAAGGGAAAGCAAATTTATAATAAACATTTTAAATAATTCAAAAATAGTTATACTACTATCAAGCCCATAACTATGCTGCCTGAATCACCATCAGGACTAAGGAAAAGGGCAGGTATTTTGAAAATAGCCCTCTGAAGATAATCACAGATGCTATAAAAATCTTAACTGTTGCATTAGAATATATATATACTTAGACATTAGTGCAAGACATAAAAGGTGCCATTTATCCTTTAAAGAAAAAATACATTCAACACCATTATCATTCAGGTGCTGAAAAAAGTCTGCGCTGTTTCTCATTTTACAGCTCGCATCCTCCTTTTCTAATTCCCTCTTCAGAACTGTGGAGCAGAGTGAATCCTTCAGCAGAAACAAATCCCAGCTTGATACAACATCAAACCAAAATACCATCAGTGGTTCCCACTTCACTGGGACCATCCAACATTGAGACCAGGGTATGGCCTGACCATTTGAAAAATTTTGCCAACCCCCACCATCCCAGTTGTCAGTAGTTGGTTTTTCCTGTCCTGTCTTGTATGCAGCTGTCAGTATCTTTAATTTTTACCTTATCACTTCCTCTGCTATTTGGCCATTGGCACCTTACAGAATCCCAGAATACAGTCGGTAACAACTGGCAAAGAGTCTGTGCATGTACTCTTGGAAATACTTTCTTTAAAGAATGCTCGAGCTCTTAAATATGGTCTGCAATATTCCAGCCTAGTGCCTCCTTCAGAAACTCATGCAGCTCATTTCACTCAGTAAACACTCACAAATCCTCAGTAAACTCTTGTTAAAATAAGGAATAAAAATAAACCTATTCAAGGAAAAGCAAAAGACTAAGTTACAGTTTCTCATCCAGCTAATTCAAACCCTTTCAAAACTTTGCAGTACTCCTAAACAACATTCTGTTATGCTTATCAGTCACTGTGACACTGGTCTTCCTGCAGTGTTGTAAACCCAAGGATTTTGCTGAGTGGTGAAGAACCGAAGGCTGGACTGACATTTGTTATACAATACAATTGTCATGACAATATTGTCATACAATAACTGGCATTTTCTACTATTGTAAATATTGCCCAGTTAAACCTGGAATCTATGGGAAACTTGTCCACTTAATGAAAACTGTCATTTGCTCAGAGTCTGAATCTGTTATTGGTTTCCACCACGGACGTGTGAAATGAAGAAGGTTTGGAATCACATTCAGATGTAAATGGCAGCTGAACAGTAAACTCAGGGCTGAATTTGGCTTTGGGAATGTAACTGAAAATGTGAAATTGATACCCTGAGGGGTAATGCACCAATCTGGGGTTCTTTCCTTTGGCTCCAGCCATCGCGTTCCCAAACAAGCAGACTTTGCTGCTACACCTGATGGTGAATCTGGCACAGGGAATACAATAAATAAATCCAACAGGCCTGACACAAAACAGAAATCAGCGGTTTGCTCTAGGAACAGAAACTGGAGTGCTGAAGCTCTTCAAGTCTATAAAATCATATCGAGACCAGATGAAAATACAGCCTTGTTTTTACTAGGGTTAAGCACCCACAGGTCCTAAAAGCTGGAAGAAATTCTGTATTTCCTGTGACCTTACAAATCCACCCTCTCATTCCCACCTTCTGGTACCTGGGCCAGCAAGAAGAATGATACTTAGTGTATGGGTCATATTGATACTTACATCCAAGTTTGCCTTTCAATTGCCCACATCTTAAATGTCTAAGTGAAGAGGAAGATGGACCAAACGGCCAATTTTAACAACCATCAAATTTTCCTTTTACAACCTAAATTTTGCATTGGATTCTTCAAAACCACTCCTTTTAAAAGATTGCCTTTTTTCTAGATGCTGCTACAGGAACTTAGCTTTCAGAGGAAGAAGCATCTTATGGTAGAAGAGGAATTTTAGGTAAGGAGGCTATCTGCTGAATTTACAGTCTGAAGGAGGGTTTAATTTTAAGGATTTCTTAGATACCACAGCAAATTTTCTAAAGCTCACTTCCACACGCTTCAGCAGCCTCAAGCAGTCACACTTCTTACACCAACCCCACGACGAGACGAGACCGAGTGCTGCCAGTGCTGGGGATGAGGTTGGCGTAAACCTTCATTTGAATTTCTGTTACCTTAAAAATATGTGCTTTGAGAATGTGATGCCCCAGTTCAATAGTTTGCTGTCGATTTAATTTTCCTTCTTGTCGGGAAAACCAAAAGGCAAGTAGTGTGTGGCCACTCCTAAAATCAGAAGAAAAAGTGTGTTACTATTTCTTATTACACCAATAAAACAACTTTTGAGGACAATTTTTGCTTTTGCTAATCCTTCAACCACATCCACCTTTGGGAAACAGAGATGGCTGAATTCTCACTTGTAAACCAACAACTAATTGCACCCTTTATTATTGGTGATCACTGACAGCTCAAACCCCCAGACATCAGCGGACAGCAAAAAAAAGCCCCAGTATATTTTTTATGAGCAGATGTAAATTTAGAAACACCAGAGGTACAATGTCATGAAAGTGAAGTGTTACTTTTATAGTCATTTCGCAGAGGAGAACCACATTTGCAAAGCATGTAACCAACCTGAAGTCACTAAAACTGCCGTGTTTAAAATATCCACACTTTGAATAAAATTTCCTTTAAATGACACCTGCACTCTCTACCCTACACAGGACAGCCCTGTGGAGTGAAACAACTTTGTTTCTTTGTAAACTCCTTCTAAACATGTTCTCCAGCTTTTCCAGTAATAAAGATGCTTCTGGCAATGCCCTACCAGGTTGACAACCGAAGCAAACTACACAACGAGTCCCGTTTAAGGCAAAATATAATAAAACAGACAATAACTTCTGTTGCTAAAGGTGATTTTTACTGACATTTTTAAACCTTTTAACATGTATAGACTTCCATCTTGTAACACTGCAAGTTCAACATGGCTGAATCTTCTCAAAGATGTGAGATGATTCTCCACACAAAACACACATGATGCAAAAATGTGAAGTTTTAATATCATTTCTGGGTGAGATCAACAAATACCTGCTCCTGCAGATGCCCCAGGTACATGTGGATGCCACAGCAGGAGATGCAGCAAGCAGGGCAGGAGCCAGTAAGGCTCTACACTGGGATCTCATTGGTCTGCGTGATGTTTTTTTGGTTTTACCAACAAAATTATATTCTTCCTTAAGCCCCCGGCTGCTCCCAAGGGAGTCCTTTTAAGCCACTTCATTTGTGGAAGTATACAAAAATGTGACTGCACTAAAAGCAGTCAAACTCCTTTCAGCCAAGGAAAATAAAATATGATATCAACTGTGGCTTTAAAAGGGCTTTTAAGGACAGGAAATGTTATTAGCTCATCCCTGTCTGGTAAAGCAAAGAAATACTTCAGATGGCCAGACATCTAGTAAACATTACATAAGATAGAAGCTTTCACAGCAGTGGGGATTTACCAGCTCATCCCCACTCAGGGTGAATTACTGCCCCTCTCAAAATAAGCTCAGGAAAGAAGTGAATGACTTGTAATGCCCTCGCCAGGTGTTTGGCAAGGTGCCCCCCAAGCCCTGCCAATGAACATCCTTTTGGATGGGTAACACATGGATTTGTGTGAGCAGAGCTCAGTGATGCTGTCAGCCCTCGTGGTGCTGGGAGGACAGGAATGTGCTTGTTGGAGGAGTGGGATGAAAAACAAATTGTATTTTTCTGACAAGGCAGGACTTGATCCTCAGGTTTGGACAGGTGAGAGAGCACCACATCCCATTTACAGGTAAACTGCTGCACTGGTGGGGAATTCTGTTGTGCTTCATTCCAAAATGCAGCTCTGTTTATAGAGACACCATCAACTCAAACTGTTTTCTGAAATGTTTTTATTGACTGACAACACTTACACTCTTAGGGTGACTTGACCATAAAAAGAAATTGAAGAAAACCCCTTTTTTCTGCCTGTGAAGCTGCTCTCCACACCTTGGCCTGGCACACGGCCCGTGCTGGGATCCCAATTGCTCCATGCTTCCCATGACTGGAGAAGGAGAAGCCTCTCCAGATGGTGACTCTGCCCATCACAACACAGCTTTGATGCCTCAGCTGAGTGCTGAAAATCCATCATGATGCCTTAGTGCACAGGGCAGTGCCTCCAAACCCATGCATCTGTGCTGTGAGAATTCTCCATATAGCACCAACAGAAGGGACAAAACACAAAAAGCTGGGACAACAGAAGGGCCCTGAAAGTGGTTATAGCACCACAAGTTAACCCCAGCTTGTTGCCTTGCCTTCCTTTGGCTCTCCCCCTCTTTGGAATGGCCTTAATGGTCTAGGTCTCCTATTAGAGGAGATAGACAAATGCATTTGCTCATTACACTGGTTAACCTCTGGGAATGTCCATGGGAAGGAAGGAGAAACAGATCAGAAGGAAACAAGTGACTAGGAAACACAGCTTGAGTATTGGCAGATACTGTTGGAAGTCAAGTGGAACAGCAATTGCTGGATGTAACCCGGCCCCATTCAGCCAGATTACAAAAACCTGTAATTGCTGTAATACACTCAGTCCATCCCAATAAATCATCAGATTCACAATGCTGTGACAGGGTTTGAGGAGGAGCCAAGGTGTTCACCTCCACCCAAAGATTGGTGGGGCAAGTTCAAGAACTTGAAGGTCGCTGACAAGGGAGATGGAGAGAGACTTTGGACAAGGGTCTGGAGTGACAGATCAAGGGGAATGGCTTCAAACTGACAGAGAGCAGGCATAAATTAGATATTAGGAAAATATGCTTCCCTGTGAGGCTGGTCAGGCCCTGACACAGGTTTCCCAGAGCAGCTATCACTGCCCCATCCCTGGAAGTGTCCAAGGCCAGGATGGATGGGGCTTGGAACAACCTGAGATAGTGGAAGATGTCCCTGCCCACAGCAGGGGGTGGGACTGAATGGCCTTTAAGGTCCTTTCCAACCCAAACCATTCTAAGGTTCTATGATTCCATGACTCAGAGCCATCAGCTCCTTCCGTTTCTGGGGAGATGCTCAGGCAGGGGGTCAGGAGCCGCATCTCTCTGCTCCAGATTGTGAGCAGCTGCGCAAAGGGACCCTTCAGCCACAGCCCTCTGCCTCTGTGCTCCACATCACAGGGCAGCACACAATACCAGGCTTTTGCTTGTTGGTGGAAAACTCTTTGAGAACGTTTAGGAAGGCTCTGAATGGATCTGTGACTGCATTAATCCTAAGCATGAACTGACGATCCAAAAGCTTCTGAGATGCCTCTTCTTCACAGCAAGAGCTGAAGTGCAGCTCCTGCCTGACACAGCAGCCCAGGTTCCACAGTCAGCTCCAAAACTGCTTTTCAGCTGCAGTTGGAAGGGTATTTACCTAAATTTAATTACAGACATGACTTTGGTGTTATGAATAAGGCATGTACGAACTACTCCAGAATAAAGTACAGTATTCATGAGTAATACATTACCTCTGCAATGCTTCCCAGACCTTGGCTTTGCGCTGGCTGATAAATACTTGTTCTGTCAACATTAATTGGAAACTAAACCAGACTGCAACACACAGGGTTTTTTTTCCTTTAATACAGCAGAGTGGCAGTAATGATTTCTACATCAAGGAGCTCAGTGAAATGATTTGCTTTGAATTTCACCTCTGCAGAGTTTATCATCAGAGATTTTTCTATTTTTAATGTAAGATTTCTTTTTCTGTGTGAAAAATTAATAGCCATGCCAGCTCAGCTCCTGCAGCTTTAGTCTGCTCTCTGTGCCTGTATCGACTCCTGCAGTGGTCAGGAGTCTGCCTGGATGGGCACACACGTGTGTGTGTGTACACATGGACATGTATACGGTGTATATACAGATACATAAATAATTATATATGTGTATATATATATATGTATTAACATATGTATTAACATATGTAAAAAAGACATAAAGATGAGTCTCTAATCATTCCAACGCCCTACACAGCACAAACCAGGGCACACCTACAGCAGCTCTAAGGAAGGCAAACCTAAGAGAAGGCTACACATGAGCTTATGTGGAATTATAGAATGGCTTGGGTTGTAAGGGACCCTAAAGCTCATCCAGTCCCATCCCCTGCCATGGGCAGGGACACCTTCCACTGTCCCAGGCTGCTCCAAACCCCATCCAACCTGGCCTTGGACACTGCCAGGGATGGGGCAGCCACAGCTGCTCTGCGCAACCCGTGCCAGGGCCTGCCCACCCTCTCAAGAAAGAATTTTTTCCTAATATCCAATTTAAACCTACTCTCTGTCAGTTTGAAGCCATTCTCCCCCGATCTGTCACTCCATGCTCTTATAAACAGATGCTGGATCTGGTCCCTACACAACTGCTCCCTTATCCATCCAAACATGAGTCACACGCAGCTCTGGGCCCAGAGCAAGGTGATGCAGGATGTTGGTACCTCAAGCACCGACCCCAGGCAACCCCATTCCTCATGTCACAGATGGAAAAGGACAAAGTCTTACTGATAAGATACTGGTGTGACCAAAGAGCACAAAGGAGAATGATTAAACACAAAAGAAAATAATGAAAGCTCCCAGATCTGTGTGCCATCTAAACTCTTCCAGTTCCCAGGTAAAAAAAGATTTTTAAAAGGGGTAAAATTGCTCCAGTGTTAAGGCATTGCAGCACCAGAGTAAAAGACAAGCAAAAAATAAATGAGAATCAGTCCTGTTCACTTCTGAACTACCAAAGTCCAAATTCCCTGATTTACACCCACATCTCCCTTCTTCCAGCTAATCCCATGAAAACATTCCAAAATCAAGAGATTTGACACTGTGCCCAGTGAATCTGGTCTTCAGAAGATGTGTATTCATATTTTATTCAGCTCTGCCAAGTGTAATGTTGTAACTCCAGTTCAGAGACTAATGTGTGCTCTGACAAAGCCCGGAGCCTCCTTCCCTGCAGAAGGGCATCTGGACGTCTGTCCTGGCGGCAGAAAGGCCGAGCTCAGCTCCATGAGCCCCTCTTGAAGGAACAGTTTATCATTTAAATTGATTTATTGATTTTTTTTGTAATGTAGCTTCCCTCTGATGTTATAATTGCAATTAACTAGGAAGGAATTTGCATTATAAAAAAAAGTTCAAACAAAACAGTCAAGGCTACTCTCTCCTGCACTGCTGGAAGATGATTTTGCTCTAAAAGTGGGTCTTAGGATTTGAGGAATAAAATAACAGAAAGAAATTTAGTCATATTTCTTTCTTTGATCAGTTTGTGCTGATCAGTTTTCTCCACTCCTTTCTTCTTGGTGGCTCAGTGCCACAGGATGGATTATTCTGTGAATATTTTCTTCCATTTAGATGTGAAAATAGCCCAGCAGAAGGAAGTTTAAAGTCCAGAAGAAAAGATAAAGAGCAGATTTTATGAGGACAGTAACTTAAGACATTAAATATATTCAACCCCCCTCTGCATCCCAAAGCTGAGGTTTGCATGTCTAATGAGCCAGTTAAAACGAGCTGCTCCACTGATGTCCTTTATGGTGGTAGTGATCACATCTGCTCTCCATCTCATCTGCCAACATTTATAATCTGTCTGCCTTTTTATCCTCGTCTCTTCCAACTGACACTGCAGCTGCAGCTCTGACTGCAGTTCAAGAAAAACCTGCAGAAAAGTCACTTCACTGCACTGCTAAATCCCTGTTACAGATCCCCAACTTGCTCCCCGTGGCTTCAGTAAATTACTTTTGAACTCTGGTTTCTGCATGGGAGTAGAAAGAAACTCCAAGAGAGCTGGAAAGAGACTTTGGACAAGGGTCCAGGGTAACAGGACAAAGGGGAATGGCTTCCCATTGCCAGAAGGCAGGGTTAGATGGGATATTGGGAAGAAATCCTTTCCTGCAAAGGTGGGCAGGCCCTGGCACAGGTGCCCAGAGCAGCTGTGGCTGCCCCATCGCTGGCAGTGCCCCAGGCCAGGCTGGACGGGGCTGGGAGCAGCCTGGGACAGTGGGAGGTGTCCCTGCCCATGGCAGGGGTGGAACTTTGGGCTTTGAAATCCTTTCAACACAAACCACTCCATGATTCTCTGACTAGAGTTAACATCTTGAGATGCTGGTGATGTGGAATTTGCATACTCTAAGTTTCTTACATTCATTTTGTTGAGTTATTGCCCACTGTTTTTACATTTCAAAATGTACTGGGTTCCAAGTCACAAAGTCAAAATTTATTCTGGAAGACTTATGGGAAACCCAAAAGTTGTATTCTCAGAGTCAGTACTCCATACTTGGTGAACTGATTGGGTTTGCCCCTCCAGTTTACAGGAGGACATGATGATGGACTCATCTCTGTGATTCACAAATACGGCACTCGGTAAAATACGGCTTGAGGGGTAAATTACAAGAGCAAGAAATGTTGTACTTCCATTCCCTGCAACGGGTGTAGGGAAGTTCTGCCCCAAACGACAGCTCAGCCACCACTTCTACCATGCTCCACACTTCTGCCAAAATTAGAGCTGTGGAAATGATCTTGAACAACCAGATCCCACAGTCATCTACTAATTAATTGCACTAACTCAGCACAGGCCTTGCACAAGTGCAGATAACCAGACAGCAGGCTGGGCAAGGAAATAACCTGACCTCATGCATTTTGGTGGCATGTGGCATCCAGCCCACGGCTGGGGATGGCAAAACAACCGACTTGACCCTTGTGGCTGTGCCAATGTGGCAAGTGCTGCCTGTACCTGGACCTGGGGGCACTCAGAAGGCCTCCTGTGAGCTACAGCACTTGCAGAGCTACGAGACTGGCACTCTGGAGCAATGAAAATGACATTAAGAGAGGTAATTCCTAGTGTAAAGCAATGCTAAATAATGATGGCAGCCCCTTGAGAGCTGGCGCTGCTGCCAACCAATTTGGAAAACCTGATTATTCCATCTCTGGCCCCACAAGGTGCTAGTGGGCACTGCATTCTTTTTAATTTTCTGCCTAAGATATAAGGAATTCAAATAAACTCTGAACCCATTATTCTGCCTCACCTCGAATTCAAACAATTTGCCTTTGATTTGCTGAGTAAAATCCATCCCACATGGATGTGGAGAAAACACTTAAGACCTACCCTGCGTTTTGGTGAACACTTGATTGTTTCTGCTGACAATCAATCAGTGTATTTTAAGAGCTTTTGAGAATCTTATAATAAAAAAGAGGAAGAAAATTAATTAATCCATGCACCATAATGCCCAAGTGAGCTCCATATGGAGGATTGAGCTGGGGGTAATTTTTAAGTTAAGATGTGTAATGCCAGCACCAACTCCCCATTTAAAACTGTTTGTTGTAACCCTGAATTGTTAGAAATATCACTTTCACCACCTTCTTTTTCTCCAAACTTTCTAAATTAATTATCTTTACACAGAGGACTGTTATTTGTCAGTCAGATTCAGCATTCCATCAAAATAAAACAAAACCTCCTGATTTTGCTCTAAAGCCTTCCATTCTATCATTTTGCTGGGTAATACATAAAACCACTAATTTTGTGTAGGAAAAGTCTCCACTTGCAAGGTGATCCCAAGAGAAAAAGGAAAATGTAAAATACCTACAGAGTATTGTACTAAAAGACAGATCTGCCAGAAACCATGGCAACTTGGGTGTTAGATGAGAGCTGCATCCTTCTGCCTGGATCGCTGCTGTTTGTTTATCCATGCACTGTGTCTTGATCTGGGGTATGAGGAACAGATTTGGCTCGTGGATGTAGAAGAGGAGGGAAGAGGTAAGGAAATGGCCTTCTTGTGGGTTCATACAGCGCTTATTCTTCAAACCCCACTGCCCTACGAACAGCAACCAGGAGCAAACCTATGCCAAAGGCACCGCCTCTGCCGCTTCCCACTGCCTCCCAGCTCCAGTCCTGCGCGGGTCACCTCCGCGGAGCAGCACGTCCGTGCCCAGGTGACCCTGCAGCCAGTCCAGGGAGTGGGATTTGGGGTTCAGCTTACATCAGTCAGTCTGGAACAAGCCAGACGAACTGCTCCAAGGAGTCAAGGAGATGGGAGCGACTGCCTGAGCAACACCAGGATGGCAGGTCCCTAAAATTAGATGAGGTTTGGCTTCACCAAGCCAGAGGTGAAGCGCTTGAGGTGAAGATCTAAAATGCTTCATTTTGCTATGGTCCCATGGATGCTGGGACACCCCCATGCAGCACGAAGTGCCTCTTCCTTCAGCCACCACCACCAGCACACAGGTTTGTTGGTCCAGTGCCACCCTGAGACACAGAAGGCCAAACTGGGATACTCATACAGGCAACAGCACTGAGAGTATCTTTTCCTACTTTAGCTTTCCTTTACAAGAAAAGAAAATCTGTGAATCTGCTTCAAAGCCCTGTGCGTGGGGTAGAGGAGCAGCCTGGAGAGATTCACCTCATCCAGCCTTATTTGTCAATACTGGAGACATCTGGGGAGCTCCTCATCCTGAGATTCCTCATAACTCAGCTGGAAGAGATGCTTCCCAGGCACTCCTCATCTGACCTACTGTAGCCTTCTACCTCCGGATGAAATGAATCACTCTAATTTCTCTCCTCTGACTATAAAGCAAATCTAGACAAGTAACTCAGATGTTTATACTTAAATCTGGATAAAATAATTTCACTTCTGGGGTCCATATCTGACTACAGCTCTCTTACTGCCTTGCCAGGGCAAATCACTTCATTTCTGTCTCGCTCACAGCCCCTTCAGCAGCAGCACAAGGATAAAACGTTTTATTAGTATTTTAAAAGGATGGAAAATAATTGCATGGAAGTTTCTGATTAAGTCTGGGCAGAATGCAGCACTGCATTAGAGCAGGATTTAGGTTAGAAATACAAGCATAAGAGGAATGTGCAATAAGAACCATTTTCTCCGTGCACCAGTCACAAAGGATTGGGTCTTTCCCTAAAATGTTTTATTTTATTTGTCAAGCAAGCCACCTGGTTGATGTGCTGGCCTGACAGGCTGTGGGGCTGGAGTTACTGCAGTGCTGGTTAAGTGCTCTGACAAATGCCTCACTGGAGCCCTGTGCTAGAAAATGGAGGGGCTGGCAGGAGTCCCTCTTCGGGGAGACCAGCAGTGAGAACGGTACCCTTCAGAACCAATTAGCCTTTGCTTTGGACAGCAAATGCATGATGAGGGTTCAAAGAAGAGAGTGAGCACCTCAACGGGCTAAGCGAAACCCCACAGGATGGAGGTCTGCTGTTTTTCTTAAAAGCATAGAAAAAAGTGATAATTCCCGGACATTGTGTTCCTCGTCTCCCCTCCCCTCTTTTCCACGCTTCCAAGAACACATGAACTCTCACTCACTAATGAAATCAGGAGAATTATTCCAGCTGCCATGCTGGGATATGAGGGGATACGAGTGGACACAAGGCCCATTATCCCAATTTCCTTTGTAATGCCCTCACACCTGGACACTCTGTCAGGGTCAGTCAATTAAAAGCAGCTTCACAAACCCACATTTCACTTCAAAGCTCTTCTCGTGGGGAAAAATATCAGCCTCAGCAACCTTACTCTTCGCTTATTGACATGGTACAGTCAAACAGCCCCACATATGACAATCCCGAGGACTGCTCTGTACAGTTGTCATGTCTTCTCAATTCCCAAGTGAGCAGAAAGAAATCCATCTGGCTGTGAACAAACCAGATGCAGGCAAATTTTCACAGGCTACTGCTGTGAGCTCCATCAGTGGCCAGTTCTGCTTCTCTTCCAAGAAATAAAATGAAAAATCATTACTTATCTTAACTATTGCTCAGGGTTTCCCATGCTCTGAGCTCAGTATCAGCTAAACAGGAGGATTTTGAGGAGTGTCATAGCTGAATCTCAGGGATCGCTCTCTTATAATCTCTCGATTGTATCTGGTTTCATTAGTTACCATCAGAGAATAATGCAATTAGTACACATTATACATCAGAAATACATATTAGTCCTCCAGTACGTATGGGTTCATGCCCACGGCAGTGAGAGCCTGTTGATGCACTGGAACTTCTTTCTGCCTGTGGGAAGGAGCTAAGTCAGTCTGTGGGGATACCCTGCTTGCACAGAGCATGAGTGGTCCCCATAAAGTCACCATAATTTCCTCACATCAATGGCATATACGAGATGAAAAGTGATACTTGAAAATCTCCTAAACAGTCTTGAGGGCAGCACGATGTGTTTGTGATGCTTGGGAAAGGCAGCACCAAACTCAAATGTTGAGCAAAAATCTTTCTGGTGACTTGGTGAGTAAACACGGTCTCACTTGTGCCTTTGTGCCTATTACATGCTTTGTTTCAGTGCAAAACCGTTTAAAATGCAGCACATTTGAATTTCCTTCTGAATCTGGTATTCTGAGTGCCCTTTCCCACCGCTGTGAGGATTAAGAGAATTTCTGGATGCGTAGAACCATAGTCTCCAGGTTACTCACCCACAGGCACTGCTACCGCCCACAGCACCCAATACATGCCTCACCCACCAGGGAAGCATCGTGCACCTGGATTCTCTTTTCATGGTAATGATGGAAAGCAGTGATTTGGAAAGCAGGGATTTTTCTGAGTTGCTCTTGTTAAGGATCATTCTGGCAGCTGCTGTGTGATCCGTGATAATTGCCAGGAGTACTGGCTGCTGTCCCCTCACCCAGCTGATAGCAAGCTTTCTTACAGCCAGGCCAGACAAAACCAATGGCACCAGGTGAGAGCAGCTGGGATGGGGGAAGCTCTCAGCTCCACTGGAGCAAGCACCGCACAGACCTTGCAAATGGGGTAGAACAGCATTACCTGGTGACAAGCACTTAATGACTTCCAAGTACGGATATTAAAGAACTCTTTGATTGTTCTGAGGGCACCTACTGCTGCGAGATGCTTTACCAAGGGCTCACTCAACAGGAATATTGTCAGAACCTACTAAGAACAAGAAGATGCCCATTGGGAGGAGCTATTTTGTATTTTTTTCTACTGCAGCCTGTTTACCTCAAAATTTAAAGTGGTAAATTACTCTGACTCCACTAACAGCCACAGTTGCCTTTATCAGGCAGGTGCTTTCCAGCTCTAGCAGATACCATGAGATTGTCTTCAGACTGACCATCAGATCTCTGGCACATCTTTGAATCTGAGTGCTTCCCTGATTATTATTATATTTTAAGAAATAGGCAGAAAAATGGAGCAAAATTTATGGGGGTAAACGACAAGAATTACAGTCAGATCGTCTGTTTCCACTCATCACTAGAAACAAAAGTAATGTTGTTAATAGAGATCACTGGGTTTAGAGAATATAAATCTAACTGTGATTAAATTCTGTTCCCTGTGAGCTAAGCCAGGAACTTAGCTGCTGTCAGGATAGAGATTACAGATGCATTTACAGTCCAAAATCACTACAGAACGATTCTGCTCTTTATTCTGTTTTCAAGAAAACATTTAGTAGAACTACGAGGAGCACAACTTGAAAAAGAAGCAACTGCAATAGATGTATCCACACTACTCATCTTTCCACTTCCTATCTTTCACTTCCTGTGCTTTTTATACCTTTAGAAAAAGGGATGATGATTCCCCTTCTCCAGGACTGAGCTGGCAGGAGTACCCTGCCCCTGGTGATAACCGAGCTAGACAGCCTGGGGCCTTCTGAGGAACAGCTCATCTCATTCTAAAGATGACTGTTAGGTTTGCCAAGTCAGGTGTGTGCCCAGGGGTGACTTGTTTCTTTCCACGAACAACATAAAGACCTCAGGTGATCAGTACAGAATGTAGAGACCTACAGGGTACACAGAGCAAAGGTGGGTAACTGCAGCCATGTGCAACCTTGTAAAATAAAATTATTCAAGTAAGAGTGCAGAGTAACACATTGGTAAGCTCTGGTTTCTCAGAGCATTTGCTTACCTTGGATCACAAAGAAACTTGGTCTTTTCACCTTCTTCTCTCCAAATAAGCCATTCTCGGAAAGAGGGATGAACAAACATTCGCGTCATATCTCTACGTTTGATAAGAAACATAGAAAGGTTCTCCATCCTCTGCTGAAAGTCCTCCCACTCCAAAGTGCCCTCAATGTTACCTGCATTAATGGCCTGAAAAATATGTTCGTCTGTTAATGGGTGCAGAGAAGCCACTGCTACGTTCAAGAGAGGCATGACTCGATCAAAGGAAGACTGCGTTGGGAACTTCATATTGCACTGCAACAGGTACACTTCGGACAGGGACACTGGGACCACTTTGTAGCTGGAGCTTTTTAGAACTAGGTATCCTTTCTCTATGAGATCAAAAGTAAGTTTCAGGTACAGGTAGGACCCTTGGCTCAAGGTCTTGAGGTGAGAACTGAGTTTGCCAAACGTTGTGTTGTCCATTTTGCCGTTGAGTGAGATGTTGTTCTGGATCTCCGAGCTACTGTGTATCCGATGAAGGATGTATGCCTGCAGGTCCTGGTCGATGGCTTCATTCTCTTCCAGTCTATCCAAAAATATTCTGTGGAAGGGCAACAGCTTAATTATTTCCTACAAAGAAAGAAAGAAAAAAAAGATACTCATGCTGGCAGTGTTTACTATTCATTAAGTAAACTTAATCTCTATTACAATAGCACCTTTGAGACTCCTTTGAGACCTTCCATCAGGGCAGGAACACAAACAGCAGTTTGTGCCCTCAGGGCCTCACACTCTCATCTATAATCGAGTAGGTTGTGTGTGAAACATTACTGAAATAAAAACAAAGGACGCTGTTTCCAACACTACATTCATGGAAAGGGCTGGTAAATTCACGCAGAGCAGTGCCCTTGTTATGCCTATTCCCAACCACAGACTGACCTCCCATCCCTTCTGCTGTCCTGTCAGAGGGAATGGACATCCAGATGACAGATCTGAGGCCACAAGAAACTTGCTGAAGCTGAGACCAAGAATCTCCCTGGGAGCATCCTTCTGCATTTCACATCCACAGATGCATGGAAACGTCAGGACAGGTAATAGTGAGTATTTTCCAGTGCAAAGCAACGATGTCTGTCTGCTGCAGGACACTGTGCGCAGGGAATGCTCATCTACTGCACTCCCTGATCCAACATAAACCAAAGATCATCAAAGGCCTTCCCAAAGGAATTCTTGCCTCATGTGCTCTCAGCCGCTGTGAGGAGAGGAGAAATGATGCAACAGATCTGTACAAGGCTGACTGCAGAAAAGCCATAAGCTCTCCAACAAAATAGAGAGGGAGAGCACAGTGCAAACTCAAGGCGCAGTGAAGACTATAGGGATGCAAAAGTCCTAATTAAATGAGGAATTCAAGCCATTGGGATGCCATTTACTTACAATTACAAAAAGATTTCTTCCAAATGATATTTAATTTACTCCATTACTGAGCAAAAAATGGACCTCAGCACTGAACAGCAAATAGTCTGTGCTCTCCTGGATCTTGGGAAGCAGCTGCCATTCCCAGAGACAAGGACTGTGTGGGGGCTGGCTGCCCTGATGGGGCTGAAACCAGACTCAGCTCCCTGCTGAGCTTCTGCAGCTGCTCATGACAGTCTTTGTGAGCTGAGTAACATCTTGGCCCAGCACTGACTCCACCAGACCAAAACCATCACGCTCTGGGTCAAGCTGAAAGGAATGAAGATCCGAAATCCTTTGGCCTTCCACATGGAGCTGAGGATGTTCTTTAGCTGCACAGACTGACAGACATCAGGCCCTGCCTTCCTGATGGCTCCATGAGTCAGGGCCTATTGGCATATGAGTTGTCTCACAAAATGATATGAATTAATTGCTGATGAGCATTTATTGACGTGAATAAGCAATGATGGATTAGATCCTTCCAAACCTGTAGAGTGAGCCTGGCGACATGGACGTAAATCCAAGAATAAAAAAGGCAAAAGGATAACCTGAAATAAGGGGTCTTGTGCAAATCCAGAACATCCAGTAAGATTTTCTTTACCAAAGTTCATCATGACAATGACAGTTTATCCTTGTTTTGGGTCTCAACATACCTGTAGACTTGTCCTGACTGTCACTACCAGCTTCAGCCAGGAAGGGAATTTTCCAATCATTTTGCTCAGGAATGATACTATGGTGTCTCCATAATCTGGCTTGTGAAATTCAGCCTCGTTTAAACCATCAATTAATATAATGAAATCTTCATCAGGGATCTTCCTCTCTGAGAGAAAGAGAAAAAGCATTTATTGGGAAGGCTATAGACGTGCAACCATAATGTACTGCAAAGTCACTACAGAGTTTTAAAGCATGACCAGTTATTGCCAAAGAAGAAAACCCCCACAGCAGCAGCACCTTTTTAATGATACATTAATTGTGTATTGACCTTTACAGATCATCTCATTCCACCCTCCAGCTGGGGACAGGGACATCTTCCACTAGACCAGCTTGTTCCAACCTGGCCTTGCAAATCCTACAAGAGGTAAATCACGGACTGTTTAAACAGGATTTTTTGCTGCTGGAGAATATAGTAAGCCAGATGATGCTGACAATGCAGTCATTTTTTCTATGTCAGACACTGAGAGCTGAGCATGGCTTTACAACTAATGATAGAGATACTTTTGCACTTGTATTTTAAGCTCAAGTGGTATCTTCTCAAAGGTAATCTTGCCTAACAGACTCAAAACCAGGTGTAAAATGGGAAATCTGAGTCTATTGTTGGCATATGCTACTCACATGTACTCAAGTACTACAAGTTCTGATCTGTAAAGTACTACAGATAAACTCCTGCTATCAGAAAGCTCAATATTTCCAGCAGCAGGCGAGTTTTTCTTTTTGACTCTAAATTGCATGAGAAACTTTTCTGTAAAACCCCAGCACAGAATGTTCATTGACGATGAGACCTGCGATCTCTGTGGTATTCCAGGCAGAAGAGACACGTGCAAACACCTTGTGTTTGGGACTGCTGAGCATCTTGTCCTTGCCTTATGTCAACAGGCTGCATTTATTTCCTATTGTACTGTAAATATACACATGAAAAATAAGTATTTTGCATTAAAGTTACTCTAGCTGCTTTTTCAGTTCACTTCTCAGTAAGATTTTTGGGTACACTAGAAAACATATTTTATTCCTCTCTGAAATCTTGGAGTAAATATAGTGTCTGAGTTTTATACCCACATCTCATGCTCCTCATAAAGCCTAAGGGAGAGAGGAGAAAGCAGAGTAGGGGAAGAATCAGAACTTTGTTTTCCTATATATTATTTCAATTTCTTGACATTAAATATATAAATAGATAGATAGATAGATAGATAGATAGATAGATAGATAGATAGATATTTGAGAAACATGAATCTTTCTCAGTGACATTCACCATTAACACCTGTGCAATAATTTTGTCTCAGTAGCGTTAAAGCTTCAACAGCACCTTGTAAAAGACCTACTGATATATTTACAGAGCCTTAAGTATTATATATTTTAGAACCAATTTCCATATACTGTTCATTTTGTTAGAGAACACTTGGTGCAAATTAACTTGCCAGCACTCTTGACCAGCAGAGTTGAAAGGCAGGAGTCCTGGTCAGTGGCTCCGTTGGAGTTGTGTTGAGTGCAGAGCCCAAATGGAAAGGAAAAAAGTTTCACATAAAATTTTTCCACTTCTCAAAACTTAGGGCCAGACGGGGGTCAGCCTCCTTGGCAAAAAAATAAAAATCCAACGAAATGCTCAGAATTCAAGAGCTGGAACACCTCCCAAGGAGCTACTGTAATAACCAGGAATTATTTTCCTTTAGAGCAGTGGATCCTAAATGTATCCTTTTTCTTTTTCTTTTTTTCTTTTTGCCAAGAGTGATGACAGGAGAAAGCAACCATGCTCCTCCCACAGTGACATTTCTCCATGCCAGGAAAACCAACTGCTGTCATGCTGTGCCGGCTCTACATATGCTTTGTTGGACCCAGATGCTGCTGCTCAGAGCTTGGACACAGTTTTGAAGAGCTGATTTTAACATCAGGGCTTTGAATCTGGCAAAAGCTGCATCTATTTCATGTTGGATCTTACACTGTAATGTGTAGGGTGGTAAAAAAATTATCTGAGCTATTTTTGCAGCCAAGATGCAGCACAGGCACAGTAACAAACATGGTTCTGCAGGACAACAGTCTTGAACTCTGCAGTGCTCTGACAGTTTTCATGGCAACGAGCAAGGATCTTAAATTTAGCGATTGTCGCAATGAATTAGTTATGACTTGCAGAGGGAAGAAAGAAAAGAAGACAAAATCAATGCTGTATTAGAAAAAGCTCTAAGTCAGTAATCAGGATAAGGCTTGTCACCAGCTCCCCCAGAAGCTTTACACAGGGTGTCTATGGACTTATTATGATACCAGTCCTTTGGTGAAAGCTTCATATTCTCCAAAGCCCACTACATAGTGGCAGGGAAAGGGAAAAACAGTTACCCCTGCACAAATAAATCAAAACACGTTGCTGTAAGCAGTGCTGTGGATGGAACTGGTTGCTTGTTTTCACCTTTAGAACTGCAAGGACAGGTTTGGGAAAAAGGGAAAGCTAAGTGGGATGTTGGGAAAAAATTCCTCCCTTTGAGGGTGGTGAGGCCCTGGCACAGGCTGCCCAGAGAAGCTGTGGCTGCCCCATCCCTGGAAGTGTCCAAAGCCAGGCTGGACAGGGCTTGGAGCAACCTGGTCTAGCAGGAGGTGTCCCGGCCCATGGTAGAGTGTGGAATGGGATGAGCTTTAAGGTTCCTTCCAACACAAACCATTCCATGATTCTCAGTCTTCCCAGCTTCTTCAGATCCCACCTCTTCCCTTCACCTCGAGAAACGATGCAGACAGATTAATCCATTGCTTCGCTTAAATGCCCAGATCTAATTAAGCGTCATTTTAAAAATCATAATAAAAAAAGGTGCATGGGAGCTTGGGACAAGTGTGGGGAACATCAGTACCTTTGTGCAGGTTCTCCAGGGGCTCCAGGACACCCCTGCGGAAGGAGGCCATGGGGTCCTGCACGCAGGAGCGGAGGCTGAGCAGGCTCTGCAGGTGCGGCTCGCGCAGCAGCTGCTCGCGGTACGCGACGAACTGCGGCGAGCGGCACAGCAGGGCGGCCACGTTGTGCACAAACTCGGGCACCAGGCAGGTGTAGGCATTGTCGGCCTGGCAGTAGTGATAAGCCACAACCTAGCAAAGAGAAAAGAACAAAAAACCCCGTGTCTTCATCAGAGCCACATCAGGACAGTTGTAAAAGCAGCGGTTTTTCCTTTGGTGAGTTTGATCTGTTCTGGCAGGTGAAGTCTTTAAGAGCAACGAGTGTTAACTACCCATGACAAGAATCCAGACAAATCAGTTAGTAAAAACAGGCACTGATCCTCAAAGATGACTGGACCTGCCACTGAAGAATAAATGAAATTAAGCTGTAGCTGTTTGCAGAAATGGATAGTGACAGTAGTTGACATCTCTGAAGTGCTGTGCTGAGCTTGGATTGTGCTCCAAGCTCTGTTTAAGGACTTGGTGCCAGTAATAACTTGTGATTGTTTTCTTGAACTTATTTTTTATTTGCTGTTTTCACACGTCAAGCTCTGTGGAAGTGGACAGACAGCACTCCCTGAGTCCATCACAGTGAGGCAGCACCTCAGAACCACAGATTCCCCTGAACTGGGGGCGATGTCAGGCTTAATGTACTTTACTCATACACTGTGATCCCACGCTTCATTCAAAAAATCAATTCAATTAAAAAAAAAGGAAAAGTTCCTCTTTTCCCAGCTTCCCCCTGATTTTTCCAGCTCAGCAAACTCTGCTAGAACTCTGCTACATTCTGCCCACTTATTAAAATAAGCAGAAAACCAGTGATATCTTCTCAGGCCAAGCTGCCAACTTTGTGCTCTTTTGCAGTATAAAAAAGGCCCTCAAAAATCTGTCTCTGCTTGCGAATTCCTCAGGAAGCTGCTCTGGCACCACTCCAGCCCAGCTTCTCCTGCTCCCTTGCTGCCTCCAGCCTCGGGCAGTGCCTGTCCATTTGGAATGAGCCTCTGCGCAAAGCTTTTCTCCAGCTCCCATTCACTGGGTTTTCTTTTAAATGTCACTGAGTATCCAAAAATATCCTGGCAAGGCAGGTGGGAGCAGTTCTGTACCAAAACCACCACTGCCCTGGAGCACTGTAGCACAGAGAATTGCAAAATAAATTTCGTGTTTGAACTTGGGAAGGACAATATAGCTGAGGATGCTGTGCGAAGGAAACGCCATGGCCTCTCTGGAGCTCGGGGCAGCTGGGATGAAATGTGCCCACAGCTTTGGACATGATGAAGGGAAGGCTTTCCGTCTCTCCACCTGCAATACCCATCCCTCGGATTGCAGGAGGCTCCAGGGTGGCTGGGGCAGTGAAGGGTGGTACCAAGGAACGAACACATCAGGCTCAGGAGTCCTCACCCATTGGTGGCTCAGCACTGGCTTTTAATTTTCAATATGAAATTACCAGTGGGGTATAATGCAATAATTTCCTTTCACAGTCAAAATGAGGTGAGACACATGCAGCAATGAGAAAGCTGGGCTGTTATTTCAAGCATCAAGCCCTAATACATGTATTTAAGTTTCAATGGATACCTCCAAATTCCTTGCAGAATTTTTCCTGCCAGCCAGTTAAAATATAATGAATTGCCTTAGAGAACTTTACTATGTAAAGTAATTATAAAGGTAATGATTTCTTTTCATCAATCCTATTTATTTGGGGATTATAACTTGTGGATTTCACAGAATGAAGTTCATAAATTACCATTCCTTGATATCAGGTTCCACAGTAACAGAAATTACTCTGATTTCCTACACAATTGGTGTGTTGACACAAAAATAAAGTCTCTTTTAGTGAGAGGCCAATTAACTTCTTCCAGGAATCTGAAGAGCCATGTCATAGAGAAAGGGTCACGCATAATAATCTTGAAAGGAATGGTCACCATCAGATTTTGGGACACACACACAGTTACAACCCAATTAATTTCAGCCCCTTCCCGTACATTATGGTTTGACTTGATCTCAGAGGTCTTTTCAAACCTTAACAATTCTATGATTCTGTGATTCCTGATGCTCGTGCTTGATTTACTGGTGTATCAGCTAAGCCTTGTAACCAGTAGGATAAACATAATGCTTAATGGGTGGATCTGAAGCTAAAGCAGCGAGCAAGGAAGATTCTGGGAAGTCAACCAAAGCAAAGGCAGAATGACATTCCCTGAAAATGCAACCTGAGCCAGAATCTCATCTTGATGTTACTTATTCTCTGCCACATTTTCTCTATCTTCAAATCACAGAGAGGCTGCCAAAAGCCAGTGCTGCAAGTGGAGCCTGGTGCTGGAGATCAGGCTGGGAATCAGGCTCCTCACTTACATGAAGCTGGGTGGGAAGCAGTTTTCTCACGCTGTAAAACTTTTCAAGGTTTCCAAATCTGTTCCATCCTTTGGAATGAGACCAGGTTAATGTGAGAAGGAAGTGCAAGAGCCTCCAGGATGGCCAGGGGCTGGTGTGGATGGGGCTCACCCCAAACAGGTTCAAACCATTTTTTCTACCCTGTATTTGTTGAATGCCACTAATACTCTGGGAAAGGTCCCTTTCCAATTATTTCACCTTAAATATTTTATTAATTGTTCAAGGTAAATTCGTCCAGGAAGAGGGATGGATTACCAGCTTCACTGCTAATTCTCTTCTAAGATATGGGAGACCACGTCCAGACTTTGTTTAGCATCTGAAATGATCACTCTCTGTTCTAATCACGATTCTGAGGTGATTTTGATCTCTCCTCCTTTTGCTTGACTGGATAAGCCAAAAAACAAACAAGCAAACAAAAAACTTGTATATGCTGGAAATTAACTTTTCACTAGAAAAGCTGTACTCTCTCTCAGTAAAAGCCTCATTTTCCACAGATCTAACTACTTTGCCTTAAAATACTGCTTGAATAAGTTCCAAGCATGTGTTATCATAAACAAATCCTCGAATTAAACATTTAATTTTATCTAGAAACTATTACAACAAATGAAATCACCAGGGAACATCATGTGGTTCCAAAGGTATGGGCATGCCTGGATGTTGTGATCAGCAAACATTTATTTGTGTCTGATACAATTTAAGACATAATTTTTCTAACCATAGTTTCAATTTGAACTTTGTCATCCCATTGCACTAAATGCTATAAACACTAAATTAGACTTCCAAAACTTCTAAACCTTTATTTCAGCTATCAGGTTTGTTAAATTATTTCCTTGCTTTTAAGTTTGACTAAATTTAAATCACTGGATTGCAAAGCACACAAGGCCTATAAGCAACCCGAAGCAAGAACTGGGTTACAACAAAGGATGGGAAAAGTAACACCTACGTCCAGTGGAGTGTTCAAAGTACCTGCTAATGTAATTTTTGTAAGGGCTGAGAATGGAGTCGAGTGACTCCATACTGAGAAACCAAGGTGTTATGGTTTTTATATTACATATCAAATGCCTGAAGTTAAAATTTTGTATAGTTTCCTTTCCTGCTTGAAAAAGAGCCGCAAAACAATTCATACTTGTATGATGAGTATTTTACTTGCAAGGAGCACCTCCTCTCCTAAAATGCTGTGTAGAGTCCAGCTGGCTACACAGTGAAGCAGCACATTTATCATGAGCTTCTTGGTAGCTCATTTTTCTAAATGTTATGTGTTACAAGGCTTGAAGAACACCAGATGTGGGGACAGAGAGCACCGTGAACAGACCATGGCCAACATGACCCCATTTCCTCCTAAAGTGGGGTCAAGGAGCCCCAAAACACTCATTTACTCTGAAATGACACAAACTTCATCTTTGTAACTGCCAAAGCAGAATGATGAAGACATTATTTGTATTCTCTCTAGGTGTTTAACCCATTAGGTCTTCAGGAGTCTCTTCTGCCAACCCTTCCAAACCAGTCATTCTACTCTCCCTTTTTTGCCACAATCACTTCCCACTTCTGCCTTCATCCAGCCCCATGTAACCTTCACCTTCCTGCTATCCGAAGGAAACAGTTGCTGGATGAAGGATGTTAAAAGCAAAATAGCTATTCCGAGGATAATGGAAAATGCTGGTGGATGAGTGGGCAAGAGCCGCGTGAATGGAGCAGGATCAAGAGGGTGGAGAGGGCAAAGGAGAGGGAAAAAATGAGACACAAAAGGGATTGTGTATCAGTCATAAAGTACAGAGGGTGAGAAGGGACTGAACTGTGAGGGAGGAAAAGAAAAGAAAGAGAAGGGACAAGTGACACGGCAGGAGAGGGAGAAGATGACAGTAACAGGGGAATGGCTGGAAGGACAGCATGAACATCAAAGGAGTGGGAGGGTGTGGAGATGGCTCAAGGGAAATAAGTTATTTTTAATTATTAGGACAGGCCAATTTTAAGCAGTTCTCCAGCACTACTTCTGAAACAGAATCTACTCCATTTAGGCAGCATTCCTTTGCCATCACACGTCTTTTGTGGTTTGTCTTGGCTTCCATCCAGAAGTGTGTCATGCAAGGACAGCCAACTGCCCCTGGACCAACCTCCCAGACCCATGAGCTCATAGCAACACCCCACTCCCTCCAGTGCTCTTAAAAGGCTTCAGCATTGTATTTTAACCTTGTTACAAGATATTTTTTTTTTTGAACCATACAAAATAGCTTCAAATAAATGCAGTGTAACACTTTGACCTGTCACTATGCCATGTGCCAGGCACAGCGCCGGTTGTGATAATGGAAATGGCCACCAGCACTGCTGTATTTTATCCACTGCACGTCTGTGACCCAGTACGTGGCATGTGGTGACCCAGTTTATTGGGAATGTTCATTACTTTTACATAGCTGAGTAAGCTGGTAAATGCCCTCTGAAACTCATTAGTGGCCCAAAGCATCAACGCTCAGCAGCAATGAATCCCTCCACCTCTGTGTAAGATAGAAGCACTCTCTTTTAATATGCCTGCAGCAATGTTAGTGATGCTTTGGATATGGCTTGGAGGATGGGGAGAAGAGCCTCTGGAGCCACCAGCCATGCTCAGCATCAGCAAAATGCACTAATGCAGTGAACGTGCAGCTCCTCCACCAGCTGCTCTGCACTGGGTACGACCCATTAGTGCAGCTGAGCTGGGTTTCAAGTCCATTTGTTTAAGTGCTGCTACCACAAGCCACCACACAGCATCCAGAAACCCAAAGAATAAAGCTGTTCAAGGGGTTAGTTGAAAATGGGTAGCCAATCCATTAAAAATCCTCTGTGAGTAAAGGATAAACCTTCGGGGAAAAGGGGGAAGGTCAGCATGGCAGGACCGAGTCGAGGTGCTGCTTGCCAGTCGGCAGTTATTTAAGTTCTAAAATTAATGATTTGCTCATGTCTGACATTAAGAGATAAATGCAACCTTTGCCCCCAAGAATTTACTGTACCAAAACCAGGCAGAAAAGTACAACCCTGAGTAATCCAGAGGAGGAAAAGCAACTGTTCATTCACCTTTCATTTCTGTCATCATAGATACACAACTTCTGAATTTTGGGATAAGTGACATTTTCAGAGGGAAGGGAGTGGGTGAGAGGACAACGAGCTTCCCACCAGCATTCTGGAGCCTGCGCCAACCATGTTTGTATATTATTAATTTGCTTTTGTAATGATCTGCATTTCTCCAGCACGGTGACCTCAGCCCAAATTGAGAACATCCTGCTCTGCTCACTGCAGGCAGAGGTGGAACATCTGCACACAGCTTTATCCAGCTCCTCAGACATGGCTCATCTAGCTCCTAAAATAACCCTGACAATTGTGGTTGTCCATCACTGTCAACACTTTCTTCTGTACTTCAATTCTGACTTTAGTGTAAACGCAACTACAAAACACACACATCCAAGAAATACTTTTCCATCCAGACTGACCGAAGAGTTCTTCCCTTCTTTCAGTTCTTTTTCCTTCAGCCAGTTGGACAAAACCTGTTTAAGGAGGCCATCAGCAACTCATTTTTTAGTCCACAGCTACTGACACAGGAATATGCTGCTCCTCTCCCCCTTCCTCCAGCACCAAAGGACATTCCAGTCTTTTTTTTCTCCTTCTTTACTTTTTTGTATTAGACTTTGGAATGCCTTTAGTTTATTTATATGAAGGTTTTCCTAAACTGTCCCCAAGAACGCCTGTTGGAGAATGGGGCATCAGACATTCAGATTTAGAAGGTGAATTATTTTAACCAACTATTTTTACTATTGTCTGCTACCCATTCGATGGTTTTGCTCAGCTAAGAGTTCAGCATCTCCAAAGCCTCAAAATTCTCATGATGCCTCAAAGGCGAGTTGGATGTGTGATCAAGCTTGTGAAGGAGGCGACTGCACACACAACAAAGAGCTCCACGCTGTTATTTTAACGGATTTTCAATTCTGTTGCCAGGTCAGTAATGCTTTTTCCCCCAGTGTCACACAGAGATGTCAAACCCCACAGCTGCGCTGGGACAGGGAGTGTTTGTTTTATCAAGGAGGACATCACACAGCACAACTCTTTCCAAGCAAATCAATTTATCTGCTGTTTGACAGCAAGGATTCCTCAGTGGCGTTGCTGAGTTATGCTACGCAGGAGGCTACTATGAGTGCACTATGCATGTGACACCCAGCTATCAGTTTGACAAACATCCTTAACCATTTTATTTGTCTTTATTTTTCTTCCTGAGGCTTGATAATCCATCAAACTCACTGTTTGTAGTGTGCTGTGCAGCCCTTCAGGAAAAGGTTTTGATGCAACAAACCAAATTGCTGTTTATGACAAAGAATAAATAGGAACATGGAGCTCAAAAAATTAATTACAAAATTGAACTAAACAAAAAACCTCCTATTTTTTCAGAACAATTTCCCTTCAAGGCAGGAAATGAAGGTTTGAGTGAGCATTTAAGCGTATGCTTTATTTCAATGCACGTCTTCATCCAACACACCTGGAAGTCACACACTCTTCCTAAATAATAAACCAGTAACATATGGTTATGTGTTCCTTCCAGCATCAGTTATCCAAGGACCATCATCTGCAGGGATCACTTTTCCTTTACTAGCCAGGGAATAGGAGTGAGGCAGATGAGATGCTGGCCTCCAAGGATCCCAAAAAGGGTAACAGCAATGCTGGGAACAGACCCAAGGCCTCGGAATGCTGAATCAAGCCGTGGTGCTGCTCTGAGTCATCCCAGGAACTGTTTGCTGAACACAACGGAGCTCTACGGAAGTTCCATATGCTGTGTCAGCAATTCGGGCACAAGAAGCAATTCCAAGTGCTCTAAGGTCAACTCATCAGCCTTGGCATTGATCCGTTCATCAAGGCCTGACATCTGGAAGCTGGGGACTGTTATTTCTGGAATCTGCCTACGTTTACAGTAGTGAAAATTTACTGGGAGATTAACGATCTTGCTCCCAGTGGATAATCCTGCTGCAGGCACTAAGGGCAGCACATCTCCCAGCCTCAGCTGTTGTGTTCTGACAGCAACACACTGGATTTATTCCACAAAAAAAATTCTGGCTAAAGGGTGAGCAGGACTTTGAAACACTTTCCTTAAAGAGTCCGCAGCCAAGGTACAACAACCTATTTTTACTTTAATTTTGGCTGTAAGGATTGTTTTTAGGTCTTTCTCCAGTGATCAGAGATGCCAAAAAGCTTCAGTGAGTGATCTATGTCATGGATGTGACACAGTGTTTGAAAGAGCCATACTCCTTACCTTTTCCAGGAGGAAACTGAAGCTAAAACTGCATCCATTTATCAATTACATACCCAGCAGGATGACTTAAGCACTCAGGGGAAGTGATAGACGAGGTATTTTAAGCAGAGATAGTACACTTTACTGCCCTTCCTGGTAGTCTGCAGAGCTTCAGATTTGCAAGGAATACAATGACTAATGCATCCTGAAGAAAAGCAGACCTGGGCATTGCATTCCTTTCAAGAACTCCATGAGGAAGAGGAGAGTATCAAATCTTAGTATTTATTTACGCAGCACATGCTTCCTGCCTGGCCATATGGGTGCAGCAGGAAAGCAGACAGGACAAAGACAGTATCTGGCACAAAAAGCCAAGCAAAACACATCCTGGTAATAATTTAGAACAAAGACCTTTCTTGCTATTTTCCTCTCCGAAGTGGGAGCAGGTGACAGGAAAGCATTAACTGCTCCCATCCTCCTAAAAGGTGTAGGAAGAGCAAGAGCAAACTCCTTGGATTTCAAAGCAATAGAATGGCACCCTCCCACCATCAGAGAATTAGGGTTAGATCTCAGTAATACAATAAAATTCAAGCTGTAAATCTCGTGTACACAAGTGACAGTGTTCCATATATTCCATACAAACCACTCCTGCCATAACAGTGAGTAATTTGTGTATTGCTCCAAAGGCTATGGTCTACTTTGGAGAATTTTCCAATAAAGTCCCAAGTGCATACACAGCAGTAACACTCAGCCTGTGCCTTCCCCAAGTACAGTGCCTGCCCTTTTCAAACAAAACACTGCTCAAACACTGGGCAATTTTGTTCTCAGCGCTGAAGAAAAGACACAATTATTTCGGTAATTGTGTCATATCCCAACATTTGTAATGAGAAAGTAGGATGGCTGGGAAAGACAAGCCCTCAGAGTAACAGGGGAGTGTATTTGATGTAGTGGGAGTTTCATTTTAGAGAAATAACCTTCCTGGGTAATAAAACTCCTTCCACAAGTCTCTCTTGAGGCTCCTCAAGAGAGCACTTGAATGCACGGATTTTCCAAGTGACGTCAAGCAGGAGAACTTCCAAGGAGTCCCATTAAAGCGGATATTTTCCCAAGGACCAAAAAGCCCTGAGATGGGTGTTTCCGTACCTGCGAGGCCAACCTCCGCATGGCCTCCTCCTGGCGCCGGCGCATCTCGGGGGTCCCCGGGCAGCTCCCACTCGCGATGGATGGGTGGGCAGAGGGTGGTTGGGTCAAGGGCAGCTCTCGGTTGGCATCCACATCTGTCCAAGTAAAGAGGTTAGGAATTACCACAGGACAAGCACTAACATTATTAACAGACCAGGCAGCTGCTGGCAGTTAAAATACTTCCCATAAGTACTCTGGTTGGGATTTCACAGATTTCCAGGCCAGAGGCTCCTCAAGAAACTTCTTTTGGAAGCAGGAAAGGACCACTAAGAAAAAGCCTTGAAGCTTGTCTAATTCATCTTCCCCACTGTAATTTCATCAGCTTTAAAATAATGACAATAATGGAGTGAAATGGGCACTCTGGAAGGCTCTGCCTTCAGGTTTGGTGGATTTGAATGCAGAGCTCTCCTGCTCTGCACTTCTGCCAACAGACCTTCCCTTGTTATGAACAATCGCTGGTTAATTTGGTTCCAAGTCCTCCTTCAGCACAGACAGCCAATTTTTCTGAATTACAGGCCTATTTTCTAACACAAATAAATGAAGAGCCCCAGCTAACACAGCCATCTGAAGCCCATTAATTTAATCAGGGGGAGAGGAGCAGGAGCAGCACCAGGATCTGGAAAAGGCATGCAAGCAAATAACAAATTATCCTGGAATCATCTCTGGCAAGTTTAACTGTGTTCTACTGCACTATAGCTGCTTCTTTTGCCTGGCAAAGCAGACACTGGCTTTACCAGCAGATTGCTACAGAAGCTCATCCACCTGGCCTTTGTGGATAACATTCCCAAACCATTTTTATTTTCACTCCTAAATACTCATATGGAGGATTTTTGAATGACACCATGAACTGCAGCACTTGGTGATGTCTAATTACTGATTATTTTAAGAACACCACCACTCTGAAGTGCAGTCTGTGCTGGCAGAAGATTCTCCTGACTGGATTGCTGCAGTGCATCCCTGAGCTTGACTGAAAATAATCATGCAAACAATGACCCATTTAATGGCGAACAACAGAGGAGGAAGATTGCTGCTTCCATAATGAAACCCTGAATGTGTTAGAATGAGGGACGGTCTTGATTCTGAGCATAACGCCACTGTCACCTGTATTAATTTTCTGAGAAAGGAATTAGAAGCATGAGGCTGTATTGAAGCCAGTTTAACAACGCTGACTGCACAACTGCTGTAGCAGTCAGACCACCTGATTAGCACTTATTAATTAGCATAGATTTAATAAGCATAATAGATTCTTTTTCAGCATGTGGAAAAAGAAATGACAAAGAAAGTTATCACAAAATCAGAGATGAATCATAGAATATCCTGCATTGGAAGGCACCCACAAGGATCTTGCAAAATAATTATTACCTTCCATAGCTAGACTAGTACTTGTGATCTCTTTAGGAAATCAAGTCAAAATAATTATTGATTCTGAAGGTTTCCATCCTAATAACTAACACTGAGGAATCATTCAGCTTTCAACTTCATGGACACAACAGAGTGAACTAAACAATGTGTTAGGTGGGACCAAGGATCTTCATCATCTGTGGACGAAGGCTGCAGGGCACCTCGTGAGAAATCCAGCTTTTAGTCCAGAAGGAGTTAAGCACAGTCATCTCTTTAATGTCCACCATCACCCTAAGCAGACTGGGGACACACACTCGCAGTTGGTGCACTGCAGAGCTGCAGCTGAAATACAGAAACAAGGCCTGCCTTTCACTACACATTGTTCATTTAGCTCTGACAAGTGACACTATTCAACATGCCAACCCCCGGTGACATTTCAGTTCTTCCGACAGGGCAAGAGCACAGCATTCCAGTAAACAGATTTAACTACAGCTTCACTGAGATACAGTGACCTACATCCTTAAAGATACCTTCTTTAAGACTACCTATTTTTAGTCCTGTCTTACCTACTGAGAGCTGAGTGATTTTAAAATGTTGTCATCTTCACCTCCAAACCTGTCAGCATGTAATGATGGGAAGTGGATGGGACCAGAAGAGGTAGAGCAATCCTGGGTCCTGAGCCTACATGGGCTTGTTACCCATATGGAATATTTATACCATGATTCAATGAGATAAATAATCTGTATGGGAAGAAGAATGCACTGGCATGGACTCATAATCATAGCATACTGGCTGCCTTATCCAGGTGGAGATGTCATGAGCAGGGGGATTGGACAACATGACCTTTAAAGGTCCTTTCAAACCCAAACCATTCTGTGATTCTATGATTCTAAAATTGGAGTCTTCCCAATCAGAGAATGTCTGTGATGTTTCTAAGCCAGACAAGTCAGAGACAGACTACTCTGACTCTTCAAGAAGCAGCTTTGGAACAGGAGCAGTATGAAAGCTGCCTGTAGCAGTACCTAGAGGGACTCCAAGAGAGCTGAAGAGGGACTTTATACAAGGACATGGAGTGATAGGACAAGAGGGAATGGCCTCAAGCTGAAGGAAGGTAGATTTAGATTAGATATTAGGAAGAAATTGTTCCCTGTGAGGGTGGTGAGGCCCTGGCACAGGCTGCCCAGGGAAGCTGTGGTTGCCCCATCTCTGGAAGTGTCCAAGGCCAGCCTGGATGCGGCTTGGAGCAACCTGGGCTAGAGGAAAGTGTCCCTGCCTATGGCCGGGGGTTGGAACAAGATAATCTTTACAGTCCTTTCCAACCCAAACCATTCAAGGCTTCTATGACGCATTTCTCAGAGGTCCTTCCTTTGCTTGACAACAAAGACTAAGCTGATGTCTTGGGCCTGAAGAGAAATGGGGTTATTTCAGCCAAGACCACTCTAAAAGCTGACGTAAAAGCTCTTTTCAGTTTTGGAGACCCCTGTGCTGCTGTCCTTACGTTTTGGAGAGGCGTGGGGGCTATCTGAAGCAATCTGCCTCATCCTGGTGCCGTGGCAGCTGAGCGCGACCAGCCTGGAGATGATGGCGGTTTTCCCGAAGCCGATATTCCCGACGATCACCACCCCGCGGTTGACGCTGGCGTTGGAGCTCTGCAGCTGCGCGTCGATCTCGTGGAACACCCAGTCCCGGCCCACGAACACGGACTCGGTGGTGATGCTGGGCACCTCAAAGAGCAGCGGCTTCAAGGAGATGTCGGGGGGTCTGTAGGGGGCGAAGCGCACTGGAAAGGGAGACGTGAGAAGAACATCAACATCCATGCCAGAGGGGAAAGCAGAGTTTGGAAATGGATGTTTTATCTTGCACAGAAATCTCTCCATTGCAAAAGGTGAAAAGAAAACACAATTCTGTATCACCCACAGGTTTATTGTGGAAGCATCTGTCTCATCCACAGTGTTTTCCACCAAAAGAGTTGAGGATATTACAGTGAGTAGCTTAGAGCTGGGGAAAAATTGTGGCTGGAGAAATTAATTTTCTTGCTTAAGTCCGCCACAATTAAAGGCCCTGTGCACTCTGCACAGCACCTCCTGAAGACAGGACTGATGGTTCAACTCAGACAAACACAGTGTGTGTTCACCGGCTCAATCCAACAAGCCCACAACAATCTCAGCATCTACAAGTGTTAATTCAATCTGAGCAAAGTTATCTCAATTCTTCCAAAGTAAGTAAGTTAAACCAGACTGCTGACAGGACGTTCCTGTTTGGCAATTAAAGCATTTTCTCTTTTCACAAGGAAAAATGATGTTTTAAAGCAACATAAAGTTATCAACAAGAGCAAGAAATACCTCCCCAACAGACCACGTGTGCTGGTGCTGATGAAATATTGTGCAACTTCCATAGAGCCCAAGCAACAAATTAAAATACTGAACTGAAACACTGCCCACCATATGCAGCCGGGCTCTTTCCTGTGTCTGAAAACTACAATTCAAGCAACCCAGATCTGGGTGTATTATGTTAAATTAAGCAAATATCTGAGTTTATTTTCTTTACTTGCTTTAGACTGCAACTTTTGGACAGTAGGGAAAACTTCTTCACTTAAAGGGCTGTTCAGCCCTGGCACAAGCTGCCCAGGGCAGTGGTGGAGTCCCCATCCATGGAGGGATTTAAAAGCCATGTGGATGTGGTACTTGGGGACATGGGCCAGTGGTGGCCTTTGCAGTGCTGGGCGAATGGCTGGATTTGATGAACTTACAGGATGCATTTCAAACCTATTTTTCCCAGCTTCTGTGCCTAAAAAGGCTAGACTATTTTTTAGTGTTTCTAAGAAGCACCTGAAACTCTCTTACCCACAAGGCGACAGCACTAAACACATACCGTAAGGAAATCCCTTTGAAATCATAAAAACAATTTAGGGAAAACAATCCATTGCCATATTACATACACAGCTCAACAATATACTGGGGGAGTGGGAACCATCCTCTCCTCCATCCCAAACCTCAACCAAAAATCTTGGTTCTCCCCACCCTGCAGCACTGCTGACATTTGCTTTCTGGAGAAGAAAACCCACAGTACAGCACAGCCATCAGCTTGTGCCTTGGGTTACAGCAACCTGAACAGCCTCAAATCCCCAGGGATGAAAACAGGGAAAGCAAAAATTGCCTTCCCCATCCTATTAAAAACCTGTCACTGGGATGAATCCTTGTCACGCTCTTAGTGTTGAAGATTCCTCTATTGCTCCCCTGCTTAAAATAACTGATTTAACAAAAAATAGCAGAAACAATTTCCCATTTAGTCTCTCTCACTGGGATTTTGGAACACTGGGAACAGACAGTGGGCTGTAACGTGTCCTCCAGCACAGGGCCAGGAATGTCTCCACTATTTCAGCCCAGTGCCAAGACCAAGGGATATTAAAATTAAACCCAAGTTTAGGATTTCCAGTTGGAACAACGAGCTGCTGTTTCTAACAGCCCAGATTGATTCAATTTCACACCAATAGCAGCAAAATGCAGCATTTCAGGGAAGGACCCCCCCTTGCATATGCAGTGATACGAAGATATTTCCAAATAGCGATGGTTTCCTTTTGCACATCTTTTTCTCCCTTTCTTTTTTAAAAAAGCACAGCACCTCAGCTATGATCAGAAACAAATTCCAAAAAAATCAAAACACTGTTGCTATTTTCATGCAACTGTCACAAAAAGGGGGAAAAAAGAAAAAAATGTAGAAGGAAAATATGTAGTCCTACAAGGGATTTAAAAGTGTGTCTGGAAAACAATTTGATTCTGTTCCTACAATAAAGTTTAATGTTTTGGATGCAATCACTGCAAATTACACAGCCTTGGCAAGCTGCTGCCTCTGAACATATGGAAATTTGGTCTGTCAAACTTTGCTTTCTTCACTTACTGCCTGCTAATGCACTTCTAGAACTGCCTCAGCAGCCAGGAGGATTTCATTACAGACTGCCATCCAAAGCTCACAAATCCAGGCTTTGGGGGGCTCACGTCTTTGGTTCAAAGCCCAGCCAGGCTGTACCAGGTCGAGTGTGTTGGGTGAAAACCCAGCCGGTGCCTTCCAGCTCCCCAGTTCCTCACCCGAAGATGGTGGGCTCAAAAAAATCCCCTAGAGAACAGAGAAGTTTCAGGTATGGCCAAAAGAAACCCCTCTTCTATGCACAAGGGAGAATAAACCAGTCTCATGGCACAGAAACAACCTGAAAATATCCCAAATGAGCTTTCTCGGCCATTTACCCATCTGTGCAACAGCAAATGATGGGGCTAAAGCATTAGCCTGGTGATCTGCTGCAGACTCAGGGCTGTCACAATGACAGCTTAAGTGCGTGGTCAAAGACTGAGCTAAGATTAAGAGAGAGATGTAAGTTGAAGGGTGGGCTGAAATTCCAAGGACATGGAGCAAATCGAGCTGGAGCTGCCTGGGAATAAACAAAACACTAAAATGTCAGCCCTGGTGGAATTTGCCACAAAGAACCACAAAAATTTCCCCTCTCAAAAGTCTTTTCAGAAGTCAAAGGGCTGCCTGAATGTGGGCATTGTGAGCATCTCTACAAGCACTGGCCGAGCTGGCGGCCCTGTCACTGCCCTGGGCTCCTTCCCCAGTGGCACACTGCAGAATGGAAGGCAGAACTGCAATCCCTAGCCTTAATCAAAAAAATAAGGAAAAACAGTAGTAGTCCATAAAATTTCTCGTTTTTTAATACCTTATCGAAGTACTAGGCCCAAGGAGACCAGCTGAGAGCTGGGTGTTCTCCAGGGTGTTCATCCTGGAGAAGAGACAAGAGAAGGCTCTGGGATGACCACACTGCAGCCTTTCAGTGCCTAAGGGGGCTCCAAGAGAGCAGGAGAGGGACTTTGGACAAGGGCCTGAAGGGACATGAGAAGAGGGAATGGCCAGAGGGCAGGGTTGGATGGGATGTCGGGAAGGAATTCTTCCCTGTGAGGGTGGTGAGGCCCTGGCACAGGCTGCCCAGAGAAGCTGTGGCTGCCCCATCTCTGGAAGTGTCCAAGGTCAGGTTAGACAGGGCTTGGAGCGACCTGGTCCAGTGGAAGGTGTCCCTGTCCATGGGAGGCAGTGGAACAGGATTGTCTTTAAGGTCCCTTCCAACCCAAATCATTCCGGGATTCTGGTTTTCACATGGACATGGATGAAGTGGCTGCTGTCCGAGTTCCCCACCCAGACACCCCCCGGGGCCCCGCTGTGCTCCCACCTCGCAGGTCCTGCTGAGCCCGGGCGCTGGCCACGCTCTGCCGCGGCATCCGCAGCGACGTGCGCAGGGGAGTGTGCCTCTGCTCATCCAGGTAGGCCAGGTCCTCCAGGTGCGCTGAGCTGGTGGCTGCCACAAGAAAGCAAAGAACTACATCACACCTGGCTTTTGGATCTCATACTCTGGTTATTGTATTTTTCAGTTGTTAATGAAAATACACAGAATGTAACTACCTTGAGACAACAGAGCTGACGTGAACCAAGTCCAGTTTCCCCTAGGAAGAAGTAAAGTGTTTTGGTGATTTTTTCTCATGTTTCATTGGTATTTGCTCTGGCTTGGTCTCCTGTTGGCATTCCCAAATAAAAGAAGATACATGGAAAATGGAGACGTGAAGTCTCTTGTATCTGATCTCAGTTCTGCCAGTCACAAACTCAGTCATGTCTGTGCAAAGCTGACAGAGACTTTCAACATTTCCTACAGGTGAAAGACAACTCACCAGTGCAGTTTATACTGAAGCCCACAGCTTCTTCTTCATTTATTTTAGAGGTATTTAATTTGGATATTAACATTTATGTGTCCCTAAAGCCAGAATTAGTGGCAGAAAAACTAAACTTTTAACAGCCCAGCAAAAATACATGAATAAATGAGGAAAATGTTATCTGAAGTAACCAAGACAATTTTACTATTCTAATGTGACTTGCTAATAGGAGAATATAGTTTTCTATACAATGCTGGAATAAATAGGAATAATTTATTGGTCTCTGCTGAAGGTGCTATCACTACACTCATAAATACAGTTGAGGCAGACAAGAACTAACACAGGCCACAAAGCTTCTGCCACGGTGATGATTGGAAAATAGAAGAAAATGTGGCTTAAAAAAAAATTTGAATCCCTTGTATCTGAATTTACCACTGTTCTGCCATTTTAGACCATTTTCAGCCAAGGCATTTACAGACTATTACAAAGCAAAGGAATGAAAATTCATTGCATGAAGTCATCTTACCCATTATAAACAGAAAACTTTAAAATAAGTCTGTGCAGATTACCAGCTCTGGTCTTTTTCGGATAAGCATTTCCAAAATTCACATTAAACATTTACCCATGGAAATCAGTACTGGGCTGCCCAGCATTCTCTATCCAATACTGCTTTTATTTCTTCAGTTTTCAGTCAATTACCGTAACAAGATTATTATTTTAAATTGAACTAATTCATTCAATGACTTCTTCAAAGACTGCCTGTGAAGCTGACATTAATTATTCACTGTGAATTGGGTAAATATTTTGATATAACTCTTCGGAGTTGCTCAGGGCACTGGACTTTGGATCCTTCCTCCTTGTGACCCAACACAAAATGCAACAATTCAACAAAACTGGAAGGCACAACATCTTGAAACTAAGAGGAACAGTTTTTTCATACAATTCTTAATGACCATGTAAACACTTTTAGAAGATGCTGTTGCAGTCAAAAACCAAGCAAGATTCAGAGACCTGGGGTGGGGAGAAGGGGCTTAAATTTTGCAGCAATTTTTAATGCTGTTCTTCAGTTGCCTGAACTCTCTGTTTCTACGGAAGAGGATGAGAGAGAGATGGACAGAGGACAAAAGATAAACAGGAGGAACAAGAAGAAGAGGAAGAAGAAGAAGGAGAAGAAGAAGAAGAAGAGGAAGAAGTGGAGATAAAAACATCCTGGTCTGTTTTTAGAAGTTCTTCATGCTCTTCTACTCATGCAAAGTTGATTACATGCTCACTGTGAAGGACTGATTAAGGATGAGACACTGCAATTAGAGAGAAGGGCCTTTAGCATGGACATAGGTTATTTTTTGTTGGCTCTGAGCCCTCAACCCACTCCCAGCACTGCCCTCAGAGTCACTCCTGGCCCCCGAAATGCGCCTTTTCCATGGCAATTTCTGTCCAATTTTGCAGTGTCACTAAGTCAGAGCATCTGCAGGGGAAGAATAAGAGCAGATGTCACTGCAGCACACCCAGGCAGACCCAAAGTGGCCTAGGGGTACCCAGTGCTGGGAACCACCACCTTGCCCAGGAGCCTGGTACCATGTCAGGCAGGCTGGGCCTTCTTGCTCCAGCCTTCATCTCTCCATCCATGCCAGAGAGTGCCCACACAGGCTGGACAGGGCTCTGAGCCGTCTGGTCTCATTGGAGATGTCCTCGCCCATGGCAGGGGGATAGACCAGACAGAGACTCTCAACCCACACCATTCTACAGTTCTTCAGTCTTTCATTCAAATCAAGGAAAGACCATCATGTCTGCTTGCTCCAAAACAGGAATTGTTCTATTTCCTGAGAAGAACTGCAATCCTGACAGTATATTTGGTTTTTCTTTTGGTCAGTTAAGGAGTCTGCATTTCCACCTCTGTCCTGTCTGTGAGATGAGCACCAGCTGCAACCCCAGATGCTTTGCAGAGGTGGACTGTGTCTTTCTTTTTGCTCTTGGATTTGTTTTTCTTTTTGCTCTTCTCACTGCCAGACAAGAGCACAACGATGGTCAGTGGCCTGATTCACTTTGGTCCCTCAAGAAGTGAGGAGACAATTCTCAGCAGCCCAAAGCCAGGATCCCTTCCCACCTTCATCATCATCATCATCTTCTACAGCTGCGACGGAGGAGACGCACGATGTCTGCTGTGAGATCCACCGCAGGTTTTGCCGTGGGTTATTTTCCCAGCTGTCAGTCCAAGTGCCCTGCCACAGCTCAGACTGATGAAATGAGATTTATCTTCCTAGCTTAGAACTGAAGAATAATTAAAGAGATCTAAGGCCAGAGGAACCAGAAGCAATTTTTCCTGAGAATATGCCTTGGAACTTCAAAGATTTTGCAAGATCAATTTATTTTAGAAAATGCAATATTGAACTATTGAAAGCTTCCCCTAAATTCTGAACCGCATCCTACCTAATGAGACACAGTGACTGCAGATAAAACACCACAGAGGGAAAGATCTCCTCCTCAGAAATAATATTTGCATACTGCAGGTGCAAGTCTCCCAGGGAAACAGCAAACAGTGGAAGATAATTCAGTGTCAATGCGCTATTTGAGGAACAAACACAAAGCAACCTGACCTGAAATAGGTATTTGGTGACCTAAGCAGGGGTGGACTCTGCAGAGGGGATCTCTGGGGAAGATGGGGAGAAGGTGGGAAGGGTGTTGCTCCTCTTCTCTGAGTGAAGGGACTCAGCTCATCCTCATCTTGTTCCAACCCCCTGCCATGGGCATGTTCTCAAACCCTCAACATTTATAGGCATTTCTGCAAACCCTGCCCTCAGGTTCAACAATAATGGCTTCAAACTGCCAGAGGGAGGGTTAGATGGGATACTCAGAAGAAAGTCTTCCCTGTGAGGGTGGGG
This sequence comes from Dryoscopus gambensis, assembly GCA_013389985.1. Taxonomy (NCBI): domain Eukaryota; kingdom Metazoa; phylum Chordata; class Aves; order Passeriformes; family Malaconotidae; genus Dryoscopus; species Dryoscopus gambensis. The sequence goes on along the minus strand of WEIT01003534.1, from coordinate 79,128 downwards.
AGGCACAGGCTGCCCAGAGAAGCTGTGGCTGCCCTATTTCTGGAAGTGTCCAAGGCGAGGTTGGACAGGACTTGGAGCAACCTGGTTTAGTGGAAGGTGTCCCTGCCTACAGCGGGGGCTGAAACTAGATGGTCTTTAAGGTCCTTTTCAACCCAAACCATTCTGGGATTCTGTGATTCCATTAATATAGTGTTCTAGTGGATAAAGAATTCAAAGTTTGCAACTAATAATATATTTGCTGCTATTTTATATTCTCCAAGAGGAAAAAGAACAGAGTTGGTATTATATAAGAGCATTTTAATTCTCTATTAATATTTAAAGAGACCTTATAAACCATGCATGTGGTCTGAATAACACCAGATTTCACGTTTCATTTCACAGGTAATGGAAATAGAATGGGACATTCATTGTGTACACGAAATGCAAACTTCCCTAAGAAATCTGCGTTCATTCAAAAATCTGAATGCCCAACTCCAATGCCAAGGGTCTCCCTTAGGCAGCACAGTTCCCCTTCCCCCTCCAAGTCCGCGCTTTGCCAGGCTGGCTGCCCAGGCAGCCAGCAGTGTCCCTTCCAACCCATGAGGGCTTAATTCCATGAAATTGCCTCATGATGTCTGTACTCTGTGCAGTAACTCAGCACTGCTCAGCATGAGGAGCTGGTGCGCAAGATGTGCTCCCACTGCTCCCAAAACTGGGCTTCAAAAAAGTGCCACATAAGTGGTAATGCTTGCATCTCAGAGATTTACCAACACTCGGATGTGCTCTACCAAATCTATCATCCCATTTTGGCATTCACATTACGCAACGAAGTGCAAGATAAGATTAATTGTAGAATCATGGAATAGTCTGGGTTGGAAAGGACCTTAAAGCCCATCCAGTGCCACCCCTGCCATGGGCAGGGACACCTCCCACTGTCCCAGGGTGCTCCAAGCCCCATCCAGCCTGGCCTTGGGCACTGCCAGGGATCCAGGGGCAGCCACAGCTTCTCTGGGCACCCTGTGGCAGGGCCTCACCACCCTCACAGGGAGGAATGTGTTGAAAGAACTGCTCCCAGCTGTGAACTGCTCAGTGGCAGCAGGGACACGATACATTCAGTAAGTGCACTCTGTAAGCTGCTATAAAAATGGGTACTTTCGTGCGGTTTTGAAAGATATTTGGGGAGAACTTAAAAAAAAAAGCTAGAAAGAAAAAAAAGGAGGAAAAAAAAGCCATCAGGTATAAGTGCTGCTATGCTTTGCTTCCCAAGAACAGACTGGTTGTATAAAAATTCAACTGCATTTGAAAAAAAGTAAGAGAAGATGAGCCTGTTTTAGCAAAGCTGTGAATTCATAATTACCTTAAAGTGTGGAATACCACTAAAAGAAAGGCAGCTTTTTGCCCCACTCCCAGCTACACTTTGTCTCCACACTGATGGATGAACTTGAGGCTTAAAATTAATATACCTGTTTCCTGATGGGTTAATTTTCAGCTGGATTAGTCAACTAATCTGGTTTATCAAGTGGTTACCCAATGTGTGTCACTGGAGCAAGGCCATGGAATTGGCAACTCAGCATTAACTCTTTGAGCAGTGTCACATTTGCAGACAGACTTAAATCAAATGTGAAACTACACTTGGTTTCCCTTTCCCATCATTCAGGCACAAAGATAATGAAGTTAAACTCTTTGGGGAAAACCACCCATATAAATTGATTACCTAAACCCCAAATTTTCTGGTGCCATAAGCTTAGAGGACCTAATATGTGATCATTTGATGATAAAACATTAAGCCAAATCTTGAATTCTTGTCATAGTTACTTCCATGACTTAATCTGGGACATGAACTGTGCTAGCTGATATAGTACTTAAAAGCAGCAAAATCCCTACCAAAAAATAAACATCCAGAAGGAAAAGTTGTTCCTGGACTTTGCTGGAGAGATAGTTTTCTCTTGAAATAGTATTTGCCTCTAAATGCAGCAAGCAAGTCAACAACTGCCAAAGACAATTAAATCAACACACATGTATTTAAATTTACGGTGCCCAGCCTACCCTGTTTGCTTTGGAAGGTATTTACACAGTGTCATTTACAAGGAAGTCATCTAAAGTAAGCAGGCTACGCAAGCAGAGTTTTCCAGTTTTTTCCTATCCCCTCTTTCCAGTCTGAAACCTCAGATTTTCAGTCTGTGCTGTACCTCCATGCTCTGGGCTTGTACTTCATCATCTATAAATCTCATTTCTCCATTGCTTTTAGGTCTGTGACTGGCTGAAGTGGGATTAAAAAGGAAACCTAATCCAGTTATGCAATGCAGTCTGGTTCACCAAGGGACGCTGATTTAACAGACACCATCCCAGGCTCTTTGGGATATCTCTCAGACTCATCTCTGGGTTTTCTGGAGCAGCATCCGCCAGGACTCAGAATTCAAAGTGTGGATTTCTCCACCTGTCTACACTGACACACAGACAACATGTTCTACCCCAGAGAAGTTACCCAGCAAGAAAAAAATATGGGGCAATAAAGGAACAAGGAGTAATTCCAGGCAAGCAGCTTTGCAGCAAAGGTTTAATATTTCTAATCCCACCTCTTTTTTCTGCCCTGCTGTTACCAGCTTCAGGGGACACTCAGCAGGCTGGTAAAAGACATCAATAAGGTATGGCACAGCATCATTTAGAAATGTTTCAAAGGGCAAACACGAGTTTAAATGAAAATAATGTTGATTTTATGCCAAGACAAAAAATGTCAGTCATTAGCAAATGCCAGGTGCTGTGAGCTGTGAGATGTGTGGGGCACAGTCCACCATGAGAGATGCGACGCAGAGCAAATCGTCTGTAGGCAGAAAGTACCAGCATTCTCTTAACTCCAGAGCTCTTAAGATCTTCAGAGAACATCAGACACTTGATTTTACTTGCAATGGATCTTTTGAAATAGTAGAAATGGCTATGATGTCTTGGCACCTTGTACCCAAGACATTTGCATTATAATGACAGTAAATAATCTGGTTTTTTCTTTTTAAAAATATTCCTCTGTAATCTTGTTGTACAATTTTGTAAGAAAGGGACCATAAACTGCTGAAATAGCCATTAAACACCATCCGAAACAGTTTTCCACACAGGAGTTTTCCATTTAGAACCAAGAAGTCAAACAAAAAGACAATTTTCATGATTTTTAAGGATGATGCCTCCAGAAAGGAGATTTATTCTTCGATAAGGAAACACAAGAAGGGCTGTGGCATCCATGTGCTGTGTCCCGCTCTGACCTAAAGGGACAAACATGAATTTCTTACCTGCTACTGAATTTGGCCGTGGCATAAGGTAGAGAGGAATTGACTGCACTGATTGGGACAGGACCGTCTCCAGGTTTCTCTCAGGGATTTTGTTGAGGCTGTAGGTGGAGGCCGTCATGTTCTCATCCACGCGGTACAGGCAGGAGTCCATGCTGGATTTCTGGGATTGCCAAGGTTTCAGGTTTCCTCCAGATCCAAGTTCCTTACTGCTTTCCCCTCCATATTTAGTACGTTCCACATTTTCAGAGTAACTTGTCAAAGTAGCTTGAAGGAAGAAATTATAAACAAAATGAGTAACAAAGCAAGAATGGCTTGAACACACGCTGCTCAATGCTGAGCTGAGCCACGCAAGAGCCAAAAATGATCTTCATCATATTTTCCACATCCACATAAATCAGAGATTATGGATTTTAGTTTAATGATACTGTTTCTGCTTATGACTTCTAAAAGAACATTTAAGCTCTAATGTTTTGGCTCATACAGTTAAAAGCCATTTGTAATTACAAAGAGTATTAAAAATTCTGTGCTGCGTTGTATTCAAATACATCATTCCAGAAAGAATAGAAATTATTTAGGAGGAAACATTATCATGGCTCCTCATGTCTTTTAACTGGCACCATAGTTTCTACCTTTCCATTTTCAGGAAATGTTTGCAGAAGTTTGCAAGGTCTTGCAGGGTCTGACACTGAGGAGCCTCCACTGACCTGCCTAAACCAGTTCCAGTGGATTAGTTTGGTTCAGAAACTGAACCCCTTATTTGACTGACAGTAAATTTTTATGAAGCTTTAACTGTAATCCACTCATTTTCCCTTATATTATTTTATTTTACAGATGAGGATTGTTGCTGTATTGACTTTCCCACTGAGAAGTGACAACACTCAATTGATTTGAACACCCCCATCTTCTCCCCGTTTGTATTTTCTCTTCTGGATTCCAGTGTAGTTACCCCCTGGCTGTAAATCCTTTTGGGCTACTGACTTTCCTCTCATCTTTAGTCCCCAGTACATTTATTCAAGGTCATAATCTTAGTCACTGAGACAAGGCCCCAGCACACATACCAGCTCATCTGAGTGTGTCACAGAATCATAGAACGGTTTGGGTTGGAAGGGACCTTACAGACCACCCAGCTGCCCCCACCCTGCCATGGGCAGGGACACCTTCCTCTATCCCAGGGTGTTCCAAGCCCCACACAGCCTGGCCTTGGGCACTTCAGGAACGGGGCAGCCACAGCTTTTCTGGGAAACCTGCTCTTTATCCATCCTAACAGACTCCACAGCAGCTTCAACCTTCACGCCTATTTCTTTGTCTTTATTTGTCAATATCAGGTTTCTTTCTAGGCAGTGGGCTCAATATCTTTGCATCCCATCAAATGTTCCAAAATTTAGTTGCTTGCAACATATTTTGAAATTTAAAACCAACACATCCAACTGCTAAGAACTGGTATTTATTTGTTGGCATTTATATATCGGTTTGCTGTCAGGTAAACATATTTATGATTTAGGATAAGAAAATTACATAAAAATAGAAAACAGCTGGTCACACACTTCTCTTGCTCCCTCAAATTGTTTAAGAAGTATGTTTGAAATGATTATCTAGAAAAATCTCCATTTCAAAGACTGGGTTTGCAGGGCAAGGCATGCCATACTGTCTATTCACAGAAGAAAAAAATCCATTGATCCATTAAAATCCATTAATTTTGAAAGCCTATCTCAGTATGTGTCTAATTAGTCTTTGTAGAAATCAATCAGCAGCTGACATCAGTCATCTTCTAACACATCAAACTGAGGAAAAACAAAATAACTATGTGTCAAAATAAGTTTTCTCTAAGTGAAACAACAAGAAAAAGAAAAAAGAGCTAATAAGTCCTGCTACCCCTTTTTCTAATCAACAATTTGTGTTCATTTTAAACCTAATTTTCTCTGGTTTACACTAAAGCTGTTTTATGTGCAAACTCGTCACAGAATCAGGTATTTAGGACTGTTCCCTGTGGATTAATTTACCTGCTGAACAGCCCTGAATGATCTAAGTGCTGCTACACAGGCCGAAGTGATGGCTCTATGGATTTAATCTCTTCTAGCAGCTATTTTAAACCAAAATAATTTCAACTTTAGTTAAAAAGCAAAAGCATCAGGTTAGTTGCGAGTCAGCAACACGAACTGATACGCTGAGCATGTCTCCCATGGTGTGACCTTCCAGAGCTGCTCAGACATTACACCTTCGCAGTGGCAACTGGAGAAAGCAACAGATAATTTCAGAAAATTTACATTACCTGCAACTACTAAGATGCAGAATAATATTCAGGGGAGGAAGGTTGTGAATGCCAGGTTGGCAGATAAATACAATGAAAGTGCAAAGATTTGGACAGCCCTGAAATGGTCAGAGAGTTGGATCAGGTGATCATTGTAGGTCCCTTCACACTGAAATAGTCTAGTCTAGTCTAGTCTATTCTATTCTATTCTATTCTGTTCTGTTCTGTTGTGTTGTGTTCTGTTCTATTCTACTGTAATTCAATTCCATTCCATTCCATTCCATCCCATCCCATCCCTTCCCGTTCTTGTTCCTATTCCATTCCATTCCATTCTGACAGGATGAGAGGTAACAGTCTCCAGTTGCACCAGGGAAGGTTAAGGTTGGATATCAGGGAAAATGTCTTCATCAAAAGGATGTCAAGTCCTGGAACAGGCTGTCCAGGCCAGTGATGGAGGCACCATCCCTGGAAATGTTCAAAAAACATGCGGATGTTGTACCTGAGGACAGTGCAAGGGGACTGGAATTAGCTGGTCTTTAAAGGTCCCTTCCAACACAAACCACTCTGTAATTCTAGGATTTTTAAACACAAGGAGACCTCATTAACCAAAAGCTCAGAAAAATGCAACCTTTGAACAGACAGCATGTTCTAAACTGGGAAGAGATAAACTGATGAACTCAAATCCATCAAAGAACAGGCATTTTTGCCTTAAGCCATCTGTGGAGAGGCAGATCTTTCAACCCCAGTCTCCACGGGGCCCAGAGCATCAGGGGACAAGTGATGGGACATGCTGGGAGTGCCACGGCAGGAATCCACCAGGACACAAGAGGCTATGGGAGAACACTTGAACTCTTCAACTACTAAATCCAGACAAAAAGCACAACCCTGGTGAAAAAAAATCAGAACCTTGCCATGCCTGGGCCGCCCTCCATCAGATCACACTGACCACAGAGCGTGCTGGCGGCTGCTGGGAGCAAACAACACTGAAGGGATGGAGAAAGATGGGACAATGTGTGAGTCAGGAGAACAAGAGAACGGGAGAAACCCGACATGCACAAAGAGCTGAGGCTCTTTATAGCACTGAAGTAATACCATAGGGACGTAAATAAAGACGTGTGCACATAGATCTGCATTTCTAGATATATAGATGTATCTCCAGTCTCCACTGGCGCAGCCTCATGCTATTTAATGTCAGCACAGACAGAACTTGAGGCATCCAGACCATCTGACTGCTGGAAAACACATAATGAATGATCTCATGGAAAGCCCCTTGGATGAGTGCACAGGCAGTGCGGTGCCCATCCACAATCCTGTCTGCAGCTTTTTCCCCTGGAAATGAAAGTTCTGATTAGAACTTTTGGCAAATAATGGACGAAATACTTTTATTTCTTTGGGGAAATAACAGAGCTGTTCTGAAGCAGCAGCAGCCCCTCAAGACAGCACCTCAGCACTACAGGCAGCACTACACTTCCCAGGGAGTTTTATGCATTTACAGGCCACAAATATTATTTCTCATTTAGTTTTAAGCTGGCCTATGCCCTGGGAGGTTTTCAACTGAATGTATCTCCAGTTCAACATACGAGGGAATTTTTACCATTCCATCCAATTCTCCTCGAGGCAAAGACCACGCCTGGAAAACACCAACCTTTACATTCACCTTCCAGCTGTAACTGTGGGAGAAGCACTTTTCACAGGATTTATAGTGCCTCAAGTAAGACACAGGGATTTTGTTGATTTAAAGAAATAACTGCAGCAAAGCAATGAGCTTTCATATGCTGCACTGCAATGAGCTACAAACCCAGCCTGAATTAACCTCATTTCACTTGTCTTCAGCACCATTTGCCTCATTCCATTAGAGATGTCCCAGCTAACATGTGCAAGTTGGCAAGGAGCGAAATAAATTTTTTACCCTAATCTACATAAGCCTCCATAAACTCAGCCACAGAAGGATACACCTAAATATAGCCATGTGACCCCAGACCGCTCCAGCTGCCAAACAAGAAAAATTTGGCAGGCAGAAAGCATAAGTCCAAACTGCTCCCAAGGGAAGGCGGCAGCCTTGGGCAGTCACACACAGTCTGTGCCCCAACAACCCTCGAGCACCTTTAGAACATTATTCTCTGCTAGATACCACCAGGCAGTGAGTTTAAGGCATCTCCACGCAAAAAACTCCAGACCCAAAACCCCTGAGGTCTGTCCTGCTCAAGGCTTGAGGTCAAAATCCACACCACTCGCTGGATGTTTAACTTCTCTTGGAGTCAGTGACTGAGTCGACGCTCTCTCTGTACTGTCCATCTTGCACATTTTGGATCCTTCTTTATTTTTGCCTGTCTTATCAACAGCAGTTTCCCAGTTCCCCTTTCTGCCTTCTTTAGCATCAGCAAAGACAATTTTATTCCTTTGTTCGAGCCCACCATGCCTTGAAACCGGTTATAAAATTACGAGATTTGAACAAGAAAGTAGAAAGGAGGCACACGTGGGGGTATGTGCACAAGAGGAGGGAGGTTATTTAAAACTCAGCATTAACTTTTTGGGCAAGCTTGGATCATTGTGAAGCTTTCCATAACCATGAAGGTTAAAATCTTGCTGGTCTTTAAATAAAAGCTGAGTCCCGTCCAATCTCATGCCATCATCAGCTAAAACATTAAAGAGAAGCCACTTATTACAAGTATCCAAAATAATACCGTGTGAGCTGACAACACTCAACTCTCCTCTAGCTTTCTTCTGAGCTGCCTTTTCACTTTATTCTTTCTTTCCATTTTTCATTCTATTTTTTCTCCATCTACTGGGCTGGACCATAAACCAAAGTCAATCTGAGAGTTTACCATCTGTTCTGTGTCACTTTCTTCAGATTTAAACTCTCTTTCTTCCCCCTTTTTTTCTAGTAATGTAACCAGCACCTGTAGCTAACCTGTTACCTCCCCAGTATTTATGAATCAGAGTTTGGGGTCAAACCCAAACACTGATGCCTCAGTGGTTTAACAGGGGGAAGGCAGAAGTGTTGTTTCATGACTTCGCTGTTCCTCACCCGAACAGCAACCATGAACCATGTCATATGTACAACTTTGCTTTCTGCTTTATCTCTCCTTTTAATGAAATGGATAAAGAATTGAATTGGGATTTACAGATAGTATACTTTGTGTGGCTGGGATTCTGTGAGCCCACTGATTTTGCTCAAGAGCTAACCAGAAACCTGAAAAGTTGGCTCCCTTTTCACTTTCTGAACCGTCATCCCCATCACCTACAATATGAAGGTGCATTAGTGAACAGAAGCTCACTACTCATGGAGATGAGACATTTTTCAGGAAGCTCCTCTTTGGGGAATGAGCCCAAATAGAAGCTGCTGAGATTCAAAAAAGGATCTGTAATTCTTAGAAATGTTATTCATTATTAACAGAGCATTTCATAATACTGATGAGAATGTCAGAATTCAAATGCTTTAAGATCACAAAAATATTTAACCTGAGTTAAATTTATCTTGATGTGCCTTTTGAGCTGCTCTTTTTTCCCTTCTCAAAGCAGTGAAAGTTGGAAACAAATCCATCTTGTTTTATTGTCAGCAGCATCTACTCTGCTTAGCAACATCTATTCTGCTTAGTAGGCACTTAGGCAAATTTATTAACAAACCTATTTTTAACCCACAAACACATAAATCTGTAGAAGGTAGCATCTTGATAAAAGCTCAGGAATCAGAGGAAAAAAATAGCAAGAAAAGAGTAAGTGGAAAAAGCTACAGGCCAGAGACTCCCAGGAGGGGACAGGGCTCATTTATATGTTATTTTCCATCAAATAAATCCACAAAATCCAAGTGAAGACGTCTGGTCCACATGGTACCAGACCTGTGCACTCCACTGTAGCAGCAGGGCCAGAGGGTTTCCACTGCTCACTGCTTTCCCTTTTAAGCTGATTTTCCCTCGTCCTTGTGTCCCTGCTCAGGATGATCCCCTGGCAATTCAGCAGGGAACAGACTATGGATCACCACAGGGAAAAAGTGCTGCCCCATCTCACCTCGGGGTGTATGAAGGAACTTCTACAGGCAGATGCCGTACGGCAAACAGCCATTCCTCAGGAGACTGCTGCTAATGGCATAAAGTGCTGCTTGCACATCGCTTGGATAGGCTTTGCTTACTGGCAAGGAAAGTTTGCTGGTTATTTTATAGGATTGCTAAAACTGGTGGAGGTTTTTCCTGTATTCTGCTGCATTCCAGCAGCAAAGCTTCCAAGCTCACACTGGAGGGGCTCTGAGGTGCAAAGTTCCCCCACAGCAGCACATGATTCTGTGACCAGGTTTTTTTTTCAGTAGCAGATTTTTGAACATTAACAGTTGGCTGCTTTTGCGTCGTGAGAGCCAAAAAATCCTGGAAGCTACTCAGAGGTTATAGTCAGGTCAGGATTTTCACCAGCCATTCTGTTTCACATAGAAAGGATTCCGTGGCATCCAGGAGAAAGGGCTGACTTGCTCCTACCTCTCCTCTTGGCTCACCTTCTCTCCCCCATTCCCCATTGCTTTTCTTTTACAAATAAAGAATATCTGAACTTGAAGATCTGGACCTTGTAACTTTTTTTTTCCTTTCAACCTCTGCTCAGCTCTTAGACCCGACTGACAGCTTGGGCAGAGGCAGGACCCAGCTGGCACCAAACATCCACTTGTACTCACTGTGACCCTCCAGCCCAGCCCAGCTTTGGGGCTGGATGTGGGAGAAGGTGCAGCTCTGACGGTGGGACATGGTGAGCAGGGAAGTGAGAGGGTGGGATCCTGCAGTGACTTTTCCCAGGATTCATTAACCTACTTTGGCACACAGCTCAGAATAGCTCACCCATTTGCATTTTAAGATCACGGAGGCAGAAGTGCTGCAAGGGTTGCTGTGGCATCCAGGAGCTGAACTAAGCCCAGATTCCCTGAACAGCCAAGCAAAATGTTAATCACTAAACTAACCTCCCTAAATTATCAACCTGTCTTTCTTTTCCTTTTTTAAACACTTCATAAATTGTTGCCAAAATATAATCTTCTTAAGCTGGGGAAATACTTAACTTGTGGCAAGGAGTGTGGCAAGGACACCCAAGTGATGACCATCCTGTTTGATGTCATACAAACATTAATGTTTTCCCATTGTGCCTGTACAGTTACTGAACAGAACTAATCTGTGTGTTATTTTCTCCAGATTCTTTACACTTGCAACCCACAGATCACTCAAATGAAAAACCTGCTACAGCACCTATAGAAATTCACTGAAATTTGCGATAATTTAGTTCAGCTCCTACCCAAGGGTTCTGCTTGCACCATTTAAACAAGTTCCAAAAGTAAATTATTGATGAAAAGTTATCAACTTCATACACCCCTATTTTCACCAGCTACTACGTAGTTCTACCCATGAGGAATGGGAGGGGTACAGATCACCTTGGTCACTGCAGTATTAACCTAAATAATGCAAAACCTTCCCCTTAATTAGCAAACACAGGTGTATGGCAGAAATAGTATTATCTAAATAGAGCACTGCATCCAGCTCTGGGGTCCCTAAGGGACATGAAACTGCTGGGGTGTCCGGAGGAGGTCACTGAGTTGATGACATGCCTGCTTTGGAGCGAGGCTGGAGCAGGGGTTTTTCAGCCTGGAGAAGAGAAGGCTCCAGGGAGACCTTAGAGCCCCTTTCAGTGTCTAAAGGGGCTCCAGGAAATATGGAGAGGGACCTGGGACAAGGATCTGGAGTGACAAGACAAGGGGGAATGGCTTCCCGCTGCCAGAGGGCAGGGTTAGATGGGATGTTGGGAAGAAATTCTCCCCTTTGAGGGTGGTGAGGCCCTGGCACAGGGTGCCCAGAGAAGCTGTGGCTGCCCCGTCCCTGGAAGTGTCCAAGGCCAGGCTGGACAGGGCTTGGAGTGACCTGGGGCAGTGGGAGGTGTCCCTGCCATGGCAGGGGTGGGACTGGATGGTCTTTAAGATCGCTTCCAACTCAAACCATCCTGGGATTCTATGACTATAAACCAACCCTTGTTAGACCAGCCCAGCACACCGTGCGGGGCTCAGCCAGCAGCAGAGAGGAGGAGGAGGAGAAGGAAGAGGGGGAGGAGCATGGCCCGGCACTCACCAATAATGCCGCTGTCTCTGCTCTCCAGCGTGGATGTGGGGCTGGTGACGGCTCCGTAGGTGCAGTCCTTGGCCGTGGCGCTGGTGCTGACGGGCGGCAGGGTGGAGCAGGGGCTGCTCGCCGGCGGCGAGGCCGTGCTGCTGGTCAGCGTGGAGCAGGGGCTGATGCGCTGCGTCACCGCTGAGCTCTGCAAAACGGGAACACATCACTCACCACAGGCACTGCAAGGGGAAAGTCTTTCTACAGCTCACACTTGAGGATTTGCTTTGTCTGGTGAGGTTAAAAAGCGCTTTACAGTTCGAAATGAAAACATCCGCTAGGTCAGCCCCCCACCTGCGGCAGACACTGGGCTCGTTTTCCCCTTCACGCCTCAAAGACCCCAGCTTCCATGTTCAATAGGAGCCACAGGAAACATAAATAGCCGTATTTATCAAAAGCCTGATTCCATACTTGATCAGGAGTTTTGATTGTTTTGTTAGCATTGAACTGAAAGCTTAAAAGAAAAAAGCACAAATAAGCAAAAATTGTGACAGAAAGGTAAATTCTGTGCCTCTGCTGGAGATCTCTGGAGCGGGAAGCACACAGTGTAATCTCACCTTTACTTACAGCTACAATCATCATATCCAGGAAATCCTACAAAGACCTCTGGGCCGTTTCCATCTGCTCAGAATCCTTGTGGGGCTGCAGTTTTTATTTTGCTCTATAAATGTTTCCTCTATTCCAGGAAAACAAGAGAGACCTTCATCTAGATACCAGATGGCCCTTCCCTGCCCAAGCATGCTTTCCCCACCAGATAAAGTTTAAAAAACCCTCCATAATATGGAAAATGCAACAGCACAAAGAAGATGCTGTTTTTAAAGCGATTTTTGTTAAGACCCTATAGGATACTGTGTGCAAGGAACCTGAAGGAGTTTATCCATCTGATAGTGTGCAGGGAGATGGATTTATTAAAAATACAAAATCCTTCTTGAATTCAATTTGATATATGACAGAGCCCTTGTTTTAACCACAGGCTATTGGATACAGAAGCTCCCCTGGAAAAAGGTTCTACCTGCTGAAGACACATCCTGGAGCACCTGCAGGGGACAAAACTGCTGTGCAGGGTCAAGGGGCTTGGCAGGCACAGGTGGCTTCTTGTGTACCCAACAACACAGCAACTTCATCACCCCTGCGCTGGACTTCAGAGAATTTTTTTGGAAATAAATGGGCAATTTCAACACTTCCCTTGCACAGGACTGACTGACAGAACAGGCACCCATTCACAGGGTGAGCACTGGAGGAGCCACACTCTCAGGAGAGTCAGTCCATTGCCCCTCGAGGATGGGCAAAAACTAAGCATTAAAAAATGGGAGTTTCAGCATGTGATCCTCCCTTGAGTTCATCTTTAGGGTTCTGCAGAGGGAGGTGACCCCATGTCTCCCTGGCTCGGGGGACAGTGCACAGCACAGCCAGTTCTGCACTGCTGCTGTTGGCTGGAGCTGGGCTCAGCAGGTTGCACTTCATTCACCATAAAATGATCCTCGTCCCAAGGAAGGAACAGCAGAGGTTGATTCCCCAGCTGGAATTTGCTTAAATGAGATTTCTTTAATTCTGTGTGAACATGCCCATATAATGGTGTGGCTTTGTATCCCCTTCTCTGTGGCATTTGAAGGAGATCACAGCATCATACCTGCAAACTGCATAACAGGCTTGACGTATAATTTTTCTTTGTCCTCCCTATTCCATATTTGAAACTTAGAAAATGTCTGGGAGGGCCTTTTTAAGTCGAACGTGTAAAAGATTTATTGGTGTTTTATATTAGGAGGCAGCTGCCTCGTGAAGCTACCAGGAAAAAACCTACTTTGTCCAACTTCATGGGTTTTGTAAAAATCCTTACTCCGAGTGTAACTGTCCTGGTGCTGGAGGCAACACAGAGCATCCCTGGCAGGGGGGATGGGGCAGCCCCTCGGCCACCTCCCAGCTCTGCTCTCACACCAGAGGGAGCTGAATCGATCTCAACTTAATTACAGAATATCCCCAACACGGATCAGCGCATCAGCAAACCAGGGACACAGTGCGAATGTCACAGCTCCGCCGGCGGGTTTGTGTATCAACACAGACATCCCAACGCAGCAGAAAATGAACCATGTGAGTATTTCCATGTTGATTTATAATCTCCCTCTGCTATCCATCACGGTCAGTCTCTTCTTCCAAGCATTATTTTTATTCCCTTTAAAACTGCCGGGGTTTATTATTATTCTTAATATAACCTAATACAGGGCTCTTTTTGGCTTTCTGTTCTGTGCCACACAGACGTTTTCACTGAGCTACCCACCACAGTGGGGCTATCTTCTGATTTATCACAGCTGATGGGACTCCACCAGCACACCCGAGCCATGAAATCAGCTTTTCCCAATGTTTTCTTTAACTCGCTGACAGTGCAATGAACTGCATCAAGTTTGAGGTAAATATAATTGGGGAGCTTTGGACAAGGAAGGCCAAGGGTATCCTGGGCTGCATGTGGAAGAGTGATGCTGGCAGGGGAAGGAGGTGATGCCTCTCCTCTGCCCAGCTCTGCTCAGCTCCACGCCCTTTTTATGTTGGGGGCACCAGAACTGTACAGAGAATTCCAGGTGGGGAATAACCCAACCCAATCTCAGCTGGCCCTGCTGGAAGGAGAAGGTTGGTTTAGACGATCTCCAGAAGTGCCTGCCAATCTCAAATTACAGCATCTAGAAATTCCATCAGCTTACATATGGGATCTTTCACAATGTAAAGCATTATTACTATTATAAATTCTTTATGGTGAAGTTTCTCTACATCTTTGTTTTAACTGTCATTTTAAACAAATCCCCACTGAAACTTATCTCAGTACAAAATAACATCCACTAACTTTAAAACAGAGAAATCATTGCACTTTAAAGCGAATTAAAATTCAGTGCAAGGATGGTATACTCATCTTCCCTCCAGCTGATAAAACTATTGTTTCATGAAATGCCAGAAGTGATAGAAGTTTCTTTATTTGCTGTGTTATCAATGCAGCTCCTGAAGAACAAGCTCCTTGCAACTGGAAATTATGAAATAACACAGTATATCACTTGGCATTGATTGACATGTTTTATTTTTGTATTGATATAGAAAAATGTTCCACTGTGCAAGTTTTAAATCTAAATTTCCATTGACAGAACATTCTGTATTATTATTGCTGCTGTTTCATCTGTCACATTTTCACTGAACTTTCAAAAATTACTCTGTTCTGCCAGGGCCTCAAAAGTCCTTTGTGCTGCTCTGGCAGACAGTACAGCTAGAAAGAATTTCCCAAAAAGTAGGAGAAAAAGGATTTAATCCTCAGCACTTGGGATCTCCCATTAAGGAAATCACAATTAAAAGCAAAGAAAACATATTATTTTATTACAATCTGGATTAGAGAATATATCCTTGGATGTAGTCAAAATAAGGCAACTGGGGGAAAAGGCAACGTAGAGACGTACAGATTGGGCAGTTTCAGTGCAAACATTCCCATTCCTTATCTTCCTTTCAGCTCAAGCACTGGTGAGATGGCAAATAATTACCGTCTCGCCTGAGAAGGCAAAGCATGGCTGGAACAAGCAGCCTTGGATACAAAGAATTTTTTCTTTGCCCAGCTCATGTAAATTAACACATTAAAACCCAAAAAATTTTTCTGATTTTAAAATTCAAGTGCAAACTATTGGTCAAAGTCTCAATCAGATTTTAATTAATCAATGATTAATAGAAGAATTAACCTTTGCTAATCCCATAAACATCTCATTGCGTGATTTTCAACATGACTGGAAGTAGGGTAGTGGAAGAAATTCAGTTTGGGATGGAGATCTGGAGAGATTTTCCCGAAATTTGCTGTGATTCAGAAGCAGCTTTAGCTTGGACAGGATTTGTTTGCTGAGACAGCCAGTGGGAGATGGCAGAGTCAGAGGAGAGCCCGAAAAATGTGAGATGGCTAGGGCTGAGGTAGAGAGGCTGATGGAGAGAAGGAGGAGAGGCTGATGGAGAAAAGAAGAGGCTGATGGAGGGAAGGAAGAGGCAACACTGACAGAGGAGGATGAGATGCTGATGGAGAGAAGAGGAGAAGAGGCTGATGGAGAAGGTTCATTCAGCCTACAGAAAGGACAGCTACACTGGATCCAAGGATAGCTGCAGCCTTCCACTCTCTGCAGGGGCTGGAGAGAAGCCGTAACCACACTCCTCTAAGAAGTGGAAAGAGAAAGGACAAGGAGCTACAGTGACAGGTTCTATCAAGGAAGTTTTCTACTAGGTAGAAGAAAAATGTTCTTCACAGTTGGTGAGCCCCAAGACAGGCTGTCGAGAGAGGCCACCGATCTCTGTCAGTGGAGGTCTTCCAAGCCCTGCCCAGATGAGCCCTGAGAACCACGGTCCCTCCCTGCAGCCAGTCCTGCCTCCATGGGGTGCGTGGAGAGGACAACCTCGTGAGGTCACTTCCAACCTTGAGTATTCCAGGATTCCAGGCAAGTGCTAACAGCAGGAGACGCTTACAAAGGAAGGAAAAAATTAACTTGGTAATTGAGGAACCAGCCTCTCTTTATCTTCTCCAGAACATGAATAGCATTCAAAGGCCCTAGAAAACTTTTTCATGCAAAAATTAGCACACAGCCCAAGATACCAATCTATTTTTGAAGACAAGTCTCTGCTATTTCTCTTTAGATTTTTTCTTTTATTTATTCTCCAAAGACATCCTTGGCTTTAGAGAAAATACGGGATTTTAATTTTTGTCAAAAAGAACAACAAAAGGAACCATTTATAGTAGAAAGCTCTGCTTGGCTTTGACGTACTCAGTTCAATCAAACAGGTGCCTGTTAAAAGAACATTTTCTAGCCCAATGTATAGCAAAGTCCATTTTAAATCCACAACTTGCTCAAAAAAAAATGGAATGGGGAGTGTTAAAAGTGTAACGTATGTGTTAAAGGCAAAAACTTTACAAAATCACATTTCTTGGCTCTCAAACTGGCTCATGCTGGAGATCAAAAACCTCTTGTGTCAGTCAGTCGACCCAACATGGACTTGAACAGTTCCAGGGATGGGACAACAACAGCTTCTCTGGGCACCCTGTGCCAGGGCCTCTGCACCCCCACAGGGAGGAATTCCTTCCCCACATCCCGTATAACCCTGCCCTCTGGCAGCGGGAAGCCATTCCTGTCACTCCGGGTCCTTGTCCAACATCCCTCTCCAGCTTGCATGGAGCCCCTTTAGACACTGGAAGGGGCTCTGAGGTCTCCCTGGAGCTTCTCTTCTCCAGTCTGAACATTCCCAGCTCTCCCAGCCCAGCTCAAGAGCAGAGGGGCTCCAGCACTTGGACCAACTCCATGGCCTCCTCTGGACTTGCTCCAACAGGTCCCCATCTGTTCTGTGCTGAGGACAGGCCACTTTTCACTGACTCTCTTTTTAAGGAATTCAGGTTCTCTGAATTACATCTATGTTAAATATCTGAGTGACTTGTGCAGAGTCACCCAATGACTGTCAAAAGAACAGAGAACTGGAAGTGGCTACTGAGTTTTGTGCTCTTGTGCTACATACTGGACTATCCATCTGTCAACTTAAATACAAAAAGGGGTGGCGGGGACATGTCTCCTATTTTCACTCTCAGCAAAAACTGCAAATTGTCCACACCTGAGGAAAAGGAGGGAGCAAACTCAGGCTCAGGCAGTTTCTACAAAATCTGTATCATAGCCCAGAGCCTTCCAGCCAGCCAGGGGTGTAACAAGCTCTATCACAATAAAGATTTTATGACTTGCCTTCTCTATCTGTTTTCAAGCATGAAATCACCTTGTTGGGCAAATATGAGCAAGAACTGTGACTATCTGTAAAATCAGGCTATTACTATTTCCCTCTCCCTTCTGCAAGAGACTGTGAGTCTTTATGCAACACTACTAAAGTACTTCTGAAATATGACAGAGAAGATGCCAGGCAAGTACAGATTATTTTGGTCACTATAATCTGATTAGAAACACTGCCCACTTCTACATTTGCAGAAATAGAAAAACAACAGAAGCTGTCTCACATGGCTGATCCCTGAACCACAGCCTGCTGTTCTGTAAGGATGAGTCACCACGTGATGAGGAGATACAAGCTTTACCTCAGCACCATTATTTTGTTAGGAGACACCTGGTTGCCATGGAATTAGACAATAACCACGCTCCTCAAGCTCCACAGGGATCCCAACCCATGCCATTCAGGATTGGGGGGAGGAGGGGGAGAGGGAGGGTCATACCTGGTTCTCGTCCTGTACCTCCATGCTGTACTGGGGCCCTGGCTGAACCTCCGTGACTTTCTCTCCGAGGAGGAAGCCCAGGCGAGTCATGAGTGTGTTTGCTGCCTCATCTACGGATGGAGGGGGTCCCAGCTCCTGCTCAGTATCACCTAAACAGAAGAAAACCAGATTCAAACAGGAATTGTTTACCTTGGCTGCTGCTCAGTGGCTTTACCAACACAACACCACTACCTGTTCATGCTGTACCCTCAGCATCCGGGTTTTCAGGTTATTCACGTTATTCAAGTCTGTTTTACCATTCTATGCTGGTCATTAATTTTAGGTCATGCATCACAGACACACATTTTCTCCAGTGTTAACCGTTGCTTCTCCTCTCACTGCTCCTTATTTTCTCAGCACCTCCCATGGAAGCACACCCAGGCATCTTGTCCCTGTAGCAGAAGCACCAGAGCTACCAGGGAACAAGATTTTCTGGACCAGCATTGGAGAAGAGAGAGAGTTTGCTCTCCTCCCTCACACAGAAACTGCCTCCAAGTTACTCACAGAGAAGACAAGGCTACGAGAGCCATTTGGAAGGTGCTCCACAAGCTGCAGAGCAACCAACCCGTGCTACTGAGTAGTTAACAGGAAAGACCAGGACAGAAAATACACATGCAACTTCCACTGTCACCTGCTGTCCCCAACACACTCATGGTCATATGGAAATCAAGTCCCTCCAGATACAACCCACCTTCTGCACTCACCCTATAGGCCATCCCCAAAGCAGTCTGCCTGCCAATTCCCCATCAAGTCTACAAAACAGGCCAAAACCAACATTCCTATTAATTTTTCCTAATTTTTTTTCCACCACTTGTAGGAAAAGCAGCACAGAGAAGCTTCCAGCTAGCAATGCACACCAGGAAAAGGCCGAGCGTGTGTACCAGCATTTCTGTATCCTTTTACTTTTATAACAAAAATCTGTGGAGATTTTTGACTTGTAGTATCACACATGCAATTTGGGTTCCAAAAGTCAAGTTCCTTCCTGCTCACACCAGCAGCAGGGTTAAAGCCTGAAGGTCAAGTTCTTATCATGTTACACCGAAATAATACTGTGCTTAGGGCAGTTGTAGGAGACTAATTAGGATTTGCAATTAGTTTCTAGTTAATTATTCATCTGATAATGTACAATCTGGAAAAGAG
Organism: Dryoscopus gambensis; assembly: GCA_013389985.1. Classification (NCBI taxonomy): domain Eukaryota; kingdom Metazoa; phylum Chordata; class Aves; order Passeriformes; family Malaconotidae; genus Dryoscopus; species Dryoscopus gambensis. Next base: position 60,117 of record WEIT01003534.1, on the reverse strand, counting down.
CCCATCTCCATTTCCCATCTCTGTCCTGGTTTGGGCTGCTCCAGCTCTCAGCCTGCAGCTACAGTAAAAGGATGCTACTTTAAATAAAATACTGCTTTTTGATAACTGTAACTGAAACCCACAAATCACGGAATCTGGGATATGTACAAAACCTCAGGAAATTTAAGCCAGTTGCTTCCAGAAATTCCCATTTAACCTCACAGGGTATAGCTCACAGAGGCTTACAGCAATTTTTGGGTGTTTCATCTGCACTACTGCAAATTAAAAACCTGGGAGCATCTCCCATGCAACCACAGCTGCGTTCCTAAGCACCACCAGCTCTGGGAGTTGAGCATCTGGAGCTGTCCTTCCACAGCAGCTTCACTGTTATGAAAATGGATGATACAGTAGGTCCACATAAGCTGCCTAAGCTACTGAATCCCCATTGTACTGCTTGAACCAACGCTGACGTGAATCCGATAGATTTAAGAGAGACAAATTTAGATGGATGGCCCAATTTGCCGAACTGCTGACCACCCACAGTCAATCTGTGGGCATTTACTGGCTCTAGGAGCCCAAGCCAGAACAGAGACATTTACGTAAAATGAAAACTGGGTACACTTATATCCAAGGTTATTTTTTTCTTTAAAAAGGTAGACTACGTTTTTAAAGGTAGACTTTTTTGGTAAAAGCCATTCCCAAGATATGGCTCCACAGTTTATTGTACATTCCCCATTCTGTCTTCACAACCATGATATTAATAATATTCAAATGATGCTGACATCTGGGCAGAAAGGAACAGTGGGATCTTTCTCTGCATGGCCCACCTGGGAGAATTTAGGAGTGCCCAGGTGAGGCAGCTGTAGGGCACTGGGCACAGCCAGTTTCCTTTGGCTTAGTGCTGGGAACAATTCCCAACTAAAATTCACTCCTTGGAGGTTGAGTTTAACCTTGCCCTTAACCCCCTCCTTCTTTTAACCTACCCCTGGAAACATCTCCAAAGGGCACAAAGCTGCCTTTCACCCGTAAAATACAGAGAACTATAAGCTTACCCCAGGTCATTGTGTAGGTACATTGAGGATATAGAGGATAATAATTATGTGCTTTGATAACAGTCCTAATGGCAGGGAGTTGGAACCACAACATCTTCAAGGTCCCTTCAGCCCCAACCAGTCTCTGATTATAATCCACAGAATCATGGAAAGGTTTGGCATGGGAGGGACCTAAAACCCATCCAGTGTCACCCCCCGCTTCCACCGTCCCAGGCTGCTCCAAGCCCCACCAAAGCTGTCCTTGGACACCGCCAGGGATGGGGCAATCACAGCTTCTCTGGGCAACCTGTGCCAGGGCCTAACCACCCTCTCAGGGAATCATTTCTTCCTCATATCCGATCTAACTCTGACCTCCTTCATCTTAAAGTCATTCTGCCTTGCCCTGTCACTCCATGCGCGTTCCCTGGGAGATGCTGCTGGCAGTACAAGGTATCACCAGCTGAACCACAGCAGTGGAGCTGCGAGACCTCCACATCTCATGTAGAACTATCAATTATTTTATTATAACCTGGCTTTCAAAGTACAGATAACTTTGAACTTAGGCAAAGATCCATTGTACTGGATTATCCCCTCCTCAAGTCTTAAAAAGTAAGTGGAGTCATTTAACTGAATGTCAAAGAACAGACGTAACAGCTTTGAGGTGCCTGTGAATGGGTATTATGGGAAAAAGCTGTAAGCTGCCTTTCAGGGCTGACAGTAACACCTAATACTCTCTTCCTAAGTTCAGTGAAAGGGCGTAACTGTTTTTTTCTCCCTTCCCACGTGCGTTATCCAGTTGGTGTTGCAACCACATTTTAAACTCACTTCAGCACACTCCCGTCTCACCGGGAAATCTGAGCACAGAATTGATAACAGAACTCGCCTGAGTTATTTTTAACTGTTCTGACACCACTGCTATAACCAGCTACAGCAGCTCTAACACACACCCCAGTCAACTCCAATAATAGTGGCATATCAATAACCAGTAACACACTGCCCAACTGTATACATGCAAACCCAATCAGTGGATTAAAGAGATCCCAACATGTTGATGGTCTGAAGCTGCTGCACTTACTACACGAGCTCATGTGCTTCTGCATCAACACTCAGTAATACTAAAAAGCAATAACCAAATGCTTAGTGCCAGGAATTTTGAAGAAGAATACACCCCTCCCCCAACTCACTGCATGTGCATTAGTATTTTAAAGACTTCTATGAGTGGTGTAACGTGTCCCTTTATGTTCAGCAGAAAGCTTATATTTTTACATAAACACACACAAAACAACAGAAGGAAAAGCGTTCTTGGGAGCTGGTCTGCTGCTGTGCTGAAAGGTGACTAGCCACCCACCAAGCCAGGTCTCTGTCAGCTTCCTCTTGGCCACTAAACCATGTAACTTGGGTTTCCATGCCAGCTGACAGCTTTACCTGGCTGTTCCTGTCATTTGTATCTCATGGAATCACTCTGTAACTATCTCCCAGCATTTCACAGCCAGGCAAACGCTGTGTCCCAGCACACTGTCACATCTCCAGGTCAGCTACATCTGCCTGTCCAGGTCCTCCAACTGCTTTAGAGTAGCCAAGTCTTGAATACACCCCTAATTTCCTGGTAAAGCCACTACCCACCAACTTAACCATGGCAGGGAAGGCTGAATTCAGTTCCTAATAAAAACAAGAGAAAAAATTCTTCCATAGGAAAAAAAAACAGAAGGAAGAAAGAAAGAAAGAAAGAAAGAAAGAAAGAAAGAAAGAAAGAAAGAAAGAAAGAAAGAAAGAAGCAATTCTTTTGTTGGCATGATAGAACTTGGGATACTGAAGTGCTTTGGTTTGTTGCCCAGCAAAGCAGAGCCCATCCTGTCCCTCCACTGGTGGATCCCAGCAAGCCTTGGTTGGCTGTCAGCAAGAGAGTTTAATGTTAAGCCCCTCTGCAGTGAAATGGCTCTGGAAAGGACACCAGAGCCACCACAGTGTGATCCAGCCTGGCATCCACCAGTAACTGGCCTGGCTCCGAGGGGAAACCCAGAATGGTTTGGGTTGGAAGGGACCTTCAAGGCCATCAGAGCAATTAAGTCATATTTATATTGGATTTTCAATTATTCCATTATCATGAAGATGGGACTTCTCCTAAGGGAGTGCTGGGCACAGGTACAGGAGTCCACTGGCTGGGGCTGGATTGTGATTCCCTCCCTTCCCTGGCTCTGTGCTGGGAACAGGTAGCTCTCACCCTCCTGTTGTTTGTTGTTTTTCCTGTTGTTTGTCCCACTCCTGATCGCTCTGTGCATTACATCCACAGGCTCCGAGTTACTGCTCCCAGCATTTTAATGCTCTGGTAGATAAAAATGCCAGGTAACCTGAACACAGGGAGTATTTTATTCTAAAAGGACAGCCTGTTTCACATCTCTCTGAGAGCTTTTAGTTATTTCTGACATACAATCCTGCAGTTACCTAGCTTTTCTGAAGATTAAGGATTACAAGAAAGAAGCACAGCTATTACTGACTACCTAAAACTTGATTGTGAATTTCATGCAATGTTTTGAGTATTATCTTTCACTTTTTAGAAGATATGTTTAATTTCTGTACAGTTCACTACAAAAGAATCTGAATGTTTTATTTTTCATTTCTTTTGTTTTTGAAGTCCAAAGTAAGGCTGGTTGCTTACATTTTTCTTACAAAAAAACCAAAAAAAACCACCCTGTGCTCCTTGGACAAATTACCTCTGCTTCCAACCAGGCTGCAGCTTTGGAGACTAATCTGTCTTGGAGCTGTTCAAGGTTTTTTATTTATGTTATTAGAAATAAGCAATTCACTGCAATGTGTTTGTGTTCTGCAGGCTGTATCTGTGATGAAAGTCCTTGGACCAGTGGCAAACAGCTCGTAAATCTTTTACTTCAGTACCTGAATTGCTGACTTCAGGTTTGGAGCACTCACCTTCCAACTAACCACAACAAATTCCAAGTGGGGAAAAGTTTTTATATTAAATTATTGGGAAATAATTTTTAGTAAGGCTTAGAAAAGGTATTTTTCATGTGGGATCAGCAAATGCAACAGTGTGTGCAAAGGCGATGTCACTGGAAGTGGCTTTATCTCTGGCTAAAGGTGATTACAGACAAGGTGAGTCTGGGTTCTGTTGGGGCTGCCCCACCCCTGGCAGTGTCCCAGGCCAGGCTGGATGTGGCTTGGAGCAACCTGGCCCAGGGGAAGGTCTCCCTGCCCACGGCTGGGAGTGGGACTGGGTGGACTTTAAGGTCTCCCTTCCATGATCCCATCCCATGATCCGTGAAAATAAAAGAAACTAGAATATGTGATTTCTCCACCTCCACCTCCTCCTTGAGGAACACACCATGCTTTTTTCCTGATTGTTTGAATTACACTGGAAGAGATGCCACAAGAGGACTGGGTGGGCAGGGAGAACGCAGAAGGTGAATTAGATCAGGGGCCCGGAACGCTGGGAGGGCAGTGCCCCAAGGAGAGCATGTGCAGCCTAAGGCAGGGCAGGCTGGGGAAAGCCTGGTGGGGCAGACACGGGAACGGGCAGAGAGGAGATCAATCGATGGATCAGCCGGGACAAGGGGTGGGAGCAGTGAGGCCAGGGGGGCTCCCACGGTGTGGGAGGGCGCAGAGCAACTCCGCCGCGAACATCTCGAAGAGCTCCTCACCTGTTTGATTCTGCAAGAGCAAACTTCAAATACTACACTTAAGTCATTAGTAACAATAATTAAACCCAACATTCAATTATTTAGACACTTCAGAAAGAGTGGAGATACCTAAGGCTCACACAGATACCTTTTTTCCTTTATTTTAATCAATTTTAGCAGTTCCTAGCAGTGAACACTCCCACACTTTCCATCTACTTCTGCCTCCTTTTAAGTTAATGACTTTTTTCTTTGACTGAACTGCAAAAATGCAAATTAGAAAGATTACAACCTGAGCTTGTCAAGTGATTTAATATTTCTGATCCTTCCTCCCGTCAAAAAATTCAACCCACTTTAAAATATGTCAGCATATCTCTGCAATTCACCCCAGAATTTACCTGATTTAGGCCATTTAGGAGCAATTTTACAGAGCGTGGCAGCTCTCTCAGATGTCTTACCAGCAAATACCCTTTGGATTTCTGAGGGGGTCAACTCTAACACCTCTGTAGGTGTCACAGGCAGCAGGATGGAGTTCATAAGCACTCATAAATGTTCAGAGTATTCCTTGAAAACCAGATATATCATTTTATGGCAGAGTTATTAGGTTTGCTCTTTTCAAGAAACCATTCAAAATGTACAATGTTTTTGTACATTGTCATTTTCAAATAGTGTTTCTGTTACCTCCTTTCAATTCCTATATGAAAGCTGCTACATATTTCAACCACAATTGCTTACAAGCAAATGAAATTCTTTTATGATTTATTTGGTAATTCTGTGACTGGTTTGATAGCCACCATCATCTAATTCCAGATAAATGATGGAGGAGACATTAACAATGCATCTGTACTCCAGAGAATATTTTTGGTTTAATGGCTGTACTTTTACTTTCAAAACATCTGAAATCTATTTCTGTGGGTGTCTAACAAGAACTGGGTAACAGTTGCCTTAGTGGCACCCGTCCCTGAATTTGCCTGAATATGAAACTGATTTGCCTTTATGAAATCAAAATTCCTTAAATTAGCAATGAAAAAAAGAGAATAGTTACGTGCAAAGAGTGGGTACCTGTGGAAGGCCAAAATAAATGATACCATTTAGGATTTTGATCTTCAGTTACATAACTGCAGAGTTTTATCTCACAACTTCCCTCCCTCCATGTGACCTGAATCTGTCCCATTATTATGTACATCTGCTTTAAATTATTCTGGATACACTTGAGCTGTATTTGGAAAACGTCCTTGACCATTTCTGCATATCCCCCTAATCTCGGAATTGATGGAAGATTTTTTCATTAGTCTTGTTTACATCAAGAAGAGATTTAAAAAAATTTAACCACTGAGGGACAAAGGCTGCCACATACCCATCACTACAAATGTCAATTTTTGTACTGCTGCACCTCCAGTCCTGGGGGCAGTTTTGGGCCCCTCCCCATGAGAAAGACCCTGAGGGGCTGCAGCGTGTCCAGGGAACGGGGCTGGGGAAGGGGCTGGAGCCCCAGGAGCGGCTGAGGGAGCTGGGAAAGGGGCTCAGCCTGGAGCAAAGGAGCTCAGGGGGACCTTGTGGCTCTGCACAAGTCCCTGACAGGAGGGGGCAGCCGGGGGGGTCGGGCTGTGCCCCCAGGGAACAGGGACAGGAGGAGAGGAAGCAGTTTTATGATAGCGGTGAAGTCACATTCACTGCCTGCTCTGGCTCAGAAGGGTTTGGGAAGGGAGGGGGTCGGGGTCTCGGGTTTCCCCCTGAGGCACCCGAATAGATGGTGAGGGTCCTTTCCAGTCGGATCGGGTGTTAATAAGGTCCCAGTTCAACTGAGACTTGCTCTAATAAGCAAAGGCTCACGCACAGCAGGAGAAGCAGTGGGAGGACCAAAGCCCCGCAGTGGAAGCGAATCCTCCGGGCAGAGAGAGCGAGAGAGGAACTGAGCCCAGCCCCTCACCCCCAGGCCAAATTCTCCAAGTATCTCTGCCCTTCCTCAGGTAAGAGAGTAGACAGCTGCACCCTTCCCTCTTCCTCCTCCTCCCAGACATATCTTTTGTTCTCTTAAGTATGAGTAGTTATTGTCTCTTAGCAACAAATGGGACAAAATTCCATGAGAGAAAGACAAAAAAAGGAAAAAATCCTAACCATCAACAGCATGTTGCATCACAACCACCCAAATAATCTCTTTAATTTCAGCAACTCTCCTTCAAAACCTCTCACATTCCTTCCTCTTATTTTTCACATCATTTATTTCTATCAGGTCATAGAACTCTGACAAGAATTTTGCAAAACCTGCTCCCTTGTGGTAAGGCCAACCCTGGCCAACTAATAGGGGCATAAATAAAGTTGCAGGAGACTTTCAGAAATATATACATACATATCTAACATAATGTTTCCATCATTGTCTTGGGGAGAAGACTCTGTAGAGGAGGATTTTGACAAACACCTTTCCTTCTTCCAAGACAGCTTTGCCAGGTCAAAACACAACGAGCATTAAAATGAGCCAAACTTTTAGCAAGGCAAATGATACTTTACTGTCACCTTTGACCACTGTTAAGTGGGAGGTCATGGGTTTGCTGCTGAGCAAGACACAAGACAGCACAAAGACCTTGTCCTTACCTGATCTGACCTATGAGCACATCCCCAGGATAAATTTATTAAAAGCAAATCTGACTAAATTATGGTCTTTGCATTTACAACACTGACAACACTCTTGAAAACCTACTACCATTACATACCTGAATACGATTTCAAAAGTTCTGCTTGAATGTAATAACTACTGCAGAGATGGAATAATCTACTGTTGCCAGCTTTTAGAATAAAAAGCCAGGCTGGACAGGGCTTAGAGCAACCTGGTCGGGTGGAAGGCTCCCTGCCGTGGGCAGGGGCTGGAATGGTCCCTTCCAGCTCAACCCTGTGATTCTCGGATTCTTCTGGGGGCTATTTGCTAACAGAACCAATGTCTAGGGCTGCTGCTAATTGTGTATCTTCAGTGATTGGAGAGGGAAGACTCTACTGTCCATGTGGAAGAGATCCATTGAAAAATTGTTTTCTCTAAAGCATAAACTATATTAATGAAAATCTTACCACACTCAAATAAAATCACCCACACTGTCCTCACAGTGCCCTGAAGTTACACAGAGTAGGAGCTGTTAATTTCATCCATTAAATTTAGGTGGAGAAACACCACTGAAGTTACTGCAGGTGGCAGATACAGGTGACAGCCATGCAGGTGAGCGCACACATCACCACTGCTCCTCTTGCCAGGCAAGACAGATGCCAAGAATAGATGGGAATAGAGCAGGGAGCCCAGGAATGCTACCCCTGGCAGACTCCGTCAGCAGCCAGGAGTGGAGAGCAGCAGCAGGGACCTGCTCTAAGTGCTGACCATATGTGGTGGGACAAGGCTTCCCCACAGGGATGGGACTCCTCATGGGAACATACAGAAGAGCCAGTGGGGACTTGACTCCAAGAAAACAAAAACAGCAAGCACAGGAGTCAGGGAGGAAGGCTGCTACAGTCTCAGTCCAAACACAAGGATTTTGGAGCCTGCAGCAAGTTCCAGGACACTGGGGGAATTTGAAGCCAGGCTGGTACAAGCACTGCTTCCAAGCAAGGCTGTACTTTCAAACTGGCAGCTGGCCAAAATGGTCATGTTTGGACTTGAGGTAATTATTTTCAAGCAATTTGCAGTCAAATAATTAGTTGCACAGAACGTCAAAAATTCTGCTTAATGAAGCAGAAAATCTACTGTGGTACAGGAGGTTATGAGCAAATTGATCTCCTTTCTTCAGGGTCCAAGTGCAGCTGTGCTGCTCTGGAGAACAGAGCAGATGGGACAGAGGGAGTGCTGAAGATTGAACCCAATTTCACCAGGGGAACAACATTCATGCTGGATAAGAATAAAGACGTTCTTGTTCTGCAGTCCTCGGGAAGGTGAAGAAGTCACAGCAACTGGCAAGAGAGCACAAGTCATGGTGTGGCTTTCAGAGCACTGCATATTTTCACTTATGGGCAGCTCTCCATAGCATCGCTGAAATTCAAGGACTTTCATCCATAGGCACTGGGACATGGGAAGCAGGCTTATAAAAGAATGGAGCAGTTTCCTACAAATGCAACCATCCCTCCTTCTGTTGTTACAGCTAACGATAATGGTAAAATGAATACTGAGAGGATTGTCTCCATAAAGAGTTTAAACAAAATAACAGTATCCCAAAACACTGTAGGAAAAAAAGAAGTAGAATTATTGACCATTTCCTCTAGACTCTGAAGTATTTGGGAATAAATATCTGAGCTAGAAGGAAAAAGGGAGGACTGATTAGTCACTCTAGTCACTAATCAGCACAACCAGCAGCAAGACCTCCAGCAACCATCACCTCCTTCCTTTCTGCCTCGTTTAGCATCCCTGTATTTCCACTTAGGGCGGGCATAAACACAAGGTGAAGGCTAACTTCACATTGAACCTGACCTAGAGAACTCCTTAGCAACTCAACAGGGAACCAAGAAGGAAGATAAAGTTTGTGTAAAGACATCCAGGGCATTATGAGCAGGAGCCCAAAGACAACTGAGATGGTGCTATCACCGACAGGTCCGGTTGTCATTGTGCTGGGACCCACCGTGTGCCAACATGCAATAATCCAGCCTGACAGATGCTGAGTAGGAACAGAACTATCACAAGGTGAACAATTACAGATTTGTTTGGTTTACTGAGGCAGCTGCAACATGGATGCAGGGAAGCATCAATCATTGACTGCACTGCTAAAATGCCTCAGCACTTTGGAAAAACCCCTCTCCTCCAGCTACATTTTTATGACAAAAACTTCCTCTCCTTTAGAGCAGAGCACGGGCAGTTGCTGGGACTGTGCCTGACAGGACACACACTTCTTAACAGGTTGCCCAGAGAAGCTGTGGCTGCCTCCATCCCTGCAACTGTTCAAGACCAGGTTGAATGGAGCTTGGAGCAACCCGGTTTAGTAGAAGGTGTCCCTGCCCATGGCAGGGGGTGGGACTGGATGATCTTTAAGGTGCCTTCCAACCCAAATCATTCTGGGATTCAAGAGCACCAGTGCAGGCTGCTCTTTTTGAAAAATAATACGCTAGAAGAGGAAACTCCACTGCCAGAGTCACTCAGTCAATGAGAAATCTGTCCCACCTGCTCAGATGTGGAAGGAAAAGTTTTACACTGATCCTCACAGGCCCACCACTGACAGTTTCAAAACCATCAGGGTTGGTTTGCTTATGTACATATTTACTCCCTGGCAGAAAGCTATAAATATTCAAAAAGCCAACGTATTAGCACAAAAATCTTACTGTTTCCCAACAGGCCTGCTGAAAGCAAGCACTGCTGCTCAATGAGGCAAAACAACTCCTTAGATTCCCTGGGATCCATCCAGATGGGCAGCCAGAGGTGCTATGCAGCAGGAACTGCTGCTCCTGAAATATCTGAAGCAAAACACATCTCAGGAGCCACCTAGGTTACATCTTTGAAAGCAGTACACTTTAAAGTTGGCCAGTTCATCACAAAAACAGAATTTGGATCATTTACAGTCTTTCCCCCTCTTTCTCAGTTTTTTTTTTTTTCCATTCCACGTAGATGAACCCAAACCCTAGGTTGTAAGAGTTGGTTATTAACAGATTGCACCAGGAAGCTTCAAGAAAAGCCTGTTGTCTCCAACTATTTAACAATTAAAACATATGGCAGTAATCAATGGGATTCATATTATTTTCACTTCTTATCTTGAACAACTCTGCTTTGGTAAGAAGATTTAATAAACCCTGAACTCTGGACCCAGCCACTATTCTCCAAGCTGCAACTTTTGGTTCAAACAAACTCAATGACACCTAATGGCAAGTGGTCTGTGGCCAATCCCAAACAGATTCACACCTGGAACTCTAGCAATGCCTTCAGTATTCCTCCCTCCAATCCAGAATTCCAGACCAGACTGAGGCTTGTTTTGTAACACAGGAGTTTATTCTGAAACTGTTTCCATCTCTTGACATGGCAGAAGGAACCAGTAGCATCCCCTCCCAGGAGCAGCGTGAGAAAAGTCAATCGCTTCCATAGCAACCGATGTGCCAAATTATTGCTCTTCTGCAATTAGGGCCGATCACAACGATTTCCCATTCCCTTCAGGTCAGTGGGCTTGACAGTGCTGGGACAATCACAAGATTCAACAGTAAAACCATTTGTCAGATCACGGTTGGTTTGGTTATTCCCTCTCCTTCCCCTCAGGATCCTGCTGGCTAAATTTGTTTGGGGTTTTGTAGGATTTTTTGCCTCAGCACCTATATTTTCACCATGAAAAATCAGAGAGCAATGCTAGTTCCTGCATTCCCTCTTAAAGGGCTTTTTTTAATACCTGGGAAGTGTTTTGTTGTGCTTAGGAGAAACATGTGGATAGTGTAAAGTGAAAAATACACATTTTACATGATAAAAAGAAGCAGCATCAAGCAGATGTCCAGCTCAACGATTCTTTAACCAAAGGGAAGAGAAAAAGGAGTGATGAGATGAACACAAGTGCCGCTGCCATGGTAAATCACTCCCCTCCCTGTCTGTGGTGGCAGCACCACAGTGATTCCTAACTCAGTCAGGGATGGAAACAGACACCTGCCAGCCTAATGTGCAACAAACAAACCAGACACTCGAGATTTGCGCCCCAAAATTTCTGAATAAGGAGTTAATCAAATAAAAAGATAATGTTGTAACAGACTTAGCCTTTGGAACACAACAACAAGGTAATAAATTACATAAAGTGAAACTGCAAGCATTAATCTGAGGCAAAAGGCCATTACCTGAAAGCACCATCCACCTCTGATTGTTTCCAATAGGTTTTCTGAACTCTTAGAAGTCAAAACATGTTTTAGTTACCATAAAAAACAAAAAGCAGCTCAAAGACACCCTTGTGACCACAACTAAGAACCAAGAAGCCAGGACAGCATTCACCACACAAGCAGTGACTCTTGGCAGGAGTGAGGTGTGACAAAGTGGGGGAAAACCCCTACATATTAAACTGAGTCACCAGAATCGCTGCAGAAAAGGTTTGACAGCTGAACAACAGAGATTTGAAGGTCAATTCCTGCTATTCTGTGTTACCCCCCTTGAAGAGCAATGATGGATGTGAGGGTGTCATCCCCAGCCTCTCAGCCTGCAGAAGGCTGACAAGAGGGAAAACACAAATGCTTCTGTTGAACAGTGTCTGCAGGATTGGAGCAGAGATGAGGAGGGAGGATGGATCAGAAACCTTCCAGACTCTCCTTATAAAGCCTCTGCTTTTATGACAGAGTCACAGAATGGTCTGGGTTGGAGGAGATCTTACAGCTCTTCCCGTTCCACCATCCACCTCCCACTAGACCAGGCTGCTCCGAGCCCCGTCCAACGTGGCTCTGAACACTTCTGGGATGGGAAACCTGTGCCAGGGCCTCACTACCCACACAGGGAAGAGACAAGGAAGAACTCCTCCTCCATCAGGGACACTTCAAGTCAAGAAGGGCTGGATTGAAATCTGAATAACCCCTGCAACCACAAAAACATCTACAGAAACATAATTTGTCTCGATGATCATTGTGGGTCCCTTTCAACTCAGCTTATTCTGTGGTTCTGTGATCATTCTGGTAGAAAGGGGTTTTTCAAAGTCATGTAAAAGCTTTTTTGTCATCATCTTAGTTCTAACAACTACAAAATGTGGGTCAATTTCTGATTTCATGTAAGAAGGTTTAATTAACTTTTAAGTATCTACACTCTTTTCTCTATACAATGAATGTTAAAAAAAAAAAAAAAAAGGAAATTATACCAAGCTTAAAGCTTTACTATGTGCTTGGTATTAGAACTTCCCTCAAAAGACACTCAGTATTGTGATCTTCTTTCTCCTTTCTCAGAGTTGGTGTCAGGAACATGCCACTCTCCACCCCCCGCCACTGACTCACACCGAAGATGTCACAAGCAAATCTTTCTCCCAGCAGCATGAGAGGCCGAGCGGTGGCACTGTGGTTGCTCAGGAAACCACCTCCCTGGAATGTGCTGAAATTTGCCTGAAGCCTTAAAATAAACATTTTGATATTGAGCAAGATTTCACCTCTCGGCATCTCAAATTGAAATTGTCATTCCTATATATGCAGAGTAACTAATGTTCTCTTTTCTTTGCTATTTAGTGTTTTAAACTCCTTTCAAGTGTATAATTAATTACATTTTTTGTCAGGGATCACATTACAAACCACTCCACCTCTCCTCCACTGCCAGGCAGATCATCAGCCTAAATTTTTCTTTCTTTCAACTCACACCATTATTCTTGGAAACACTCAGGATTTAGCACTGTGTGCTACATCCTTCACAGGATGCACACATTTTAGAAGAGGGTTAATGTAAGCCTAACACAGAAGAAAGGTGTTGTATTTCCTTGGAAAACTGATTACAGGCAGTGCCTGAAGCTTTGCCATGACCCAGAGCAGGACTATTCCTCCACCTTCCCATCAGGAGCTGGATGCTATGTCCCCTTTGGTCCCTGGGCGTTGACCACAACTTACTTTCTTTCTTTCTCTTTCTTTCTTTCTTTCTTTCTTTCTTTCTTTCTTTCTTTCTTTCCACAAGGATCCTCCCCCAACCACCTAATTCTTCCAAGGTGTCGTATCTCCAGCTCCTTCAATCCATCCATCCAGACCAGCAAAATCTCCAGCCCCGACATTACTGCCACTTTCACAGAAGAATCCATAAATTTGGGCAGCTTCTTCCATGAACAGCTTCAGAAATCCTTTCCTAATGGATTCTATCCTCCCCTCTTCCCCTGCCTGTCCCACACTGCCAAGATAAACCTGGGCACAGTCCCTGGACCTGGGCACACATGGAGAGAGGGGCTCCCAAACAGCTCCCTGGGAACACATTTAAGGAACCTGAGACAACCTGAATCCCCAGCCTGCAGTTTCTACCTTGACTCCAAGTCTGTGCTCTTCCCTGGCATGTACTGTTCTGTTCCTATCCCATTTCCCAATTCCAAGTACACCAAGATGGCACCTGGGGACATAGCTTCATGGTGGCCTTGGGAGAGTCGGGTTTTCAGTTGGACTCGATAGCTCTAAAGGGCTTTTCCAACCTTAATGGTTCTATGATTCCACTGTGGCAACTCTGCTGTTGTCACTTTTTTCCTTCCTTAGTGACGCTTCATGCTCCTTTAATGACACTTCAATGCAGTACAAAACTCCACTTTTCCTTACAGATCACTAAACTATCAGGAAGAGAAGGAGATCAAATGGCAAAAAAAGAAATTAAAGAAGTTGCAGATCCCGTTGTCAGAGCCCATTCCTGGGCTTGGCAGATGTCCTGTCCCCCAAAGCTCTGGCAGAAAGGAGGCACATATCTGAGTGTGGGAATGTGGAATTTATGTTTTTTTAAACTCACAATTCAACTATAATTCTCTGTGGATGCAATCATAGTAAGTTTATAATTATTAACAATTATGAACATGACAGTAGAAGCCATTCAGTTAGAAAAAAAGGCTGCAGCAGCACAATTTTAATTGTAATTCACGATGATTGAAAAAGGAGCAGCACTTTTCAAGGCAACTGTGGCCTCAAATTAGGCATTGCCAAGCACAGGAATTGTCTTTTGATTTTCTAAGACAACATCTCTTTCAGACACAATACATTCAAGAAATCCCACATTCAAAATCTCGACAACATTCAATTAATTCCTCCAATTTTGAGTACTCTACAAGTTCTTCAAGTTCATCAGCCACAGAAATAAGCAACACCCTGATTTCTGTAGCTGATGAACTTGGCTACTGCAGCTACAGATTTCAGAGGCAGATGTCACACATTTGCACGCTATTTGAACACATCAAACACTCTTTTTTCTATCGAAAGCCTGTAGTGAGTATGGATCTCTTTGGTTCATAATCAAGGAAAGCCAGGGGAAGAAACTGCAGAATTCAGCACAAAATCCACCAAAACACTTGCTGCTGCTTTCAGCCTTCCCCCAGCACCTCCGCAGCCTCCAGCCCTCCCCAGGTCGCCACTTCCAAGTGAGGAAGAATCTGGGAAATGATATCGAGCTGCAGATTCCAGGCACTCACACGTGCTGGGTCTGCTGGGGCTTGGGAGGATTTAGGCAATGCCTGCCCAAGCTGACAGACATGAATGGGGTTGAGCCAGGAAGGGACATGACCCACTTCTATTTATATTTCAACCAGAGGCCTCAAGCGACATGTATATGTTTCAGAGCAATTACTACAGGATCCATAAATTAGAAGGTATTTCTTTAAAAAGAAAATGAAAGTAAAAACCCCAATACTCTTGGATGCAGGTAACAAGGTTCCACAGTTTTCCTTTAGCCAATTTAATGATATTTCTGAAACGTGGTTTTATTCCAGCCTCTCTGCAGACCAGTGTTAAAAATTAAATTTAAAGCAGTATGTTTATTGGCTCATTTTTATCTTCTCAAAAGCAACTCTCTAGACCTTCTAAATTATTCTGAGGGGAGAGCAGCCAGACACAAAATCGCAAGAAACAAACGTAAATGGGCAATTATCAGAAATTAATACTTATTCCTATGTTTCCAAGACAGTGAAACTTGGCTAGGGAAGGTCCAATCAACCATCTAGCCAAAGGAGCCATATTATACATTTAAAAAATCCTGCCTGCTGCCCCTGTTCACACAGAACCTTCGCATGCAGCTTACCAGGGCAGTATGCCTCAACGTCCAGCTTCTGGGCAGAGAGGGTTGGGGAGCCAAGCTCAGACTCTGGGATTCGAGGGCTCTCAACAAACTTTGCTTTCCTCAGAGGGGCTAAAGGAGAAGGAGGGGAAGAGAGAAAGAGAGGTCATGAGTAAGGGAAATAGCAAGCAACAGATGGAAGCACTTAACTAAATGACACTGTCAGACTCATATCAGGTTACCCTTTTTTTTTCTGCCAGAAAAAAAAATTATCCGCATTCTTTACAAAGGAGATGGCTCTTGGTTAAACTTTCAAACTACACAGGCTGACTTTAAAGTGTGTGAACACTGAGACACATTCCTGATACTATAAACCACTTCCTTTTCTCCTACTTTATTTAATTTTTTTATAGGAAGCACACGAGCCCGGATTCAGCAACTGCGTAAAAGCGAAGATCATAGAGAGGTACACAGAGCCCATCAGGTTTTAACATATTTAACTGTAAATATCTGAACTGAACACATAAATGGTATGTTCAGTAACTGCTTCCTTGAACATAAAATTTCAATTTCAAAACAGTCTCAAAGTTGGACCAAACAGGTTTGGTGGTCAACACGAAAGACCAGAGCAAAGCTAACACTGTCCAAGCCAAAAAGAAGCAGTCCACTTTTATACTTGCAAAGCCGAAAAGATCAGGAGACTTAATAGAGGATGGGAAAAAGGTAGAAGTGTCTGTAACAAAGCAGCACTGACCACTTGTGCTAGAAAAATGGGATTTTCTCCATGTTTTAACAGTCTGAACTCTAAAAGACATGAAATTCTGTACAATATGTTTGGAGTAAAATTAATAAAAGTGGTTTAGTAAAAGTCTAAACATATTCCAGAGCAGAGAAAGAGAACTAAAGAATAAGTTACACACAAAGATTGTCATACTGCATTTCCAAGTTAAACTCTCATGTCCATTACAATGAAAGGCTAATTTGAAAAGCCCCTCAGCAGTGATTCCAGGGGTCAGTGGCTTCTGCCTCTCCATTTACATAGTTTTTATTTATAGTTCCCTGTCTGGCAAATTATATTTGGGATCTGATTGGAAGGTTGTTCTTTCACATCTCCTGTAATAGAAGCTCAACAGGTCAAAGAATGACCTCTGAGGCAGCAATAAATCTCTTGGTTTCAGGCAGCTGCTGTGGTGCCAGGAAAGGCTGAGAAGGTCCACAGATGGGGAGCCTGACAGACAATGCACAACCAGATCACTCTAATTGAGCTTTACATTAGTGATCCCAGAAATGTTTTAAAAAGGGGTGTGGAAAACAGAGATGAAGATTGGAGTATGGTTTTTCAATAGGAAGTCCCTGTGAAGCAGAAGGAAGGCAAGAAATCAACCCCCCATCTCTGCACCAAAACAGGTGTGCTAAAAACCCTTCCCTCTTACCCCTCATGATCCACCCCAGGAGATGTGCTGAGGGAAAACAGGTACCACACTTCCATTTTACACAAGAAAATCCTGGATGAATATGAGACATACTTCCAGCACACTCCCCGCAAGCCCATCAGGGCCGGTGCAACAGGAGCCATGCCAGGCAGGGGGAATGCCAGAGACCCAGGGAGACATGGACAGCCCCGTTCTCTCTCCCCGTCCCACGATGCTCATGGATGTGCAGCCCCACTCAAACACACAACCTGATGCCAAACAGCACAAGCCAGTACTTGGTTCTACATAATCCCCTCTGGAAAAAATCACACATGTGCACACACAAGCACCCCACTGTCACAAACTGGCCAACACCCATGAAAGATCATTCTCAGTAACAATCTTGTGCCAGATCCTGATGTAATGAAAACATTTAATATTGAGAAAATTATTGCTATGGCCTGAAAATTGTTTAGAATAGTAATTCTGCACTGGTCAATCCCTTAATATTTCATTTATAATTGCAGTTTTAATAAATCTCTTACCACAGTCTCAGTAACAGTCATTTTTATAATGTATATTAAAAATAGCCCTTCTTTTCTTTCTTTATCATTTCTGGCTGACACCAGGACCATACATCATCCCATGCACACATGGCAGTGCTCACTGTGTTCTAAAATACAAAACTAACAGAATTTTCAGAGTTCAAGAAATGTTAATGACTGATGGGATTGTCACTAGAAGATTCTGCACTAAAGATTATTTTTAAAAAGAGGAAGGAGAAATTTAATAAGCATAGAGAGGGCAATGTGATCACTACACCACTTGCTGTGAGGGCATACAGGTCTGCAGAAGATGCAGGACCTGCATGTTTTGACAGATCAGCACTGAATAGTTCGCCTCTCACCTGCAAGGAAGGAATCAATCTCCCATTCCATTGGGTTTTACTTCTACATCTACTCTGGATCTCTTTTACTCCTCACTGAGGTGCCCACTGCCCCACTACCTCCTGCCTTCTCCAGAGAACTGGCTGCTGACAGCAGAAGTGACCGGCTCACGGATCCAACAAGCTGATCCACCATTTTTTCTCTTGAGGGCAATAAAGAACATCATATCACCAGTGTGGTGAAATCTCGATATATTGCAAGTTCAACCACACACATAATTTTAATGCATTTCATAGAATCACAAAATCACAGACTGGGTTGGGTTGGAGCGGAATTTAAAGCTCATCCAGTTCCACCCCCTGCCATGGGCAGGGACGCCTTCCACTACACCAGGGTGCTCCAAGCTCCGTCCAACCTGGCCACGAAAACTTCCGGGGATGGGGCAGCCACAGCTTCTCTGGGAAACCAGAAGAAATAATATACCAGCTGTGTGTAATTAGGATTTTTAGGTATACAATTTTTTAAAAATTAAAATTAAACCAGTGACAATCCATACAATGAAGGTTAACATCCTCTTTACGTAATCCAGCATTATTTTACAGAATCCATTGTGCAACATTTTCCTCTTCTATTATTTGAGACTATAAAAGCTTTTTAAATTACATTCCCCTGCCTCTCTCCTCTCATCCCACGTTATCACAGCAGCAAGGGCAGAGCAGCACAGAAAAGTGGTGAGAATAATGTGTTGTCTGGAAACATCATACTTGTTCCAAAACTTTCAGAAAACATGTTTAGTTTAGGAGATAAGGCCCTGAAACAAGAAAATTGAAAGAAATCAAGATGGAAAGAGGAATAGAATAAAAAAGAGCAGGAAGAGAGTTCAGTAAGCTGGTGATGGAAGAACAGTAGTAGGAAAGGAGAGCTCAAAAAAGCAACTTCATTGCTTTAGAAGTTCTTCTTTAAACTGCAGATGTCTGTAACATGAAGGTTTTGCCTATTACTGCCCCTGAAATTTGCTTTTTCTTTGAAAAAATGAGGAGTAACCTTCTCCAAAGCAGTGGATTCTGCAATCCCGTGGGACCACAGAAACCTCTTGGAACATTCTTTCCTCCTCTCTCTCTCTCTCCAGATGAACAAGGCACAGGAAATATCAGCAAGCCATTCCACTAAAGTTACAAAAAGATGCTCAGTGACCTCAAAAAGGAATGAGTCTTCTGAAAAAGTATAATTAAATCCGATTATTACTTATCTTACCAAAATTATTACAAAGCCTCCCAAATAATTGATCAAATTGGTCTTCTGTCTGAATAGACATCCCTACGAAATGTTCAAGGGAGAAAATCACCCAGTTTTGAAAGGTTTGCATGTATTTTAAATATATGTAGAATAAAAAATGCAGATTTCTGTCTGAAGTGTTCAGTAATGGCAATACAATGATGCTTACAATGCATTTATATGTTCAGAGAGAAAATAATTCCGCCTAAAATACTGGCTGCAGTCTGCGCTTCCGAAAGGAATTCAGCTCAATTGCCATTTTGCTTATTACTATGCAACAATTTTCTGTCATTTAGAGCAATGGAATAGTGATTTTTTAATCAAACTTATCACTGCTGGAGACATCAACTAACGAAGTGCCCTCTCCCAGCTCAGCCCGAAGGGTTTAGTTTTGGAGCATCCCAGTGTCAAATCTCCTGAGCAGACGTTCCCTGGAATACTCTGGAAAGCCTTAGGAAGAAAGTTGATCCTATTAATGATCCCAGAAAGAAAAAACCACCCTCACTTTCCCTCTAGATAAGGCTTTTTTCCAACGTGGGCTGCCAACAAATCTTTGTCCATGTAGGGGAGAGCTCTGAGGAGAAAGAAGTTATTTAATTAACAGACGTGGCAGGAGGAAGAGATGGGACTTTTATCTTCCCATCCAAACTTATCAAGTGGTTTTGACTCCTTGGAGCTGTGGTACAGTGTACACTTCTCCACATCATTTCCCATCAAATTCTTCTTTTCAGCATCTTCTGAAGCCCTTTACAATTGCCTTTTTTAGCAGAAATTCCTCATCTGTGACTCAAGGTAGAACCCTGTGCACGAGACGAGGAAGATGAAAGTGGAGAAAGGCAACACGACTTGCTCCAGCTTTCTAAGTCATCTTGTTGTGAAAACAAGCAATAAATTTCTGTTGCAGTCAGTTTTCCTTTTTAAGTTTCAGACTTGCTTTGCATTAAAAAAAAAATAAATAGAGTGACTGCAGAGCTGAGACTGCAGGATGAAACTACGTCATCAAAATTTTAAGCCTTTGTAAGATCTGCTCAAATACCCCAAAAATCCTCCCAAATGACAGAAACAGGGTAGAGATGGAGGGGAAAGAATTCCTCAACTCCTCATATCCCTTTTCCTGACAGTTTTATTTCATTAAATGTTAAATTTAAAACAGATGAGAGGAGAATGCTACAAAACACGAGTGCTGAATCGCATTATTCTCATTCAATCCCCTACTATCTGAGAGTTCTTTCTGTAATTCAGTGACTCAGATATTGCACGGGCACTAAAAATGAGGAAAACTGTCCAAAAAGGACCTGGATATACTGTAAGGGACATTTAGTCTATAGATAGCAGCAAAGAGATCTGTCACTTCAGTCAAATTACAGGTAACCCTGGTAATTCACTGGTTAGAAAGAACCTGTTACACCTATTTTTAACAATGCTCAGATTTCAAGCTGAACTTCAATGACAGAAATCAGAAACTAATTAAACATCTACTGAAGTAAACACATTTTCCTCTCTCTTGCGTGAAGCTGACAGAGCTCAGGGAAAGCTGCCCAATGCCACCATGTCCCCAACAAGGGGCTTGTGTCTCATGGGGCTTCTAAAATGGTCTATGCTGAACGTGTCAGGCTGTCGAATCCTTTCTGGACACTAACAAAGCTTAATTTAGCTCAAGGCACTAGAAAACGAGAAAATATATTTAACTGATGATTCTTCCCGCAGAAGAAAAGAGCAAGTACAATACAAACACTTCTGAAAAGCAGTTTATCTCCCTAGTGTTTTACTCTCTTGCACAGCTCTTCTATAGCAGCTTGAAGGTCCCTTCCCACTCAAACCATTCTGCAACTCTATGATTCTCTCCATTTTTCTTTACACTGAGAAGCGTACACAGGAAGGTATCCCTGCCCATGGCAGGGGGTGGAACTGGATTGTTTTTAGGTCCCTTCCAACCCAAACCATTCTGTGACTCTGTGATTAACTCTGCCCTTCAGACCTCCTTCTATTAACATGTTCCACAAACACACCAGGCCAGCGGGTCTGAAGCTTCCCAGAGCTCCCTTCGAGACCTTTTTTGCACTTGATGCCACAACAACCACCTTTCAGCTGCCTGGTGTTAAGGGAGTTATAAATGAGCAGTTATCCAGCAGAGAAGTAATTCAGCATCCTTGGCCACCTCTGGCTCCTCAGCCTCGGCCCAATTTGCTTTCATGACCTGCTCTACCTTTGCTGCCATCCCAGACAGACTAAGCTGTGTCATCCTGTCTTTGCAGTCTCTGTACCCACACAGTGGGTACCCACTGCCTCTGATTCTGGGCAGATTCCCTGTAACTAGAGCAGCAAAAAATTAAAACCTGCACTAGGGGCTTGGAAAGGAACTGAAAAAGAACAACAAAAAGGAATTATTCACTCTAGACAGCACTGTAAGAGCACTGCTGAAGTATTTTACAAGCAGCCAAGAATGATCCAAAGGTAGGTACCAAATTATACCCCCAAATTAAATTGGAACAGGAGTGGCAGGGCAAAGGCCAGCAGCAAGCCGAAGATGCATGTAAACAAAATCTCATTCATTCTCCCACCATATCCTTGAGATCAAACCAAGATATTGTAACCATAAAAGAGAGAAGAGTAAACTGTAAAATCTCAGACTATTCACAGCCCAAGTAATCCCAAGTTAGAGCATGTGAGAGACTGGATCCTGTTCACTATATAAACCACTGTTAATGACCAGGACTACACAGTTACAAGCCAATATAAATTCACTGCTTGGTAACAGCATTTAAAATAAAGGCAAGAGATTAAGAATAGATAAGGTAATTTTACTTCTGTGCAAGTCATTCAAATTTTGTGATGCTAAAACTAACTTAGTTGGGTTAGTTGATACCAGCAGAGTTGTAATTACACTGACACATATGCAAAACTGTTCCATTCATACGAAACTGGATTTAGGATCCCTATTGCTTTGCTGGTAGCAGCTTCACAGAATATTCTGTCCTTAAAATGAAGCTGCTTATCTGGCAAGGCACAATCCTGAATTAGCTGAACTTGTTTGTTAACACTTGAAAAACTGCATTATGCTGCATTTACAAGGCGGATTTTACCTAAGAAAATTGCTAATTCAGCCACCTGTAGTTTTCAGTAATGTATTTGCTTTTCAAATTCTTCATTTCCTTGCAAATCTAAAGGAGCTGTTAGAATTTTGTGTTCTGAGGAGTGATGACTGCTCATCGTCCTTTCCTTCCACAGAGGAAGGACACGTGGCATGCCTCAAGGATTTAACTGAAATACCTAATAACCACGTGATTATTTGTGTGAACACAGATGGTTGAAGCAGACTGTCACTGATACGGGAGTGCTGCGCTCCTCAGCATGAGGGGATTTATGACCCAAAATCTCTCCAAAGCTCTGGTGCACACGAATCCTGTAACAGCACCAACATCCCAGGACCAGGTCTAGTCATTTAAGTGTAAATAATGGCAAGGCAGCACTCTCAGGGCCCCTTTCCAAGCTGAAAGAGCAACAGCCACGACACGCAACAGGGCCAGGACCATTTATCGACAGAAACGCACCCATCTGGTGACTTCCCTTCCAAAAACCACTTTCTCACTTACACCTACTCACTTCCACGGCTGAGAAGATAACAAGAAAAGCATAACAGGGATAAAACCTGTATTCTCCTAAGCCTGCCTTCATCTCTGCAGAGAAAATACTTGTAGAAATTTCAAGTTTAAACCTTCCATAACTTGCAAACATCCACAAGCAAAGGGCCCTGACAGCTCCATGACACACCATCTGCGGGTCTCATCGTGTGGTGGCTACCTGGGCTTACAAAATACAGCCACAGGTTGACTCTGTGCGCCTGGGAAGAATCAAGCTCCATTATGTACACACTTTTTAAAGCAGGGAAGAAGAAATAAAGAAATTAAAAATCAGCCTGTAATCCAAGAGCAACACTCAGCTCAGTTCCGACAGTGAAGAGCTGCTGGAACCCCGGGCATGGTGGCTGCTCCTCCTTTCCCTGCAGAGGGATTTTTCTCCCCACCACAGAAACTCTGCAGCAGGATATTGCAATGGAAGGATCAGACATGAAGGTGCCTGCCTGTGAGCTCCAGAGCGGGCTATGTTTCACAAAGGCAACCCTGCAACACGCACTTATTTCACAACTGGCCGCAGAGCATTGTCCCACCCCAGCTCAGATCTGCCTCGGTTCCTCCTTGCACCTTCAAGTCCCCTTCCTCATTTTATTTATTTCTCTTCTGTAGAACAAAACANGAAAAAATCAACAGCCACAACAAAAAAGCTTTTAGAAATGTTTTGATCTTTCAGAATGTCTTCATTTCCCATTGCCATGCCTCTTGCCTGTATGAATATGCTGATTTGGGACACTAGTCCAAAAGCATCTTTTCTAACTGGAGGATGGAGGAAAAGGATTAAGAATCATAAGAGGGTGTTTAAAAAAATCCTAAGAATAATCCACTATCGAGACCTAAAGCAGCACCTGGTGAGGCACCAGGCTCAGTGCAATTTGCAGTGCTGTAACACACAGAGGTACAAACAAGCCACAGGAGCCCTTTGAAAGTCAGGGTTCAGACCATAACAGACAACGCAGACCTGTGGGTTCTGTCAGATACGTGACATTCAGTCAGGACATGGCCTGTGTCAGGACCCTAAATATTTGATTCAATGAACACTGAGATACTGAACCAAATAAATACTGAAAGTGAGGATTATTTCTTTTCCTTTGGTGAAAGCACCATTTCAAACCAGTTTGGGTTAATTCATTTCCTCATTTCATTTAGTTATAGGATGTTTCTTCTCTGTTGTCACAAAAAATGCCCATCCCCACCCGCAGCATAAAAACCTCAGGCCATCAGCTGCAGCTCAACAAAGCGGGTGCTTAGAGGGGGATTGTTTTGCCAATTAAAAAAGCTGCTGGAATAAGAAAGCAGGTTGTTCAGAAATGTATACGTACAATATGTACTTGGAAAGTAAAGAAGCATCATATTTGGGTAACAAACAATATGCTATTTCTTAATGAAGTGCATGGAAGAGGGATGGATTATACTAGTGCATATTTTGAGGTGCAAGAACCACTGGTGAAGGTTTCTGGCAGCAGAAGGTGCACAAGTATATTGGAATACAGCTTGGAAGTTGGGCCAAAGACATCACTGACAGAACTCCAAATAAGCTTAGAAGAGCAATCTATCATGGAACCACGGAATTGTTTTGGTTTGAAGGGTCTTCAAAGATCATCCAGTACCATCCTCCTGCCATGGGCAGGGACATCTTCCACTATCCCAGGGTGCTCCAAGCCCCATCCAACCTGGCCTTGGACACTGCCGGGGATGGGGCAGCCACAGCTTCTCTGGGCAGCGTGTGCCAGGGAATGACCTTCCTCACAGGGAAGAAAATTTCTTCCTAATATCCAATCTAAACTTACTCTCTGTCAGTTTAAAGCCATCCCCCCCCTTTACTCTGCCACCACAAGCCCTTGTAAAAACTCCCTCTCCATCTTTCTTGTAGCTCCTTTATCTAGGAATGGAATTACAGAGCACCAACAACTACTCCAGGAAAATGACCACAGAGCAAGGAAAGAGAAGTGCCAAAGCAGTGGTCCAGAGCCAAAGATCCAGCTCAATCCTCAACCTCCTGTCTGGTTTGGGCATCAGTCAGGGGATCTGTGATGAAAACCTGGCACATAGCTCTGCAACGACCCACCAGGATCCTGTTCACATTGTGCCAGAATGTCTCATGTGTGGCATCACCCCAAACTTGGTGACCAGACCATGAGTTTAATTGAAGCTGATCAAGGCTTTCTGCATGGTTAGAGCCAGCCAGGCACCAATCACATCAGAAATTAACTTCTGCAAAAGTAATGTTCAATCTCTGGACAAGTGACCCAACCCACCATCCCTGTGTGGTCATGAAGGACCACAGGAAGAAGTTTCCAAAACAGATTGTCCTGTTATGACAGAAGTAGGAGAGGACCAGAGAACGTTCCCAGCTGGAGATGAGGGCTTTTCCTTAGAAAATAAGCAGTCCAGGAGGATGTAAGGGCTTGTTCCACATGAGTGTATCCTGTGAATGCCCTTCTGCTCTCAAGTGCACAGGACACCTCTGAAAGCACATTCCAGGAGTAGGAGGAAAGACGTAGCCAAGGGAAGTGTGATGGCCTGATTTAACTCCACAGGAGGCTTCCTACACCACCTCCTCTTGCTATAGAAACCTCTTAGCTATGTCTAAAAATTAAAAATTCTCACACACCAGAAGCGTAATCGTGACAGATGCTCCATTTTGTGGAGCCCCAGTGTGAAACAAGGACAATTTTGCTCTCTGTGCCTCTGAAAAGCCATGGAGTTTCAAGACGATTTTTCTGCCTTTTAAACATTACCTACACTAGAGAAACTTTTGGGGTTCTCCCTCTGTTTAAGCATCTACACAATTATCTGAAATGCAGAGCTATTATCACCTTTTCCCAGCTCCACTGCTGTGATGACATGTTTACCACATCCTCTGCAAGGCTGAGCAGTCCAACAGCCTTGATGCAAATGAAAAAAATCTGTGGGAAGAGCAAATTCTAAAGGTTCTGCAACAACCTTACACCAGCACCAAGGAGAAAATGTGGGATTTTCTGCATATCTCTATTACAATTTCTACTCTGTCAATATGAACAACAGTTGGGTGTCAAAATTTAAGACGGATAGGGTTTGTCTTGAAAGCAGCACTGGGGAAAATTCATGCTAGAACTGGTAAGTGTCTTTCAAAAGCCAATAAATATGATATGCCAGTTTTTTCCTTCCCTTTATTTAAGAAAATAAAAGTTACATTCAAACTATCCTGAAATTAATGTGGAAACACTAGGAGTTTGACAGGTCTCCAACAAACAAAAACGCCTCAAGACACGATTTGGTTCAATTCCAAAAGTTACAGACACTATTTATCTGTAAAAATTCCAGGGACAGTTTTGGAGCTCCTAAAAATTTAAATCATAAATTTTCCCATTCCACATGAAGAGTTACATTGGTTTAATAGAGATAAAAGTCCATCTGTGAGTACGCAGGGACACATTCATCCACCTGTTTCATCTCTGCAAGCCCAGTTGGTTTCCATTTGAGTATGTGCCTGTCAAAACAAATCACAAGTCCCAAAATAATGGATGAAGAATTCCAAAAATGGATAGTAAGAACTGACACATCAGGAAAAAGATATTCAGCATATGTTATTGTATCTGAATGAGGATCCTCCTTCTCCAGCAGGTTTCATTGCTGGAGACAGAATCCCAGAATCACTGAGGTTGGAAAAGATGTCCAAGACCACCGAGTCCAACCTGTGCCAGATCCCCACCTTGTCACCAGCCCAGAGCACTGAGTGCCATGTCCAGTCATTCCCTGGACACCTCCAGGGATGGGGACTCCACCACCATGGTGAGCAGCTCCTTCCAGTGCCTGATCACCCTCTCCCGGAAGAAATTCCTCCTGAGACATTGGGGTTTGCCACATTAAGAGCATAAAATAGGACTGAAATTCAGATGCCCAAACCACAATGAAATGTTGTGTGTGTTTTAGGTCATTTTTTAAAAAGGGATGACTCAGTAATTCTGACAAAACACAAGTTTTCTACTCATGAAACCTCTAGGCAGACAGAGATGGCAAGGCACCAAGGAAAATTCAACAGAAAATTAGTTATGTCCAGAAAAAATACATTATACATGCGGAACCCCCCAAATCTAATGGCACTTTCCAGTAACTTGGTCCTTGGCATTGCTATGCATTCTGAGATACAGAGTGGGCCTCCCACCCAACCTCCACTCCTACACAGGGACAGGAATTTCAGATCAGTGTCATGCTGACAGCATGACAGAGAATTCAATGAAAAGAAATGTAAGCCTACTGCAATAAAATATGCTACAAAAATACTTAAAAAGGAGCAAAGTATCTCCTGACACCAACTATTTTAGTAAGAACAATATCCTTCAAAAATTAGCTTCAACATGAGCACAGGCACTTCAACAGCTTTTCCTCAAATTCTACCTTGGTAATGATTGTTTATTTACCTGTATCTCTAGAAGCTCACTCTTTAAGTGAAAAGCAAATATTTCTTTCCCTCAGCACAAAGGGGTTTCGTAATCCACTCAAATCTAATTTGTGGTCATTTCAGAACCCAGAAGGAAAACATTATCTCAATCCCATTGTTCTAACATTTTGAAAACAAACGACTCGGTATCTGTAGCATTTTCAACTCACTCCTCAGCAGTTCTATTTCAGCAATTCTGAGAAATCCAATATTTTAATTGCACATTCATTTTACGTTTTGTATGAGAAATTCTGCACGTCTGAGCAAGGAGCTGACAAACTCAGATTATATAAAACTATTGCAACAACTAAAAGGCAAAAAACCACCAGCAGCATCACCCTACCTGACACTAACTCCCTCCTAGTAATGGCTTCCTTACCAACTAGGAGCCCCAGAATCCCTTATTGTACATTGATTTTCTGCAGTTAGAGGAGGCTGAGGAATGCCAAACGCAATCCCAATCAAAGTCTGTGCACGACAAATTGTCCAAATACTCACAGGGCTTTGTTTGCTCTCCCCATCCCCTGCGCGTGCAGCCCAGCAGCTCCGCCAGCCAGGCTGGGAGCTCAGGGGTCCCGCTGCCTGGAGAGCACTCTGGCACAGATCCTCCCCTGATCCCTCCCTCTGCCTAGCGCTGGCTCCATCCTGCTGCTCCCCACGTCAGGGTGATGTTACAGGTGACACCTCCCGCTGCTGATGTCAAGCTCCGTTCCCAAAATCACGAGCACCATCTCCCTGCGGTGCCCGCTGCCCCTACAAGCATCACCTGCACATCTTCTGGGTGCCAGGGAGCAGGCTCCAGGAAGATTCCAGAGAAGCTTATGGACACGCAGCCTTCCCTCTTCGTCAAGTCTCCCAGTGTTACAGAGCTGCTTTAATTCCTACCGGAATGCTGCAGCAAATGCAGCCTCTACGCCTCCCTTGGGGGGAAAAGGAAGGAGTTTTACAGTTTCTTTCTGTGGCGCAGCTTAATTTGCTCTTTTCCTAGAGCAAACTGCAGAAAGAACAGGGAAATAATGGATCAAGAGACCAGAGTCACTGACTCATGGATGCTCTCCCGAACATTTCGGAGTAAGCTGAGGGGCTGGTGATGCAGCCCAGGACCAGAGCTGATGAATGGTGCAGTGCTGCTGTTGTCATGGCAACTAAAAGGCAAAGGAAAAAAAAGGCAGCACCATATAAGGAGTTGTGACATGGATTCTGGGAACAATTTATACCAAAAGGCTGTAAGCTTTAAAGCTGCAGCACCTCCTTAGTCGGGGACCGGTTTCATTGTTCACATTGAAGCAGTCAGCACAAATTTCTGACAGGACTGCATCCAGCCCACACACGTTTGCATCGAGAGAGTTGTATGAAAACACAACAAAACAACATGATTCTGCAGTGTGTTCAAGTAACTGGAACTGAAATAACTGAAATTATTAATTAAAGGAAATGGCTGGACGCTAATACGGACCCAAACTAACATCTGTGAAAACAGAATACCGCCAAGCCCCCCAGGTACGCGCAGCCCTGCTCAGGTGAGGAGCTCAGTCCTTACAGAGCGAGGCTGAGATGAGCCAAACTGCAGCACCATCAGGTGGCTGAGCGCCTGAGCAGCACTGCCACCAACACAGATCCTACCAGGCCGCCCAGAGAGAGGAGAACATTTCCAAATTAACCCATAACCCAGGTGCTGCTGGGGAAAGGGAGGCTGGCAGAGCCCCCAAAGCATCTTCAGGTATGGCAGAGCAGGGAAAGCCAACTCACACACACCTGCCATCACAAGCTGTGAACTAGGCCAAGGTTTGTATTCCATGTGCAACACTGGGGAAGAACACATTATTTACCAGAACCATCACAGCTGCTTTTCACTTAATGCTTGTGCTCAAACAGACAATACACAGTGAGGGAGAGAATGTCACACCCAGCACAACCACAACACTTCAGTGCTGGACCCTGGGCTCAGCAACTGAAACTTTAACAAGAAATCCTTCCCACTGATGATTTCTTTTATTTTTAAATGCACAGTCACAGAATAGCCTGGGTTGGAAGGGACATTAAAGATCATTCAGTTGCCACTGCCCTGCCATGGCAGGGACACCTTCCACCAGCCCAGGCTGCCCCAAGCCCCATCCAGCCTGGCCTTGGACACTTCCAGGGATCCAGGGGCAGCCACAGCTGCTCTGGGCACCCTGTGCCAGGGCCTCACCACCCTCACATCACAGGATGGAAAAGACCTTTAAGATAATCAAGTCCAACCATCAACCCTGCAACACCATCACATTCCACACTAAACCGTGTTGTCAAGCGCCAGAGCCACACATTTTTTGAGCACTTCCAGGAGCAGTGACTTCACCACTTCCCACATCTGCCAGCACTGACGGCTTCCGCCCAGCACTCCCACCCTTGGAGCTGTGCCTCATCATCTCCCACGCTCCCACCCAGCTGAGCTGGTGCAACAATTTGGAGAGAACAAGTGGTCCTGGGGGCTGTAATCATTAATCTGGGCTTGTCACCACTAAACAAGAAACAAAAGTTTTCAAGTAGAGAGATCTCAGCTTTTTAGTCCCACAATTACAGTTAGCATCAAAGAATATTGAACCATTTGCTGAAGATACAGAGAAGGGAGACGTCACAATCCTCATGGCTACTCCCAAGAGAGGCAAGTGTATCCCATGAGGGATGGGGAGAAGACAAGACCCCAGCGCTACAAATGAGATGGGGGGGTGATGGTAGCACAGGGAATGTTGTGTGTGAGGTCCCCAGCCTAGATGGACCTGGAGGCTGTTGAGAGCCACAGTGGTGGTACCTTACTGGTGTCACTGGGAAGAGCAAGTCTCCATCCTGCTCAGCCCTGCTCTCACCATCTCTGAAGGATCTAGTGAAAAAAATATACATTTTCTTTAGGAAAGAAGATGCTATTAATTGCCTGAACCCACCTAGGAATATTCCTACACATTTCTATGAATTTTATTCTTAGGGAAAATTCCTAAATTCCCCAAGCACAAAGGAGGAACCCTCTCAAAGAGGGGATCTGCAATGAAACCAGTTCCCCAGGCCCATGTCTTTGAAGACACTGAAGCAGCTAATTCACACTGGATACAGGAGGAATTGTGCCTCTGAGAATCCAAACCGAAACATCTAGGCCAGGTTTTTGTTAGAAAAACATGATTTCTTTCCTAAATTTCTTGCTAGTATTCTCCCCTCCTCACTCTCTGCACAGGCACTCATGCACGTGCTCTGAGAGAATCCTATTGCTTGCAATCTGTCATTCAACAGAAAAAATAGCAATAGCCAAGTACAGTGATGAATAAAATTATCCTTGCACATATAAATGTACAATATGTAAATGAACACTCCTTCCTGAGGAGAAGGAGGAGTAGGATGCGGCACAGGGCTTTGTGCAAACCCTCTGCACATGGTGGGTTCCACAGGAGTCGAATAAAAGATCGTGAGCTGAGACTTTCAGCCCAGTATCTGCTTTATTAACCTAATGCACGTATTTTTGGCACCGATTCCCGACAGCACTTACATACATTCATCCCTAAGCACCCTCCTGGAAAGCACTGCTGTCCTCAAGGCAGGTATACAGAGCACCTGCATTATTTTCATCACAGTTATGGCTTTGAGTTAGCTGTAACACACTCTTGATGTACAGTAGAACGTTTAAGCCCATTGTTTCCACAGCAGTTGCTCTTCGTGTAGCAAGCATGGTAACTTTTAAGTGGCAATTTCATTGCAGACACAAACCAAAATGGTGTCTTCACTTACTTATCCTGGGCTGGGAGGGGGTGGGGGGTTTCTTTCTTTTTACAACACATTTTTCACATTATTTTTGTTAATAAAGCCACTGTGATAAAAAAAATTAAACAACACAAACAGAGGTTGAACGTGCTGATTTAAGTATGTTTTCAGCCAGTGCTAAACAAGAGGTGACATGGGCAGGAGGGGGAGAGCTGATTACTTATGCTATTACTTCACCCCTTAGAGCCACAATGATCTTAGTTTTTCTTAATCACCAGACTACGCAGCAGAGTGGAAATTGCATCCCCATGGAATTATTTATCACCCTCTGAATCCAGCCAAGTCTTCATACTCAGCAAATCCAGATACCAACATGTGAGTGAGTGAGTGAGTGACCTTACTTCCTCTTGGTAGAAAACTTGCACTCTGCGGAATGTGTTCCTGTGGCTTTTTACCAAAAATGGACATTTTAACCTTTCTGTGGATGAAAAGCTGACTTGGTTACAAATAAGACAGATTTAGAACTTTAAAAGATTATTTATCATAGAATTATGGAATGGTTTGGGTTGGAAAGGACCTTAAAGCCCATCCAGTCCCACCCCCTGCCATGGGCCGGGACACCTTTCACTGTCCCAGGTTGCTCCGAGCTCCGTCCCACTTGGCCTTGGGCACTTCCAGGGATGGGGCAGCCACAGCTTCTCTGGGCACCCTGTGCCAGGGCCTCCCCACCCTCACAAGGAGGAATTTCTTCCGCATATCCAACCTAAATTTCCCCCCTTGCAGTCTGAACCCATTCCCCCTTGTCCTGTCACTCCAGCTCCTGACAGAGTCCCTCCTGGCTTCCTTGTAGGCTCCTTCAGATACTAGAAGACTGCTCTGAGTATCTAGTAAATGGTCCTAGGACATAAATTTTTAGTAAAAAAAAAATATATATATATATAAAAGATAAATATTTTTATGTAGCACAGGGTCCCATNCCCTCACAAGGAGGAATTTCTTCCGCATATCCAACCTAAATTTCCCCCCTTGCAGTCTGAACCCATTCCCCCTTGTCCTGTCACTCCAGCTCCTGACAGAGTCCCTCCTGGCTTCCTTGTAGGCTCCTTCAGATACTAGAAGACTGCTCTGAGTATCTAGTAAATGGTCCTAGGACATAAATTTTTAGTAAAAAAAAAATATATATATATATAAAAGATAAATATTTTTATGTAGCACAGGGTCCCATTGTTTGGACAATGCTCTCAGGGATGCACAGGGTGGGATCAGTGGGGTGTCTGTGCAGGGCCAGGAGATGAACTGGATGATCCCTGTGGGTCTCCTCAAGCTCAGGATATTCCATGCTTTAATGATTCTTTCTGCTGCTGAGGAATACTTTTCTTATCTAAATCTTTCAGATTAGTAGTAAGTAAAAGACAGACAACAAGGAATAGTTGAGGAAATGTGATAAATACCGTGAATTACAAAAAAGAGAAGCACTGCTCTTGCAGCTCCTTTCCATATCACCTTTATGAAAGCAAACAAATTCCTACCATGACTGCAGGAGGATGTAAAATAAACACCTTTGTTTTACAATATCAACAGTAAATTAAACTAATAATTAAAAAAAATCTCCTCCACCAATGCATGGAAACACATCTTGAATTCTAAGTTCATTGGGAGCTTCGTTGGAGTCATCTAGACAAGGACATGCAAAGCATAAGCAGGGGTTTGCCTGGTGTATGGGACTGGATCCAGCTGGAACAGATTTTTAAAGCAGATGGAAAAGGCAAAGTATGCAAGTACAAGACAGATGTAGTCACCTCCCCAGTCAATTTCAAGGGGTTTGTGTGTGACCCCAAAACAAACCTCTCAACAAAACTGGAAGCGTACACTTCTCTTCTCTTGCTTCTGTGCAATAACAGTTACCAGCATTTTACTGACATCCTGGTTTGTACCCAACCTAGATTTCATGGCATGTGATTTCCAAACCACACTGACAGAGGAATAGGCATCTTCACCAGGTACCCCTGCAGCATGGCTCTGAGCACAGGCTCCAGAGAGCTCCCAGCCCCTGAGGTTTGTGGGAATCCCCATCCCTCTCTTTGAATTACTACCTGCAGCAGCCACTGTTGGAATTCCAGGTCTTTCGAGGAACTAGCGGTATGATCCAAAGAGCAGCCCTGCCCAATGATGGAATCATGACTCTGTCACAACTCAGAATGTCTCCCCCTTATCCTTTCCAAGTTCTCCTTTCACCAGAGGGCAGAGGAAACAAAAGGCACCAAGTGCATCAAAGCTCCCTTTTGTACACATAGATCAGATTAGATCTGGTAAAAACTCTTCTTGGAGGTTTCCCTCAGCACAAGCACAGGACCCTGGCTGATCATTCTTAAAGATGGGCACAGAGCGGGGGCAGATTTTAGGCAAGAAGCAAGTTTCTCAAAAACTGTTACCAGTAGAAATACTTTTTTTCAGGCTTTTATATGGATGTTGGACTGCAAGTGCTTTTGAAAATCACACTACTGCACCATCTCTAGGTATTCAAACCACAATCCCAACAGGTTAGATAAATAAAGCAGTATCTAAAAATATGCATGAACCAAAAAAAAAAAACAAACACCAAAACACTTTGCTGTAGAAGTCCATCATTTCTCTCATGTTCTCTCGACATTCAAAATTTATTCATCAACTTCTTTAAAATTACTATAATGCTTCCACTGTGCATAAACCACAACACAAAGTGGACCTAAAACACACTCTGATAGAAATTTCTCAAAACCTAGAGAATATTTGTAAACCAGAGAGACCTTTTTCAGCGTAGAAAGATTTCTCAGTCAACACAAAAATCCAATCCATCCCCGGGTTTGACAGAAGCAGATGCTGTAATAAACAAGGGAATGACTTGGATACAGAAACTGTTCAAAGCTTTTTCTTACAGATTTTTGCACCAACGGACCTTAAAAGCCCCAGCGAACTTTATTAAAGTCCTTACCAGTTAACTTCTTCACAGGTTGGAGCCGAACACTGATAGACTGATGTGTGAGTAAGGGGGAGGATGGAAGGGAGCGGGACATGCCCTCCATAATCCGAATGTGCTGCATACCTTCGGTCACTGGGAGCGGCGGAATAGCGTAGTCAGGTTCAAAAGCACAGTCATTCTCTGTGGAGGTGCCTGATGGGGAGAGGAAAATAAAAATGAATTGGTTAGAATGCAAGGGAAAGAATCCTGCTTCCATCATTCCAAAAGGGCTGGCTGGAGGGAGCCCTGCACAGAGCTGACTTGCCAGCTGCTTGTTCCCTTTGCACAGTCGAGACACATCCTTGAAGAAATTTGAAAGAGCATCTCAGTACTCTCTCTATATGATGAACAGCAGAATCATGAAGAATTTCAATGTTCTTTATTTGTCTTTCAGAGTCTTAGAGTCACCAGTTTTCAATATAATGACCACAGTTTTTAGACTGTCGGTTTCTAATAAAAAACCTCTCAGGTGAATTAAATTTCAGTAGGAGGACCTTTAGCCTAAAAAAACTCCCAAACTCCAAATAAAATGTAAGAACAAACGCCTCTAAAAACAGCCACCAGTTCCAACCTCCCAAGAGACACACAAAGCCCATGTGCGGGTCGCATCACTACAGATGCACAATGGAATACATGGAATAACATGAGAACAAGATAGAACAATAAAAGGACACCTTGCTAATTGTGATCAATATTAATGAACAGTGAAGGGAAGATACTTCAGATCAGCAAGACTCAGGAGCCATAAGGTTCCTCCGCTTAGCTGCAGATACGGAAACCTTGGGGTCAAGGACACCTGGATCTCCACTCTTGTCAGTAAGATGAACAAGCTAACCCAGACAACTAATAATTCATCTGCAAAACCAATCCAAAATGGTAATGTTAATATTTCTCTAATTTTTCATTAACATTTCAATAATGTGAGAAGGCCAGACTTGTGTCACACTATTACAAGATGGATTTTAGCTCTTATTGCCTGCTGATGTTTTCCCTCCATGTTTTCCCTCCCAATTCCTTATGGAATTTCCGCTGGATAACTGTGCTGTTCTTAATGGCTTGTGAAAGTATGTTTAAAAGAGAAAATGTTTGCTGAACAGAAAGGGAGACGGACAAGAGTGGAAATAAGACAGAAGGGTAAAAGCCTCAAACGCCTGGTACTCCAGAGGTGACGATGGACTAGCTGTATTCCCAATATTCAATGTGAACAACCCAACATATTGTTTATGATCAGAGGAAAAACCCATGTTGAAATAACTGTCAAAAATCTTGGACCAGTTCCTGAAGGATTCTAGGAAGCTACAGCACCTGTGGCTAAAATCCATCCATTCCTGGTGCCAGAATTCAGGAATGTCTCTCAGCAGTTTTGTATCGCTCTTTACAGGAAAGCCAAATAAGCACTGACACCCTTCACACCTACACTGGTTTTGACAGTTCCAAATACAACACACTCTCTGCTTGCTCATCCCTCACCAGTCACCATGAGCTCCCTGCAGGCTCTGCCAGCCCGGCCAGGTTCACCAGGAGTGTCAGGGAAGACAAACCACCATCACTGCCAACACTAGCATCCAAAAAGCCAACACATGATAGATTTTTAAAATACATTTGGCGCCAGGCATGAAAAAAAAAGATTTGCCAATGGTTTTGATTCTTAAAAATAATTTCAATTGCCTCAGGCTAAATTTTATGGAACTATAAACCATAGGCATCTCCTGCAGCCTAAAGTCTGGGAAAGACTTACAAGCCTATGTGCATTTCACTGCTTATTATAGTGTAAGTTCCCAGTGTCTCTGATTAATCTACTTAAAATCAAGGGCAGCATCTCATATAGAAATAAAAGTAATTATAGGTTGGCAAAGTTTTCCCTCTTAAAATTAAAATGCTTTACAACAAAACAATGAACTCACAAAACATCCACAAGGTACTACCTTGATTTCACACATATCAAAATTTCTTTCTCCTCCTTGGCAGAGTAAATAAACACACAAACAAAACCCCTGAAACAGTCTGAAATTTGTTTTGATCAGAAAGAATATTTGGCTTATCAAACCCTGGAATTAGGGTTCATTCATGGCTGAACTGGAACTTTAACAGTTTGCTTATATAATACATTTAAATAAAATGTTACTGCAGAGTGCAGTGAACTAATAAACTATTTCTTGGAGTTTTACAAGATTATCACAGAATCATTCAGGTTGGAAAAGACCTTTAAGATCATCAAGTCCAACCGTCAACCCAGCATCACCACAATGTTCACCACTAAACCATGTCCTTAAGTGTCTCATCCACATGTTTTTGGAACACTTCCAGGGATGCTGAGTCCACCACTGCCCTGGCCAGTCTGTTCCAGGGCTTGACAATTCTTTCCATGAAAAAAATTTTCCTAAACCAACCTAAACCTCCCCTGGCACAACTTCAGGCTGTTTCCTCTTGTCCTGCCAATGAAGCTTTGCCGACACTGTGACACTTGGGCATCACACACGCTAATGTGGAAGGTCAGACAGCAGGAAGACAACTGCCCCAGCTGGATGCTTTCCCCAAGGATAATAAACTTTCTTAACCCACCATCATGAAAAATACCCATTAACATGTGTAGACAGATTTCAAGTGATGGACACAGAGCTGGGAAAAGTTGGAGATAACGCTTCTATAGAGCAGAGAGACTTCTCCTTCCATGCTGCAGAAAGCCTGCCTCTACAATTGCATCCACTAATCTAAATAGAAATATTTAGCTCAGAAGCTTGTTGCTCCAAGAACTTGGAAGCTTTTTTTACCTTTTCCCCTTCTATTCCCTCTCACGTTGAGACTTCTTGCTAGTTACTGCAGTTCCTTCAGTCACAGTCACCAAAGTGAATATGTACAGGTTGGTGATTCTTGGGCAAGGATTTGCAAAAATAAATCCCCTCTTCCTCTGCCAAAACCCATGGCTTTCCCACAGCAGCAGAGATCCAGAATAGATGGGCTGAAAGGGAATCTGAGAGAGCAGAATGTATGCAGGGAGCTCCCAGCAGCAGCTGCATCTGAGCTGCTCTGTCCCATAACAAGAAATCATTGGACACAAGCCAAACACAGGGAAGGACATGCCAGGGACCCACAGCAGAGCAAAGCTCAGCCTCTAGCACACAGTTAGACAGCAACAACTTCATCTGAGCTCAGAGTGGGAAAGAGCAGCCACTCTCTCCAAACCTCAAAGCACTGCTCCTTGTATGCAAGCTGCCATGGGATATGTACCCAGCTATAAATTCCCTGGTTCCTTCCTAGTTTTACTTTAACTCTATTTTAAAACAATAAAATTTAAAATAATAAATTTAAATACAGTAATTGAAAGATCCTATGTGAACAGAGCAGTTGACACTTGACAGAGCTTCAGGGTTTTAACTACCAATTCCGATCCCCCTAATTCTGATCACAGATTCAATTACTCAAAATCATTTCACCCAGGCAACACTGGAATATTGCCAAAAAAGAACAATGCTCTGGAGAAATGTCCCCATAGTAAGTCGTTAGGACACCACAACAACAACAGGCTGAACGAAAATTCTTGCTGCGATCCCAAAGAGAGAGTAAGTCAAGGCACACAGAACCTACAAGAGCCCTACTTCCAAAAAATGTTGCTCAGTCTCAAACCTCTATGAGAATACAGCATTTTAACAACCTTCACAAATGAGAAAATGCTTAAAACTAAGTAAAGGTGCTTCAAAGGACACGTAAGCCAGCACAGATTTAAGAGCTGCTGCTGTCAGGGACAGAAATCCCCATTACAGGGGCTCTGTGTGGTATTAACCAACCACTAAATCTACTCTGAGTGATGGATACTCAGCAAAAGCATCTGTTGAATTCTTATTTAAAGAATATAAATCCTGTTTTTAGTACTCCCTTCCTTGGACCTTTTGTCCCCTTCCTGTAGGACGAAACAAACCAAAGGAAAAGAGGTAACATGGGGCTGTTCAGCCCGCGGGCAGGTACACACAGGTCCTTCTCCATGGCATCCCAGGGCTTGGGGAAGGATAACCTGGTTATACTGAACCTTCCAGGTTCCCCTTTTGACATCAGGGGAAAGGCAAGTAGAAACTTGGAAACCGAGTGTTGGTTTGGGCTGGTATGCGCTGCAGAATTCCAGCACCACCAGCTCCAACAGCAGAACGCTCTGTCCCTCTAGCTGCAGTACAGAGATGCCGTGCTCTGCAGGTCCACCTGTGCTGCGCCAGGAATTAGGTTAAACTCCTTCAGCCACTCAAAGATTGTCTGGTTTGTGAATCTCAGTACGCTGGCAGCTCTGCGGATAGTAACGACGGATACAAAGTCTGTCGGGTCACACGGTTTGACGAGAAACACAACACGTGGGAGGCATCGAAGGTGAACAAATGAGACGAGTCCCCAAGGCAGAATAACACTCAGGTTTTACCTTGCCCAGCTCGGCTCTGACGGGAGTCTACACTTGCCTGTCTTCGGTCTGGTGGCTCCTCGTTCCCTCCATCTGCATGAGAACCAAAACAGCACAAGTAGAACATCATAGTGGACAGGTCAGGCAGATGCAACTTTTCCTTGAGTCCCATCACCTATCTCAGAGGAACAGCAGGACAAAAGGTCCCTCTGGCCGACTGAAACCGAGGAAACTGCTGCTTGACTCTGCTGCTCCTTCCGCTTTTGCCCCAGCTCACTGCAATGAAATCCGTGAGGTCCTTGGGACAGAAGGAAGGTTTTACTTGCTCTTATTTATCCCACAGACATCTGAATGAAATAAAAACCAAACTGTGCATCTTCAGTGAGTTCCTTCACTTTGGACTGTTATATCAAAATATAAAAATATTAAGCACTGGAATAAAGAGATCTAGAAAAAAAGAAAAAATATTTAAAACATGAAATTTGAAATTGTGTCCCTTTAAAATCATTTGCCTGCTAAAAACCAGGAAGGCTGGGAAGAACAAAATCTCTTATTACATCCTCTTGAAAATGTTTAGGAAAGCAGCTACAGTTAACAAATCCCAAATCCATCTGGATAAATGCAGAGTGGGACATTGTGTACAATATTACACAATTAATTACAGGCTGCTCTTCATCGATCAACTGACCAGATTAGAAACAGTAGATACACCCATCAATACAGATGCTCAAGCACATGGAGTCTCTGGCAGCTGAGAGCAAAAAGAAGCCCAGCTCTGCAGACTGGGAAAAAGCAAACCCAGGGATTTCAAATGCAGGCTGTATTTCACCGGTTCTTACCCCTACAGCACCGGTTCTTACCCCTACAGCAGGGCAAGGGGAAGCTTTTAAAATCTTTAAAAATAGTTTTGAAATAACTGAATTCTTAAATAGCTGTTTAAAAACTCAATAGTCAGTTTAGCATTGATGTGTTTTGATGATACTAAAAGCAACTGTATTCTGATAAATTTATATCTCTGGATGGCTCTACAGAAGTTATTTGTTAGAGGGGCCTGTTATGCCATAAAGTAATTTGGCTTTATCAACTCCTGCTACACGTGAGCTACGTCCGGCTTGATGGGAAGTTGCGAATTGCAGCACAAGAGCAGAAGTAAAACGGGGACTAAAAATTCCAATCTACACCCACCTCCAAAAAAAGAGGAACCACAGCCCAGGCCAGGAGAGGTTTGTAGTTCCCTCTTCCCTTGGTGAAATGCTCCCAGCCCTCAGTTTGCCTGAAGCAATGCTCAGGCACCTTGACAGATGCTAGCCAGGCCATTTCTGTCACCTTTGCATCTTTCCCTGCTGACACAGCAGCTGCACGTGAAGGTCATCTGGCTACAGCAGCCCAGAATCCTGATTTTAAATGTTGGATCTGCCCCAATAAGCCATCAGCTGCCAGGGAGACCACAGACCACGACACCTTCCCAGTTCCCTTTTCCATTCTGGTTGCCAGAAGGATGTCACACTGCAGATACAACTGCAACTGGGATGTGTCCGTAGGAGTTTTTATTAGCCTGGAGATGCCTTCCTGGAATTAGCTGCAGTGAGACTTCCTACAGTCAAAGGCATTAAGACAGCCCTGACTATTTTTGCTGGTAACACCCAGTGTTGGTTTGGCCATTGCTGTGTACATGGATATCATTATCATCATCACCATCACCATCATCATCATCCCGAATGGCCCCTGGCTATGAGCCTCCACAGACAACCTTTAAGTCACGAGGAAAACAAAAACCCTTTTGAGCTCCGAACATAAATCCAAATGCAAAATAATTGTAAGGACTGAACATTTCAAAAGACAAGAAAGACCCAGTATTAAAATCAGGAGTAAACCCCTGTATTTATCCAAAGACATGATCATCAACAAAAGACAAACACCATCCCTGAAAGTTTCATCATCCTTGCAAGTGTTCGACACCAAGCTAGATGGGGCTCAGTGGGTGGAACTGGATCAGCTTTAAGGTCCCTTCCAACCCAAACCATCCTGAGATCTCAGATAATTCTATGAATCAATCTCCTTGATCCCTTGGAAAGGCAACACCTCTGCTGTACAGTTACCTAGGTGTATCAAACCCTGCCTTGAGAACAAACCTTGGCCAAGGGAGGGGACTGGGGGCAGCAGATCTGGGGTCCTGCTCCCCAGAATGCTCCAACCCTCAGTGGTGGGACATGAAATGGTGACAACAGGCTGCCAAAGCCACTGGGTTGGAGAAGAGGAACAACTGCACAGGAGCCAAGAGTCTGGGATGGATGTCCCTGCAAGTTACACAACATATTAAGAGGTAAAGAAAGCTCACAGTAAATTAATTTCCAAAATCCATTTAGTGAGTGGGAAAGGAAGAAATAAATCAGATGACTCAGCAGATATTAAACCTTCAGTCAGCACACAACCGCTGCTGCATTTGATATGGCTGCAGCAAAGGTGGAGCTTGGGGGAAACCAGGGGTGGAAAGCAACAGCCACAGTTAAGAGCTGAACAACTAAGCTATTTAATTCTTTCTCTCTTCACTACAAATCAAAATGTTGAGCACAATTTGCTCCCAGCAGTGGAGGAGCAAGGTTAGCAGGGAACAATACCACACATAATTATGAAGTTATCTCACTCTACATACAAAAAAGGAGAGATTACTGTTTCTAAGGGAATATTAATTCTCACATTTTTTGAACTTCCAAGTGTTCATATTTACATCCACCTCTGTGCATGCATCAGGACTCTGTCATTGCAACAACACTCTAGTTATTTCATTTATGCATGATTTTAGGTAGCTGTTAGTATTTGCTTTAGCAATAGCTATTGTTTATAGACATGACCTACTATTCAGGCAACAGTTTGGGGACAGTATCACTCCTGAAGTTCAATCAACTTAGTTGCTGTAACAATTGCCAGTGTGGTACAACACCAAAGTTATTGACAAATCCTTCAATGCAACAGCTAAAAGAGGTCATCAGAAGTAAATCGGTTGTGAAATCGCTGCTAGAGAACACAGCTATCTGTGTTAATTTAAAATAAAGATCAGCACAGACTGAGATAAACCCATTTAAGGAGCTTTACAGAAGCTGACATGCAAAAGAGAAAATAGTCAAATGCCACAAGGGAAGTGAATAATATAGTAAATATTGACTCAGTAATTCATATTCTCTTGCATCTCACCATGAGAGGGAGGAAAACTTTGGTGAATTTTTAAAAAATCTCAGTGTTAAGAAAATACATTAACTCTTACACATTATTTTAGTTTTTGAAAGCTATTGTCTCATCAGTGTCCAGCATCTGTCCATCTGGGATGCTGGACATGCACCAGAAACCCGACAAGGCTTCTGAGTGCCTGATTCTGTGGCAAGAACAGAGTAAGCAGTCACAGCTATTAACTCTTTCTCTCAGTTACAAAGAGATTAAGGGATCTAAAAGGTCGCAATTAGTGACAGGATCAGCAGAGCAGCCTCTCCTGCTGTAGACAGGTCTATGAAACACTCCTGCTTCCTCTTCTCCCCCCATCCCCATCCCACCAGTTCTCCATTAAAACCAATGACACAACAAATCCTCCCCAAAGCACACAACTGGATTCTTTGAACTGACTGCTCTGACAGGGAAAGAAAATCTGGAGGTTTCAGCATTCCTAAACAAATCCCCTGCACAAAGCACCACAATTCGTATGAGGGGGCTGCAAACAGGAGCCAGATGCATCTGCACCAGCACATCTCATGTCAGTAAATCCCACAGCACCTCTGGCATCACCTCCGTCAGCACCTCCTGCCAGGTATTCTCACTAAAGGCAAACATAACAAGTTTCATTTAAAATCAAGTGCCAGCAGCCCAATATTTCTGGTTTCCTATTTAATTAAAAAGGCCTTTAAAACTCACACCGTGACTAAATGTCTCCCAAGATCTTTGATCTGACAAAGCAATTTTTAAGGCAGAAGAATCCAAGGGTGGGTGAGGCTGCTCCATGCATGCTGGGAAATCTACAGCAGGAACCGACTGCATCAGACGTGCTGCTGCTCTCACGGCAACTGGCAGAGCACACGCCACTGCAAGAGCTGATAAATCAATAGTTTAAGTCCGTATCGTATTAAAATTGTATCTGGAAAACGTGGAAGACTCACACAAAGTCAGTCAAGCCGTTAGGGATGGATCCGATTCCAGCCCAGCCCAGCATCCCTGCAGAAGGAAAGGTCTGCGTGCACGGCACAGCCTCTGGAGATGTGGCTCCCAAATGCCATTGTGCTCACAGAACAGAGACATGGGGGAAAAAAAACCCCAAAATAAATAAATCAAACAGCTCCAGGGGCTAGAGCCCACCGGGAGGAGCCTAGAGCTCCCAGCACTGCTGCTGCAGGAGCTGGTGCTGAGTCCGACCCCGGAACCCGCCGCAGCGATGCCGGCGTAGGAGAGTTGCAAATCTTGTTCTCAGCATTCCCGATGGATTCCAGCCTGGTAAGAAATTACATGTGCCACATGATCTCTCTGCTGCTCTCCCAGGGTGAGATGTGCTTGGAAAGGGGCAAAGTGTTCCCCAGCCAGAGCAGGAGAGGAGAGGGAGCCCAGTCTGACACTGAAAAGACTTATTTTAATCAAAAGTCCTTCCTGATTATTCAGTTTGTGAGTAATTTTCTGCCTCAGAAAACAAAATGCACCACCAACACAAATTATTATTATGCTATAATTAATTCCATTTTAAAATTATTATTATTATTATTGCTGCTGTTGTTGTTGCTATATAATTGGTATTGTGGTAAAATACCACAATATGGTTAGAAATAGCATTATTGCAGTGTTATGATTAAAATTAATATGATATGAACTCCCTGGTGGGAGTGTCAGGGTGCAGGGGAGGGATGCGGGAACGGCTGCGGGTGTTGAGGGTGGAGTATCTTTACTGATGGAGCTGTAGCATAGACCTGGGTTATAAATCACCGTGTCATTAAAATCCAGGTCCTCCCCAGTCACCTTCCAACATGTTGAATCCCTTAGCACAGAATCACTGCGGTTGGAAAAGACCTCTGAGATCATCAAGTCCAACCTGTGCCCAATCCCCACCTTGTCACCCAGCCCAGAGCACTGGGTGCCATGTCCAGGCCTTCCTTGAACACCTGCAGGGATGGGGACTCCACCAGCTGGACTCCCTGGGCAGCCCCCTCCAGTGTTTAAAAACCCTTTCTGTGAAGAAATTCCTCCTGATGTCCAACCTGCCCCTCCCCTGGCCCAGCCTGAGGCCGTTCCCTCTCCTCCTGTCCCTGTTCCCCATGAGCAAAGCGCGACCCCCCCGGCTGCCCCCTCCTGTCAGGGACTTGTGCAGAGCCACAAGGGCCCCCCTGAGCCTCCTTTGCTCCAGGCTGAGCCCCTTTCCCAGCTCCCTCAGCCGCTCCTGGGGCTCCTCCAGCCCCTCCATGTCTTGCCATGAGGGCCCAGAACTGGACGCAGCATTTGAGGTGCGCCTGCAGTGCCCAGCCCAGGGGACAGGCGCTGCTCAGGCACTGTGGCTGGTACAGGCCAGGGGCCCTCGGCCCTCTCGCCCACCTGGGCACAAATGGGCTCCTGTTCAGCCACTGTTGAGCAGCACTGGGATGCTCCCATAGTTCACACAAATAACCCAAGACACACAAGGCTTCTATTTCTGTACGTAAGTAATTAATGCTATACAAACTATCTCAAATTCCCAGACTTCTCCACACACCAAACAGACAGATTTCTATTTAGTGCCTAAGAACACACACCAAATCAGTTGGTTTTTCCCTCAATCGCATCCCTGCCCTGATATGAAAACCACTCAATAAAACAATAAAAGCTTTACCACTGTGTACAG
Organism: Dryoscopus gambensis; assembly: GCA_013389985.1. Taxonomy (NCBI): domain Eukaryota; kingdom Metazoa; phylum Chordata; class Aves; order Passeriformes; family Malaconotidae; genus Dryoscopus; species Dryoscopus gambensis. The sequence continues at coordinate 16,287 of WEIT01003534.1, read as the reverse complement.
TTTGTTACAGAAAAGTGTAAGATGGAAGTCATAGAAATGCTTTCATAAATATAATATTTCATTTATTAATTGTGAATCCACAAGACTTTCTTCTCTTTTGCAAACAACCTGCCAGTATTTAAAAAATGGAAATGCCATGGTATGTTTTGAAATACTTCAGCTAGAGTGGAAAATTAACATATATTTAATACAGGTAAGTGTTTTAGCTTATTGTATGTTAAATACAGTCCCAGTGGCCACTGGAGCAGCAGGCAAATGTGGAGTCAGCACTGCCACGGGCACACTGACCCCAGATGGGTCTGTGGCTTGAAAATAACCTGGAATGGCATAAAATGTTCAACATTACGAACGGATATGGGAATCCTGACTATAGCAAGGCTTCATGGAGGGCAGAAACTGGGGACACTTCATAAATACACCCAAAGACCAGGACACAAGGGTTCTGTTATCCCAGTAGAGTTTGTAAAATTACATGATGGATTTTATCCACAACTCTAAAAATGTATGTGCACTTTGTACTTGGAGCACTTTAAAATGTGATTAATACGTACATGACCTAAATTCATAAAGGGCAGCTTCCCTTACACCCCACAGTAAAGAGTCATCTCTAGAGGAAAAAGCAATCCCTCTACACAGGAGATGGAAAACATAGTCAATGATAAGACATTTATTTCAGATAAAATATTTGCTTTGTTATCAAATTCAGAGGAGCTGACAACTCAGAGCATCATTTGTCAAAACATTATTACTGCACCATTCTGCATTTTACTTCTAACTTTTAGCTTTGTTCTGACATGTAGAAGAAGACCTTTTGTTCCCAAACCATGAGACAACCAGAAGATAAATGAGGTTAACAGATACTGAAGTATGTGGCCTCCACAGACTATTAGCCTGGATCTACTTTCTCTGAATTTTTCTTTCTTTAAAGCGACCTGCACCACTGTCACTGCACAGGCAATCTCCCTAAGCCCACGGGGTCATTCCCAAGTGACAGGCTCTTCATTAGCAAATCAGCACTGCATCACACAACAAAAACTGAACTCCAACCTGAGGAACACATCTTGGAATCCAAACTTCAGCACCTGCAGCACAAACAACTCATGCTGCGTTTTGAGCTAACATTCCAGAATTTGTTGTTTGGAGTTACTGAGAGTTATCTTACAAGAAACTTTGTTAAGGATACCTATAATTGGGGATTTGGGAAGAATCAGCCAGTTGGAGAAGACACTATGAAGCAGTTAACAGCAGGAGACTGTTAACCCTGCCCTGGCACCGGGAGAAGAGAGATGGGGCCATTCCTTTGCAGAAACAGAATCACTGAGGTTGGAAAAATCCCCTGAGATCATCAAGTCCAACAGTTCTCTGAGGACTGCCAAGGCCACCACTGACCCATGTCCCCACACGCCACATTCACATGGCTTTTAAATCCCTCCAGGGATGATGACTCCACCACTGCTCTGGACAATCAGTGCCACAGCTGGACAGCCCTTCCCAGATGAAGTAATGTTCCTAATACCCAACCTACTGTCTGAGTCTGAATGAGATAGTGAAATGACAGTAGCATAACTAAGGGAACAACAAAACCAAAATATCCCATCTGAAAACCTTTTACTTCTCAGCACTTCATTATTTTTTCACAGATCTAACACTGGGTATTATTTTCCATCAGCAGCTTGTGCTGCATCCTGCACTCTCATACTGCAGTGGAATTAATTCTCAATCCCATCTCCAGTGAAAGCCCTATCCACGCTTTTCAGAAACACATTACTATTTTTTATCAAAGTTATTTGCACCAAAAGTAACCAAAATCCCTTTTCAAGTCTGTCACCTCCTGCGATGCCAGTCACTAAATTTTAGAAGTTATGCCTAAACACAACAGTAGAAATAATGCAACCCAAACATTCTCAGGAATCCTCATTCTTACAGCTNCTCATGCTGCGTTTTGAGCTAACATTCCAGAATTTGTTGTTTGGAGTTACTGAGAGTTATCTTACAAGAAACTTTGTTAAGGATACCTATAATTGGGGATTTGGGAAGAATCAGCCAGTTGGAGAAGACACTATGAAGCAGTTAACAGCAGGAGACTGTTAACCCTGCCCTGGCACCGGGAGAAGAGAGATGGGGCCATTCCTTTGCAGAAACAGAATCACTGAGGTTGGAAAAATCCCCTGAGATCATCAAGTCCAACAGTTCTCTGAGGACTGCCAAGGCCACCACTGACCCATGTCCCCACACGCCACATTCACATGGCTTTTAAATCCCTCCAGGGATGATGACTCCACCACTGCTCTGGACAATCAGTGCCACAGCTGGACAGCCCTTCCCAGATGAAGTAATGTTCCTAATACCCAACCTACTGTCTGAGTCTGAATGAGATAGTGAAATGACAGTAGCATAACTAAGGGAACAACAAAACCAAAATATCCCATCTGAAAACCTTTTACTTCTCAGCACTTCATTATTTTTTCACAGATCTAACACTGGGTATTATTTTCCATCAGCAGCTTGTGCTGCATCCTGCACTCTCATACTGCAGTGGAATTAATTCTCAATCCCATCTCCAGTGAAAGCCCTATCCACGCTTTTCAGAAACACATTACTATTTTTTATCAAAGTTATTTGCACCAAAAGTAACCAAAATCCCTTTTCAAGTCTGTCACCTCCTGCGATGCCAGTCACTAAATTTTAGAAGTTATGCCTAAACACAACAGTAGAAATAATGCAACCCAAACATTCTCAGGAATCCTCATTCTTACAGCTCCTGTGGCTCTACACTGCAACAGAAAAACCTTCCCAGATACACACACAGTCACAGTTTATGGCCTTTAATCATAAATACCACTTGCCCTCTTACTTTGGGCAATCAGAGAATAAAATATAGAGATTAACAGTTCTATTTAGTTGGAAGAACAAGTAATTACTTCTAAAAATTATTTCCCAGACCCTTCTCAAGCAGCAGCAGCACTTCTAGATCCACACACATTTACAAATACAGACAGACAGGGCTTTAAGAGAATTAAATATTGAGGAAATTCTGCCCAAGATCAAATTGAAAAGGAAAAGCAATACAGGGATCTGCAGCAACATTTTGTACCAGCACCAGATTTCCATCCATAGGACTAATTCTAGGCATTCCAACATTAATTTTTAGGTGTCACCTTGCACTACTGCACCATCCAAAGCTAACCCTGGAAACCCTGCACCCCAATGAAAGGCTCATCCCAAGTACAGAAAAATGCTGAATTTAGTTAGGATCAACACAAAAAGGTCTAAAGAAACCAGTGAAGGGAGAGCAAAGCATTAGTGCATCATCTCTTGGCTATTACAGAGGTTATGGACTTTCCATCCCTGGAAGTGTCCGAGGCCAGGTTGGATGGGACTTGGAGCAACCTGGTCTAGTGGAAGCCCACGGCAGGGGTGGAACTGGATGGGCTTTAAGGTCCCTTCCCACTGAAACCACCCCATGATCCTGTGCTTTCTGCTTCCCAGGAGGAAGCCTGCCCACGCCAGGGATGCCACATCCCCATCACTGCAGCACCAGCCCAAGCTGCTGCCGTGTCAGACGCAGGGTCATAAACTGCTTTGCAGAGACCACACGTAAATCTCACTAATGAATGCAATTACAGAAACTCTTTATAGTAATTTTTTTTTATTATTTATCAGCCAGGAGGTACAATCAATCTAGTACTACTGCATTACCTGTGATGGCTTACAAACATTTTTTGCCAATTAAAATGATGTTGGGGATTCTTTGCATCCTGAAAGGTAAGGAACACTCCCTTCCACTCCAGCATTTCTCAAGGAGAATGAAATGGTCACAGACAAGGGCAAAAAGGTGCTAGAGTAAAAGAAAACAATTTTAGAAACAAAGAAGTTATCTTGTATCAATATTCCAGTCAGCTCTCTGTTTGAAGGGGAATTTCGTGAAGTAAGAAACCTGTTCCTCAAAGAAATGCAAGTCGTAGAGCATGGATCAATGCCCAGCCTCTCCTCTAACGCACAGGGAGATTTATGCTGGTTACATAACGCCATTAATGTGCACAGCAACAAAAAAAAAAATCCCTTCTCGTTTAGAGAGAAGATAAAAAAACCTACAAATAAACATTCTAACAGGGAGCGAAAATCGCATCAGAAACAAGAAGTTATTGATACGGCAAATAATCAATAGCCTAAATGCAAATTATTATAAAATCACTGAAACTAAAAAATAATCGCCTTAAGGCAAAAGCCTGCCACTTTTCTTGGGGGCAGGAGAAAAAAAAGTAATTAAAAACTTGGTGAAAGCACTTTGTTTTCACATCTCTGTCTGCTTCTCACCACTATGGCGGCAGCTGACAACAGCACATGGCACAAAATTCAAACCCATAATCTGTCAGAGATGAGCCAAAACTTCACCATACTGAGAAACTGTGAAAGGAAAAGTCAGGGGAAGCAGGACACAGCATGGCTGGGGGCATTCCACCACGGACAAGAAATTGTGAACCTCTTCTGAAGGAAGTCAGTGAGGAAAATTTACTTAACCAGCATATGTATAATGTGGCAAAAGCCACCAAATTTCCAAAACATGGCCTGATTTTCACGTGGGAAATAGGGCTTAGCACAAGCACCAACACAGACAACGCTTGTAGTGGGATTATTGGGCGGCCTGTGCTGGGCCAGAAGTTGAATTCCATGATCCTTAGGGGTCCCTTCTAACTCAAGACATTCCATGATTCTATGACATGGCACTTGTGTCACTTGTGTGTTTATTTGTGTCATTAAATACATTTGTAATTGTGCCGTGCCCAGGCTCTACAGTGACTTTACATTCACTTCATCTTCCTCTGCTATCACAACTTAATTAGCTGTTCTGCCTCCCCTGTGCTGCCCCATCACCTGGATGAGATGTAAATTACCTGCTAAAAAAAAATTGTGTATAGTATCTTTGTTTTGCTTAGCAATTTCGATTTGAGACTGTGGAGCATTTAATTTAATGAGGCCAAGTTTTACATTTACAGCATGTAAAATAATTACACTTTAAAAATTACTGCTATACACAAGATTATGGAGAAACCTGCTAGTGCTAAAATTATTCTATTTCTGTAGATAAACTTTGAAGTTTATTAATGAAAGTTTGCAGTGAAACAGCTGTTCTGCTGATTAAATAAATTATGACTAAGTTTTTGTGGTGCTTCCATAAGCAGGCAGCTATTAAAGAGCAAGACAGACTAATTGTGTAAAACTCATGAAATGATTTAAGGTTAAACATTAGGAAGAAATCCTTCCCTGTGAGGGTGGGGAGGCCCTGGCACAGGGTGCCCAGAGCAGCTGTGGCTGCCCCTGGATCCCTGGCAGTGCCCAAGGCCAGGCTGGACACTGGGGCTGGGAGCAGCCTGGGACAGTGGGAGGGGTCCCTGCCATGGCAGTGGGTGGAACTGGATGGGTTTTAAGGTCCCTTCCCAACCCACACCATTCTGGGATTCTGTGAAATGTTGGATGGGGGCTAAATATTCCAGGGCTTTCAGACTGGGAGGTGTCAGAGGAAGGGTGGTGATGAGTTTGGAAGGTGTCCCTGCAAATTACTTCCTGCCTTTAGAGCTGGCTCTGTACACACAATTCCAGTGATTTTGGCACTCTCTTGAAGCATCAGTGCCTAGGTTAAAGCCCTGGTAACACCGGGGGTCCAAGTTTAAAGGCAGTGGACTAAAGAGCTACCACATTCACAGCTGCTCCCTGCAGTGTCACACCATGCTCAGCAGTCAGGCAGGCAAGTTGCTTCTCCTCCACACACTTTTATTCTCAGAGACCACAACCAGATTTTACTAATACTCATTTAGATGCACAAGTCTCTTCTTGCAGTGAACGCTGATGGACTTTAACCTAAAGGGCTCCAGAAACATCTGTCCCCTGCATTAAATACAAAAGGAATGGAATATTTTTTTGCAGTCTATGCTAAATGCAAATTGCGCTATCCAGGTAAAAAGCCCACTTCAAATATACATGTTTTGTTTTATAAGGACAAAAGAACCTCCTCCCTGTGGTTTAAGATCCATACAATTCCTAAATTCTGAACGTAGTATAATACTACTGTGTATTCAGCTTCTTGGAGTTGAAGGGGAGAAGGTAACAAGGAAAAAAGGAAAAATAATGATTTGTGCACATTCAGTGTTAGTGTGGATCTGGTTTTACATAAAAATAGCGTTGTCTTTATACCTAACTCTTCTTTCATTTGCAAAGTCACACAGCTGCTCGAGCAATTAGTGAAAATTAAGTCTTTGCAAAAGCTGCATCTTGTATTTAGGTTAGCCAGAACACTCCAGTATGTTACACAACCAAACCCAATCCTTTCTTCTTAATTGACATCAGGCATTACGAGGCCAGTAATTATATTTATTCATCTCCATTAAAGGACAGAGAGATACTGACTGGCTGCACAGTTCAGTCTACAGATTCCTTATTACTCCTGGTAGTACAAGAACAGATCAGCCTGTAAACAGTGAAAACACTCAGGGTGCCAAAAAAAAAAAAAAAAGGTGGATTTGAACAGGTCCCCATTTGCCCTCTGCTTGAGTCATGGATAGCAGAATTTAGAAATCCATGCTGTTAATATTTTTTTAACCTAAAAGGGTTTTTTATTTGTCTTCTAAGTGAAGTACTTTGGAACTGTGTGTCCTCAACCTCAGAGCCTGAAGCTCACAGAGCAGCCTACACTGGGACCCTGCTCAGCAGGTCCAACACCTCCCACTCACAGCAACCCCAATTTAGACCAGGTCACTTGGGGCTTTACTTTTCATAATTCTGATCCTTCTGTGACTTGTTTACGAGAAGCTGCCAAGAACAAGTTACCTGCATGACTCACTTTTCCCTCGTCATCCCAAGCTGAAAGGAAAGCTTCAGCCTCAGGCACCTGCTATTCCCCTTATTTTTATGGATCAGATCAATAAGGAAATGTGGACCAAAGGTAAATCCATACAGCAGAGAGAAACACAGGTTTTCACAAAAGCACTGAAGTAACAGCACAGAACAGGCTGCAAAGAGCCCAAATCACCCAGTGCCTCAGCTCCAGACACCCAAGCTGCATTCCACAAAAAATGGCTCACCTACAGCCTAAGAAAACTTCTCATTTCCAAGTCAATGTTTTGGTTCCCGTGATGTAACTGAAGTCACCTGCAGTGACTGATGGCAAGAACACAGAGCAGGGAGCGGTGAACTGTGAGCAGAGCACACACCAACAGTCAGCCCAGGTTTCAAGGGGGATAACAAACACAGCCTGTCCATGTGGTGTCAGCCCCAACCAGCACAGGGTACACCTGTAAAAAACAACAGAACTGGTTTTGCTTTGAAAACACTGCAAAGCTGAGGCAACATTTTGATTGCCTTTTGAGAAGACAGAAATCTCGCAGAACTTTGGAGGAATAATCAGCAGAGAACTGTCCCTAAACTGGTTTTGTAAGATCCATCATATACCGAAAAAAACATGATAAAGCAAGTTCTTTAGTAAGGAGGTGCCTAATTAGTCCTTTTGGTTGGTTTAACATTTCTTTAACAGTCTCCTGAGTTTGAAGCAGCCTCTGCAGACATTCCTTGGTGCAGCAGGGGAAGCTACAAGGTGTTGCTGTGAGCTGGCGAGCCCTTCACGTGTGTCCAGGTGAGGCGAGGGAGCACAGCAACTCGACTGTAAAAACTGGCACAGATTGCCCAGAGCAGCTGTGGCTGCCCCATCCGTGGAAGTGTCCCAGGTCAGGTTGGACAGGGCTTGGAGCAACCCGGTCTAGGAAGGTGCTGCTGCCCATGGCAGGGGTGTAGAATGGAATGATCTTTAGGGTCCCTTCCAACCCAAGCCATTCCATGATTCTATGAAAATAGACTAAATACAATCTTTTTTTCCCCCTAGTATCTATAATCAAATCAGCAACTCATTTGCATGTGGCAAAACCCAAAAGCAATTAGTTTTTTCTCTCAAAGGGACCTACATAACCACTATGCCCACTAGAGCAGGACCTTCTAAATTAACTCAAAGTTAAAACAAATAAATAAAGGATTTACTGGTAAGATCCACGAGAATCTCACAATTTCAGCAAGGAATCACTCTCTTTTCCCCCTTCAATGGAGAGAGGGACACTGCTCACAGTGCCAAAGACAACTATTAACATTTACTAACCAAATGATCCTAGAATGAAGAAACTAATTGCTCAATTTACTAACAGATGTTAAGCTACATCTCACACACACACAAAAAAATACAGGTTATAGGGTTACTCCTGTCTGAACTCAGGCGCCTTTGAGACCATCTTCAAGGCAGCAGAGCAGGAAATGCTGGAGCAGATGTCGGGTGGGCACCACATCCCACAGCTCCAGAAGAATCAGCCCTGGGTCTCTCCAGGAGCAGCTCTGGGCTTTGCTCTCCCCTTCTCCTAACACATCATAGCCAACACCTTCCCATCCCTCTGTCCCTCACAAATTGCAATTTCTTAAATTAACAGTGTTGAGAGTTACTATCAGTTTGTAACAAACCAAAGTGAACAAACCATGCCAAACAAAGTCACTCCCGCCCGATTATTCCATGTTTTACTTTTGTGCCTTGCCTCAGCTGCTGCTAAATTACTGGAAGTGTGAGCTGAGAATTTTCAGGTTTTGTAGTGGAAAAGAGACACAAACATAAGTAAAACTTCCATCAGGGACAGGGCATGTGATACTTGGGCACTGTCAGGCTCCTCACAGAGAGAGCCATCTGTCTGGGGTTAAACCAGCACTGGTTGCAATATGGAAACATCCTAATTAATGAAGTAAAACCAGCAATTTGGCTTAAGAGGCTTTGGCAATTCATAAACACACTGAAGTCCATCCATTTATCATCCAAGTTCCTCTGTCTTCGAGGAAAGTCACTGGCAGAGCAGGAATTATGGATTTGTTTGGTTTATCGAGGGAGCTCTAAGACAGATCCAGGGAAGCATCACCCGACGAACGCGATGCTAAAATGCCTCAGCACCTTCCAAAAGTTGGTGCTTTTCTTCCTCCGCCTCCTCCTGCTAGATTTTTATGGTAAAAACTTCCTCTTTTTAGGAACAGAGCAGGGACCCTTGCTGGGACTGTACATGACAACACACGCACTTCCTAACAGATTGCCACAGAAGCTGTGGCTGCCTCATCCCTGAAAGTGTCCGAGGCCAGGCCGGACAGGGCTTGGAGCAACCTGGGATAGGGGAAGGTGTCCCTGCCCATGGCAGGGGGTGGAACTGGACGAGCTTTAAGGTCCCTTCCCAACCCTAACCACTCTGCAATTCAACGATGAACACACTTCAAAATGTAAAGGTCCACTGTCTTCTTGTGGGATATCCTACATTAACTCCCCATATTACTTATTAGTTATGAAAATCCACAGAAAAAAAACAAAACCAAATCAACAAAAAAAACAGCCCAGTGATCAGAGGCCAAAAGACTTCTTAGAAGAAATGCAGAATTAAAAAAGAATTCTTTGCCTCTGCAAGTACACTTGTGTTTATTTTTATTGCCGCAATGCTTGGAAGCCTGAACTGAAATTAAGGTCCTACTGTGTTGGCAGCTTGTACAAAAACAGAGCAAGAAAACACCCTTGTCATAATAAATTTATTAACTTAAGTCCTATTCCTACAAGAGACACTGGCAGCATTCCTGCCCAGGAATTTCAGACACAAGTACAAATGGGGTTTTTCCCTGGCATGTATAGGATATCAGAAATCATATACACCAACATCTGAGTTATTTTGCAGCAGAATGAATCCTAAATAAGTTCAGGTATCAGTGACACAGATCTGTACCTTCATCATCTCAAAAGCTGTTATTTGTCACTGGAAAAAAGCAGGTACTTCTAATCTGGGGTACAATTCATCTCACCTATTTCATACAGAAAAAGTGGCATCCTTGTTTCTATTAACATCAAGTGACCTTTATCCAGAGACACCTATACTGAGTATGTAAATCAAACCCAAGCACTCTTCCTTTTTTTTATTTTGATGTGGGAAGATGACTCCATGACAAAAATATCCTGAGTAAAAGACTGTGTTGCTCATAATATTTGGATATTATACCATGTATTTCATTCATTAATTTTTAAACCATCATAACTATGTAATTAAAATACAGACAGTGATGATACAGCTGGACAGAGAGACACAAAGGAGCTTCCCATGTCACATTAGGGAAAAACAAATGCCATCCATGAGCCCACAGGTTTCTGCCAACAAGGATATCAGTGTTTCCACTGGGTGTCTCCTGCTCAGAGATCCTCTCTGAACACTGCATGGGGCACATCCATCTGCTTTGCTTAGCTAAGAAGTTCACAGCCAGCACACACAGTTCAGCCTTTAGCTATTAATTTTCTACCAAAAATGTTTCCAAGTTATAAAAGCCTCTGGCCTCCATACTTGGGCAGTGTTTCCATCACAGCTCACTGTGGCAAGCGTGCCCCAGCTCTCTAGAGTGAAATATGCTAAATTCTATATGAACGAGGAAACCACACTAGTTAGGTCATAAGATTTTATATCAAGAATGTGCTGGTAACTTGCTAACTATGAATTTTTTTGTTCATACCTAACAAGAAATTCCTAAGCACATCAATAGAGAAAGTTAACGTCCACAGTCATCTTAATTACAATTCAGACACAGACCTGCTGGAAACTAGCTGCAAAATGAAAAACATGATGTTTCTTCCGATAACCCAGAAATCAGAGGAAGCCATTCAGCTGTTACAGACACTCATTTCAGGAATAAAGCTATAGAACCATAAAGTAGTTTGTGTTGCAAGGGACCTTAAACCTCATCCCATTCCACTCCCTGCCACGGACACTAGACCAGGTTGTTCAGATCCCATCCAACCTGGCCTTGAATACTTCCTGGGATGGGGCAGCCACAAATTCCAGGCAACCTGTGCGAGTGAGGCTGTGGACTTTTAAATACTTTTTTTTAAAAGGCCAACACCCAAAGCATTTATTTATCCCAACTAAAAATTCGATCAATTTGTTAGTAAAATGAAAATTACTCTTTCAGCTTTAGCTTGTCCCACGCTATGACTAAATGAGCCATCCCTGTTCTGTTTAAATGTGGGTTTAGAAACAAACAGAACCAAAAGCTCAGTGTCAGTACATGGTACCTTTCTGCTACTGAACACACTGTTAACATTTCGTGTGGGAAACACTTGTCTTAGGAAAACAGAAAGAAAATTCAGAAAACTGGCTTGAACTAATAAGCAAATTAGTATGACAAGGCCTGTTTCACCGTCATTATGTACTTAGGAAGTGGCCTCTGTTTAATTCGGTTTTTGTCTCCCTAGGCCTTAATTTCCTTGAAAGTGCTTCCAGGTGCAGCTCCTGCCCTTCCCCTGTCCCAGCCTTTCCAGGCCAGGACTGAAGGGGCAGGAACACACAGCACAATCCCCCTGAGCTCCTTCAGAGAACAAGAAGTTCCATTTTCACCACTTCCCATCTATTTGAAGGGATGATCTGCTCTCTGAGGAGAGGAGAGGAGAGGAGAGGAGAGGAGGAGGAATAGCTGGATATTCCCTTATAAGGTGTGAGTGGGCTTTTGAAAGCAGGCAGCTTTTTTTTTGGCTTCTGAAAGCAGGGCAGCTTTCAGAAGGCACTTCAAGCTCGGGATCATCTATCAGCCACTGGGATCACCAGACAGGACTAAGGCAGCTGCGATATTTAGACATCCAGAATTCTAATTTTTCTTACATTTTAGCACTATGACCTCCTGAAGCTTTTCTAGGTGTCTATATTTAATAACACAGCATTCCTGTAAACTTTCAAACAAGTTTTGTTCATGTAACAAAGTAATTAAAAATACAGATGCAGTCCAAAACTTGTATTTCGAAATGAACAGGGCAGAAACACCACCAAGAATACTTTCCACTCCTTTTTATGCCTTTGAATAAACGGTGTTGGCACCTCAGTGATTAGAGCATTTCACCATGAACAACTTCAAGAAATACCTTAAAAAATAAGAGTAAGTGGATGACTCAATCATACAAATCAGACAAGAATAATATGATGTATAAATAATTTAAATGCACTATTAATTCTTGTGGTATCAGGGAAAGAAGGTGGTTTAATAGAAGTTGAAAGCAGATCATATTTAGTAGACAATTAAATTGTGTCACTTCAAGTCATAACAAAAAAGCCCTCAAATATGAATTAAAACGCTCTTTTTAAATCTGTCTATTGGAATTGTGAGATAATCCACAATCTTTATTTCTTACTCTAAGAATGGTCCAAAGGTTCAGTTCAACAGCCTGTCTATCAGCAAATCAGTAAGAGTCTCAGAGGAGAAGTGATGGCTGATAATCATTCAGAATTCACCTAACAGAAGATTTTCAAACCTATTTAGATGACAAAGAGTATGTTCTGCCGAGATCTGGACACCTTATCAAAGCTTCTAATAAAATCATGTCCCTAATTTGCTTGGGTTTTGAGAGTTTTTTGTATCTAAGAGAATATGGGTCAGTTTCTATACTGATCTCATCCTCAAAAAGAAAATTATATAAAAGGAAACATAAATCCTTCCACTTCAGAAAGATCTTGCAGCAAAAATTTCCACAATTCCTTCAAATAGGTCAGTTATAGATGGAAGCTTTAGCAAAAATTATCCGTGAATTATCTAAAAATATATCTGATACTAAAAAAATTAGTCCTCACAGACATACTGAGAGGAGACGTTTGTGTGAGCAGTAGAAGAGGCTGAAGAGGAGAAACTCCTGAAAAGGTGCAGCTTAAAAGTCAATCCTCTCACAAAGAAAAGATGATTTTTCCATTAAAAGTAGTAATAAGTTATAGACATTTACTGTTCCTTAAGGAAAAAAAGGAAAAAGAGAGGGCAACTGCAACTCCGAAAAGAGAATGCAATGATGGAATTCCAGAGTCATCCCTCACACCTGGCACAGGTACCTCCTGCAGCCAAGAAATGCTTTATGTGAACCAAGTGAAACACACGTCTTGGAAAAGCAGTCACTTCATATATACAGTGCTGATCATAAAAATCCCTCGAAAATAAAAATATTATTCATACCTGGAATATAATCCTAAAACAGAGGAATAAGGATTCAACATCTGTCAATATAATAAACTGCATAATAAAATAACTGCAAGAATCTGCACTAACACTTCCCAGGGACAAGCAACACTGAATATAAATAATATTTATCTTTAGGCACGGAGGAAGAATGTGATATGGAAAAATCTCACATCTTGGGTAGAGATTTAAGTTAAGGCATGTCAAGACTAACAGGGATTACTTATATTGAGGAGAGCGTGATGAAAGTGGAGCTGGTTAACAGACACTCAGTACAGTAGGGTTTGTTTCATTTCGTCTGGGAATGCTCCTACTAAACTATATGAGTGAACACAGGAACACCTCCAACCGGTACACAACTGTTTAAAATCCAGAAGTGTTCTGCTCAAGGAGCACAGAATCACTATTCAGCCTCATATACTGCCCCAAAGGATCCCTTCCTTCTTGTGAAAACTTAAAGAACTGCAGTATGTGGTGAGGCCCTGGCACAGGGTGCCCAGAGAAGCTGCGACTGCCCCATCCCTGGCAGTGCCCCAGGCCAGGCTGGATGGGGATTGGAGCACCCTGGGCTAGAGGGAGGTGTCCCTGTCCAGGGCAGGGGGTGGGACCGGATGAGCTTTAAAGTCCCTTCCAACCTAAACCACTCTGTGATTCTCTGATGCTATATTTAGCTTCGACTCGTCTCCATTTTAATTCTCTTTCCTGCACATGAAGATGTTGCTTATCTTTGTAACAGGTCAAGTTCCAATGACAAAAAAACATATACGTTCAGCACAGTGAGGTAAAATGGCAAAATCAACATGCATGTGTTGAATATTTCTAAAACAGTTTATTTATTAAGAAACATTCAATACTCAGTAAGTTTCTAGAATTGTGAGAAACATTACTTTTAGTTTGCTTGTATGAAATCCAAAAATCCACTTTAATAGATTAGATTACTGATTTTGTTTATACTCTGAATTAAGGGAAGGAATCCAAGTTTGTTCCTGGGGGCAGGCCTCTTCCAGCAGGGAACCCCCAAGTTATTAGACATCTCAGTGATTTCTTACTGATTTTCCAGATGAAATTGTTGAAGTCACTGACATAAAATCTTATTTTCTTAAAAGATTTGATTGGATTTTTAAACTATTACAGTTATACAAATCCTTAAGGTTTCCTCAGACATTCTGGAAAGGACATTCCACTTCCCCAACAGTTTGGCTGAACAAATCCCTCAAACTGATATTATTTCCTTTTGATGCTTGTGTGTATATTCTCTTTGAATTGTATATGAGAATACCTTTCTTATGTTGAATAAGAGAAGACAAGGTCATTTGACGTGGGAAGATGTAACTTTATCTCCTTTGCACATCAGCACAGGAATTTCGGTGGGATTTGATGGAAAACTCCTGCTCCCTCTACTGGCTCAGCCCCAATAAAGCACCAATATTTCATCACAAATCTGTCAGTAAATGGGAGAAAGGCACAAAATCCCATGTGTATCCAAAATTCGAGTCCTGTGTCTTGCGTTCTGGGGCCCTCGCTACAAGAAAGACCCCGCCCAGGGAGGGAGCGGAGCTGGGAAGGGGCTGGAGCACCACGAGTGACTAAGGGGGGACTCAACCTGGAGAAAAGGAGGCTCAGGGGGGACCTTCTGGCTCTGCACATGTTCTTAAGTTGGTTGATAGTCACAGGTGTGAAAATCTTGTCTGACAGAGCTGGATGAAGCCCTGCTCCCCTCAGAGCTCACACAGGAGCATAAACCGATACGGGCTGATAAAGAGTGGAAGGGGTGAGTCAGTCAATAAAAAAACCTGTAAGCACAGCAAAGGCAGACCTGTTTTATTTATAAGCTAAAAAGCAACTTAGGTTAACATCTGTGGTGTTATTATTTAAAAAGTAGAGATTTGTGAATCAGAAGGAAATAAATACATATTATTCTAACACAGCCTGCTACATTTCCCTCTACAATAGTAGTGCAGGAGAGAAGCAGAAGCTTCATTGTCCAAACATCTTGTATTTATCTGGGAAGAGAGTTTGGTACATGAACAAGATCAAATAAATCAGAATACTAAGAACCCAACAGCATGCCTGTATACATATACATCTTCCCGATACGTTGTCTTCTTCAGAACAAAAACACTGAATTACATAAACACAAAACAAACTTTCAGGAGAGGTCAGTTCATGGTTAAATAAACTCAAGGACAAACTTCACTGTGGTCAGAGGACTTGTCAACATACTCAAGCCTTGTTTAAAAATGGATTTATGAAAAAGCAGCCATCTTTGTGGAAGAATAGGATCCGAATTATTATTTGGATGGAATACCTTGAACATGTGGATACAATCAGTATTCAGGACCATAATGTATGATGGGTCTTCTAATACCTCACTTTCCTAAATTAAGTTACCCAACATCTATAGGACCCCACCAGCTGGATCTCATGACTCAGCAATTTCTTTCAGAAATGAAACTGAAAAAGCAATTGGGACTCTCAAACTCTTCTGGGCAAAAATTATCCTTAGACTTCCAAAAGAGATCAGATAGATGAGAAACTGCACAGAGATCTAGCCAAGCAGAAATGAGACCTTTACAGAAAGGTAAAAGTGTTTCTCATACAGAAAGCCTTTTATCTTCAAAAGGCAGGAATCAAAGGAGAAGAGTATTTGACAGGGACCCTTTCAGTCCTGGAATTAAAATATGAAGGGGTAGGTTCCAAAAAGCCCTATAAATATATTGGAAGTGAGAAGTAATTGGGTCTTCTGTGAATCAGGAAAGAAGAAGAGGTTTTCAAAAACCCTGTACCAAAAATGTTCTGAATGACAGGCAGGCTCCTGGCTGGGAAGCTCCAGATGAAAACTGTGCATACCCTTTGGGCTAAGGACTGCATGCTTCACATACTCAGATTTTAGAGTACTCGCCTGGCACAGGTTGCCCAGAGAAGCTGTGGCTGCCCCATCCCTGGAGTGTCCAAGGCCAGGTTGGACGGGGCTTGGAGCAACCTGGGATAGTGGAAGGTATCCCTGCCCATGGCAGGAGGATGGGACCAGATATTTAAGTTCCCTTCCACCCCAAACTATTCTGGGATTTATTCAAGGGGGTGGGAGGATTCATCAAGATCCTGTCAGTGACAGGGTGAAAAATGCCTTTTGTATATTAGGTCAATTCTCTCCTTTTTAATCTGCTTTTAAAGTATCAAATTTGTAGTTTGCCAGAGCTGCAAAGCAAATAAATACAGCAAGTTTCAGGCTTACAATACTGCACGTTGTTGCTGTGACCCCTG
>WEIT01003530.1:984-11911 GCA_013389985.1 Dryoscopus gambensis | reverse complement strand
GGTTAAAATTAGTGTCAGGGATATCCTCTCAGTTTTTCACCAGACATGAATAAGAAATATATTCATATGCAACAGCCTTCGGTAAACAAAACTCTAGATTCAAGATCCTGAACTATCTGCTGCTAAATCACATTCATATCTATTTATACTGAATATTCCCCATCTAGAAAAAAATCATACTATAGGGGCTCTAGCATCAATTTCAGTGTAGGATAATCAAAACTTATAACTTCACTAAAAGAATTTGTTATATCTGTGTTNAATGGTCAGTATTACGGAATCCTTTCACAGGATGCTTGCAAGCAAGCTATCACTACCCTGTTTCCTCCACATAGGAAATTTACGCCTCACCAAAAAAAATCACAGTCTCTTTCACTTCTTTACTTCCTAATACTTGCTTTCTGCCTTTTAAATAATCTTACGTGAAAAACTATATACATAGTGAATTCTACTGAAAGATCTGTGTATATCAGAAAGCAATGGAGGTTACACTTCTCGTATTCCCAGTTAAGGCTGCCTAAAAGTCAGAAACGGAGGTATGTCCAGTCTCCTTAAAATTTTGTCTTGCCATTTAAAGAAACTCAGGGTTAACTTCATCTAACCACCTGCTAATATTGCCATCATCATCATACCAGTCCATTTAGCTCATTAAAGCAACAGGAAATGGAAAAGTGAACTCGGACACAGCAGCAGTAGAGGCACCACTGTGTCCTATTGACCATGGGAACACATGACAGCTTCAACTTGCAACCCAATCCAGAAGCTGATGTGCATCTGTCACCCATAAAGTGACATATAAAGTCATATTCAAGGTATAGGGCTGAACTGTGGGAGGAAGATCACAGTCCTGCTGCCTGTGCTACACCTGTTCACAGACACAAGTTGCTGCTGCATGTGCTGTATCTGTCCAAGGACAGAGGAAAAGTTTCAAAACTGAGTCAGTACCTTTTACCAGCACTAAATTCATGTTTTGAAAAACAAGACATAAAAAGGCAATGATTATAATATACTAAATGAAAGGCAGTACTCCAGGCCAACTACTATTATTTTTTCCTTCAGGCTGCAATTCTTTATGCCACCAAGCTTCTGGTGACTCACACCACCATATTGTACCAACAATGCTCTCAAAATGCAAATTGCTAATGACTTCTTTTAGCTCAATACAAACCTAGGAAACAAGTGCAATTCAATGCAGTATTTCCAGTAGTGCCATAAACATTTTTCAACATAAGTTAAAACTTTGAGTGCCATTAGTTTAATCTCATGCCTAAAGCTACTCTCGTACTTTGAATACCTATGATATAATATTTGGAAAAAGAGTAGCCATCTTGCATAGAGCGCAGTGCTTCACAGAGTTACCATACCTTTTGTGTACTTGAATGGTCATCAGTAGAACACAAAAAATGCTTTCCCTTTTTAAATATATTTCCATTATTTTTATGACTCTACTGCTTTAAAGTATATGCCTCATTGTAAGCAACAGTTTCTGGGGAATCAGCCTGTACACTGATACCTGTTGAACTGGGAATAAACATGAGGGATTAAGAGATCTGTGTGCAGTTGCAGGACCATGATATTGTTATGATCATGGAGACATGGTATGATGGATCATATATCCACAGTGCTGAAACAGATGGAAACAGACTCTTTACAAAGGACAAGCCATGAAGATGAGGCAGTGCAGCTGTCCTTTATGTGACAGAACGTTTGCAATGCATGGAGGCAACCGAGAGCATCAAAGAGCAGCCTGGTGTGGGTGACATTACACTGGATGTCTGCTCTAGGCTACCTGGCAAGGAAAAACAAGCAGATGAGACCTTCTGCAGACAGGTAGAACAGGAGCTCTGATCAGGTGTACTATTTTAACTCAGTGAAAAGTAAAAGATGTTCCTACAAAACTAAACAGCATGCAGATCACCTGACCCCTCGGCCACAGGTAGAAGAATAGCATCACATGAAATTTGTGCCTTTTCCCCCACTATTTGCAGATCAGACAAGGTTAGGTAATAAATTCAGTTTCTATTCAGATACCATGTTAAACCACAAGTACATTTCTCAGTGAATAATCTACAGGTGAATAAATTACTTGGGTCTAGTGAGGCACATGTAAAATATGCAGTGCAAATGTGCTCACTTACCATCAGTTTCTGGAGCCAGACAGATACAAACCTAAGAACTGAACAGGATGGTGGGTGTCAGAGAGTACTTGTTCCCCAGCCTTCTGCTAAGTAATAGGGTTTTTTCAAATCACTGTTATAGTATTACATTAATGTGATCTTTTTCTTTTGAGGGTAAAATTAAATGCCAGTGACAAGAACTACTATTCACCGTCATTGTAACAAATTTCCCTGATTACGCATGAGATCATTAAACTGGAACATGAAAAGACATGTTATTATGTTGTTGGCAATACCGCTGTAGTACGCTACCTGTCCCAACTATGCAACGGCAGTTGATGAACTGTTATGTACAAAGATATACAAAGACATTAAAAAATATTTTTAGGAGCTTTGATGGAAATAGAACACTGTAATCATTGTAACATGGAGTGTTAACACAGCACCACTACTGCAAAAATGCAAGAGTTACCAGAGTTAATCACTGGTTCTACTGTTTACATGAGTAAGTTAGAAATTGGGTTAAG
Source organism: Dryoscopus gambensis (assembly GCA_013389985.1). Lineage (NCBI taxonomy): Eukaryota > Metazoa > Chordata > Aves > Passeriformes > Malaconotidae > Dryoscopus > Dryoscopus gambensis. The sequence goes on along the minus strand of WEIT01003530.1, from coordinate 9,267 downwards.
CGCTTTGTTGATATAAATCCACTTTACTTTTTATTCTCTAAACAGGATGAAGCAAATGTGATTATTTACCATCTCATTTGCAGCAGTTCATTGTCACCCATTTTATAAACAGTATTTCTGCTACTGTAGTTTCTCACTTTCAGAACACTTAGCACAAATACACTTCAACAGAATAAATTCTTTACAAAAATTATTTTTATGGCTGTGTCTATATGTATTTTACATGAAGGGTCACACTACAGCAAGTGTTCTAGTTAAAAAGTGATAATTGTACATCTGTGAATGCTTCAGATAGACCTTATTTTGATTCTTTTATTTAGTGCTTAACTAACACATTTCACATCTGAAAGTGACAAATGAAGCCCATGAATAAATCACAGAAAATCCAGTTACCTTATTTACCTCACCCAAGCCACCGTACACATCAGGGAAGTGAAGAATAAAAGAATTAAGTTACATGATTTGGCTCAAAGCTTCTCTTATTAGCTAAGTACAGGCCCAGCTCCTCTTTTAAACTTTGCCACTCATAGTTCAAACTCCTACCACTGAATTACTCATTGCCTTATTAGTTTAGAAGGGATACTGCTCAAAACTCAGAATATTTTCAAGGACTGCAAATACATTATGCGATAGATACATAAATTTAAAAAGAATAAAATGTGTTCTATAATTTCCTAATGTTTCTTTTTGTCAAAATTATTCCCCAAAATCCCTTTTTAATGTGTCATTTAAAAATTATCGTACGTTAAATTTGTAACCTCTTTTCCTTTAACTTTAAAACAGGTATTGTATATATAGGCAACTATAAAACCCCGTGTGTCTTCACTAGCCTAAAGCTAAAATAATCTAACCCATATTTTCACATTTTAGAAAGTGAATTTGAAATATGCTAGAATAATGGCAAATTACTAGAACAGATACAGAAATTACTTAGAGAATTTTACAAGCTTTATTACATACACAGACAAAAAAACTCCAAATGAAACTGCCAGAAATTATCAGGAAACCTTAAAACTACAATGCTTCTTATGAAAAATGCAAGAATGCTGCACTAGAGAGATCATTCCAATTCTATGAAAAAACTATACAGAAGCAGTGCAGCATGTTACACCAATGAAAAAATGACAATAGATGTAAAGAAAATTTAAGCTGTAGAAGTGAAAGCATGGTTCTTAGCATCTGGAGACATAATTTTGTATGTTGTGTGCCAGAAACAAAATCAAATGTAATACCTCTTGCATACCTACTTATGGCAGATGAAAAACCAGCAGAGTTGTGGTTATTACTGCTAAAATTTAAAAATATAGCCTCTACTCTCTTCAATCCAAAGAGTTTTGCTTATATAAAAAAAATCAAATACTGGGCTGCAGTCACACTCTCAGGTATGTTGTGCATGAACCAAACCACCTTTGCAGGATACATTTTCCAATGGGTGAATATGCAGCCAGCCATGCTAAAAGAGGATTGTTAGGCAACCACTACGCAGGTCAACTTCTTGCTTTAGCGCAGCCATTGGGATACTTCACTACCCAAACACAGGGACTGCACAGACTGAAGAGGGTTGATTTGTCATTAGTTTTGTGACTACCAAGGACCATATGAAAAACTGTATATAGCATATATCACACTGACCCAAGCTTTATATGGAAAAATAGAGAAAAAAAAATATATTTCTGCATTTACTTTTATTTCAGGCATTAAAGTGGATTTGCACATTAAATCTCCCTCCTAAGTGGAAAACCTACAGGAACAGAAAGCGTGTAATTTACTATGGGTGTCTATACAAACCTCTGATTAAACTTTGACTTATCTACCAAAGAAAGAACTGATATCTCACCTGTTCCCAAAAGCATAGGACCATGAACCCCCAGAGTTCACTTCCATGAACTTCCAGAGTTATCTTGCATTTTCAATTCAATGTCAGTTTGAAAAGTGCATTTCTTTCCTAGGTTCTGCAAACAGAATATCATTAAACAAGATACAGTTCCAGCACTCTAGATTTTAATTTACAGAATACCCAGAAATATTAGGGAAGGGCACACCATTTAAAAGCAAGCTACGTTTATAAGAAAACATTAAATGAAAAATGTTTTATGAAAATGAAGGAAAGAGGATACATTTTCTGAAGGTGAAGAAGAAAGGAGACATGGTCCTCTTTGCAGCTGCAAAATGATGTTTGACATGCAGGTACACAAGGTACTACCAGCAAGCAGGGAGAGCTTCTGTTTGCTCAGCACCCAGGGGTCATATCAAGTAAGAGCTTAGAGATGAACAGAAAAAGTTAGCAGCAATGAAAGGAACTACTCTTACTCAAACAACAAAAAACCAAACAAAATAAGCACTCTTCTCCAAAGAGGGTATAGCATAAGATCAGTTTGAAAGGGAAAAAGTTACATTTACTTCACAGCACAACCTTTCCTCATCAGCAAGACCTACAAGCGTCTAAATCACAACCTAACCTTACAAGCTCCTGACTTGATGCTTTCCCACAGCACCAGCAGGCAGAAATGATCTTCTAGGCCTTCCCTTTGGAAGCCTTCAAGGACACGTGTTGTTCTGCCCCGAGCAGTGAACACAACCCTTTCCTACAAACTACAGTGCGCACAATTACAGTTAATACTTACACACTTATGTCTTACTCTTCTTTTAGAGAAGCAGCCAGCTGTCTCCAAGGTCCCGTATTACCACACACTCAAAGGGGATGCAATATAACAAAATTTATCACTGACCTTTGACTACTGTCCTGGTTTGAAAGGAAGTGAGTTTTTTAAGGAAGTTATAGTCAAACCAATCAGTGGTCAGATTGAATATTGACACCTGGCATGACCACTGAAGAGATTTGTCACCTCTGAGAACATAGGGAGATAAAGGAGAGAATCCCAGAGGAACTTTTCTTTCGTGTTCCGGCTGTTGAAGGGAGCAGATGTCCTCCCCCGCCCAGCCTGAGGCCTGAAGCCTGGGCCTGGGTGGGGGAGGGGCAGCCATGCGGCCAGAGCCCAGAGAGAGAGAGAGAGGGAGGGTGGAAGGAAACGGAACTGAGCCAGCTTCTGCAGGATGGAAGGGTGGAGAGATGAGGAGATGGGTTTTTTGCCCCCTGCCCCCCAGAGAGAGAGACTGTGCCGGCCGAGGAGTGGAGCAGGGGGAGGTTCCCGGCCGTGGGAGTCCTGGAGTTGCTGTGAGGCTTCCCGACGGCAGTAGAGACTAAGACTTTTAACCCTTCCTTGGGAAAAGAAGGCTTTATGAAACATTAATCCTCCTGAGCAGTGTTTTGAGTGAGAAGAGAGACAGCCTGGAATCCTGTGACGTTAGAGGAATTGATGGGAAGAATCCAAAGCGGGAGGAGATGATGGAGTGGCTTTGGCTGGACTTTTCTTGTATAGCCATAGACTGAACCAATCTGTCTTTAATACATGAGACTGCATTTAGGTGGATGCAGTGGCTGGATGCCAGATAAGGTGACCTGCTGCAGTGATGCCAAGTGCGAAATGGAAAAGGAAGGAGAGAAGATAAAGAGGGTGTTGTGGTGCCCTCTGTCTTCAGCGAAGACCAGGAAGAGGGTGTGGTGGTGCCCTCTGTCTTCAGAGCGCAAGAAACCCTCGGCCCCAGGGGTTGTAAAATGGGGGGGACTGTTGTCCCAAAAAAGGAGCCTGTGGTACTTGGCAAAGCATCCTTGAATCCTGAGCGCAGTTTCGGTCCATGGACGGTGGTGAGAGCACCAGACATGGAAGGACACTATGGTTTACAAGAGAGACTCCTCTCTTCTTAGATGGACTGAGAATTGATTATTTGAATATTGTTAACTGATCAGGAAATCCAAGGTTTTTGTCTAATTGTGTGAAGGGTGAAAGTTGGGAGGAGGAGGAATGTTTTGGAGAGTTTTCATTCTGTTTCCTGTGTGTTTCTTTCCTTTAGTGTAGATCAATAAAGTTTTTTTTTTCCCCTCTTTCTAAGTTTGAGCCTGCTCTGCTCTGTTCCTGATCCCATCTCACAGCAGTTATTGGTAAAAATATATTTTCATGGGGCACTCACATTGCGCCCAGTGTCAAACCATGACAATTATCTACCTTTTGACACCCTTTGTCAACGCTAACGTGCTCAGCATTTGGGGATTTCAATAATTGCTGCTATTAATTTCATGAACTACATGACATTTCTCCACATGAATTTCCCCCCAAATACTCTGACTCCAGCCTGAGTTCTATTCAGCCATACGCCAACAACATTTGTTTTTTAAGTTTGTGACATTTTAATGCGCAAGACTAGATATTTCATTGTCTGGCTAAGCTAGAAATGACAAGGCAAATATCTCAATGAGACTCATCTTTGAGTCCCGGAATACTCAAAGAAAACTAATGGTACTACTTTTTTAAGATGTGTACTTGTACACAGATGGTTTCACTTTAATGAAAAGCTATTGCTGGTCAGTACTACAAGTATTTTGGATTTATATTAATTTTCTACCTACAAGGCCTTTTGGACTACTACTATTTAAATATTCTGTCTGCTTTTTTGACCAAAGAATGCAAGAAAGACGCATTCAGACCTTTTGATTCTTAAAACAATTGTTCTATAGCAGATGGCACATAAGGAATGCATTCAATGACCCTACTTATGTATGAGGATTTGACATTTGTGAGACACTAAGACCTCAGCCTCCAACATATGAAATTTCTTTATAACAGAAACCCCGTACATTTCCAAATTATTGTAAATCTTAGCACATACACACAGGTTACAAAACACTGCATTTTCATTTGCAGACTTTGTTCAACATTTAACATACTTTTCAAAATAAACAATGCAGTACATCATCCACATGAATTTCTTATATTTGTATTTTAAACTATAATTCACAATTACTTTTAATATTAATAAACCCTACTATTTCTCTACTTTTTCACTATTCTAGTTCAATATCTGATGATCAAATTCTGCTGCTTCCTAGAACAGGTATATGTCTAGGTCTAATTGTGAGTTTAACTTCAGTAATCTTTTCTGCTTGATAAAATGCTTAGTGATTTGACAAGCTTCATCTCTAAATTATTTTAAGAAGATACGAGTTAGTGTTTAAAATGGGGAGGAAATGTTACTCAGCTTCTCTTGATAATTAAAACAAATTTTTCATTAAGTACTACAGCTCTCACAAAAATATGTAAAGTTAATGACAATACCTAGCAAAATATAGAGCTTGATTATTTCTAATGAAAAATTATGTAAAGAACTGCAATTAAGTCATCGGAAGCATGATTTTGCATAATCATCATGTGGAAAATACTGCAGGGATGATCTTATTCAATATAATCAATGTCATATGTAACAGTTTAGCTTTTGTACCCATTTTAGGATGCTGATGATAAACAATTTCCTTACCATTCTAGAAATGTTTGCCTGTTTATGAAAGAAAATTCGACAACAGGAAAAAATCTAGATGATTGCAATTGACACATATTCCTAACATAAAAACACTGTTGGTTTTTTAGATTATCTATGACTTCATGTACAAAAATAGTCAAGAGATTATGTAATCAGAAATAAAGGTGCAAGGAGAGCGCCAAAATAGGACTAATATGTAATTGTGCTTAAGCAGCAGCTTACTATCAAAGTATCATTATAATGGTTAGAAACCTTTTTTTTCTCTCTCAACTTACATATGCAAAGAGGAGGCAAATAAAACAGCTTGGCATCTAACCTGGATATTTTCATCTCTTACCACAGAGTTCTTAACATATTACTCCATGACTGAGAACAAAAATATTCAGTTTAGAGACAATATTACATATTATACATAAATGAGAAATAAAGTCAGATTCAGAAGTCAATTATGGCATATTCTTTGTACAAAATTGCCCAGAAGCATAGAATTATATCATATGAGTTAAATACTCTTTATTTTCTTCAACTTCTGTTTCTATTCGTACTCAACAACTTCATGGAATGTAATGAATATGAACTTGTTGCACATTCATTAAAGACAAAATGAAAAAAACTAGCTTTTCACCACTTTCCACCAATGGATATATGGCTAAATATGTGGCACTTCATCATTTCCCACTAACAAATACAATGTTTCCATAGTCAAAAGTCTTATGTTGTATTTTCTGGTATGTTCTATGGATTTATTAAATATAGTAACATAAAATATGTTAATGCAATTACATTTTAAAAGAAATATCATGATAAATGTGTATGAATTAGAACCCACAAATATAAACACTGAGAAAAGTTGTTAATAGTTCACTCTTCATGCAGAAAGTAGTGATATTGCAAGAGAGATTTTTTTACTTGGAAAACAAAGTACAAGTTTATTACCATTTCAGGTTAAAAATAATTATGCTAAATGTTAAACTCAGACATTCATTCATTAAGTAAATGACAAGAAAAACTTTCACACGAAAGATCAGAAACAAAACCAATTCATCCTGATCACTTACAGATCATGTTATTAAACTTGTTTCTACTCCCTTTTACACCCTGAAGAAAATGTTTTTGTTGAATATTACAGATTATTTGCTAGATGAACTAATAAATAGGGTAGACAATGCAGGTTAAATATACATCTGCTGAACCAGGAGATATAAATGAAAAGAAACTAAAAGCATATTAATATTTAGGAAAACCTAAATTTAGCAAACATATTCCTCTGTGCTGTAAAAGTGAATTCAGAATTTTAAATTCATTGAGACTGGATTGGACCTCATGGTCTTCTAGTCCAAGGCACTGCTTGAAGCAGAGACACCTCCCTTATCTACAGCCAGTTTGTTTAAATGCTCCCCAACTCCATCCTCCTCTACTGAGGAAAGTTCTCACTACTCTGGATGCTCCCTCTGGACTCAGGAGCATGGGATTCTTGAAGGCAAATCCTACCAGTGGAGACTGAGGCAATGCCTACATTGAGTATCCCAGCTTTTCTATGTCCTTTGGTGCCCAGCATCCTGCACCCATTTAGCAGCAGACACATTTCACAAATTCATTCCTTTTTTTCTGTCAGTAAAACCTTAGAACTCACTTTTGCTCTTCACATCCCTCACCAGCTTCAGTTCCATCTAGTCTTGTTTTTTTCTAAGCCAGTCCCCACACCCTCAGGCAGCATTTCTCTCATGTCTCCTAAGTCCCTACTTCCACATCCTATAGGGTTGTGATCGAGCTTTCCTAGGAGCTTTGTATCAATCAACGCAGACCTCCTGTCAGCTTCCCTTGACGTTCAGATGGACAAATCTTGAGTTTAGAGGAGTGACCCAGCAATTCTGGATCCCTCTTCTCTCCACGACTATCACATGGGTTTGCCCCAAGCAGAACCTCTAACCAAAGCAAAGTTTATTCCTCTGAAATTCAAAGCTGTTATCTTACTTGCCCTGATCTTTTCTTCCAGGGTCCTGAAGAGAATCATTTTATGGTCACTGCAGACAAAGCTAAGACAACCTTCATATCCAGTTCCTAATTATTGATACCAGGTCCACTAGAGTGCTTTGCCTCATCAGGTCTTCAGTCAGCCTGTGTCAAGGAGTCACCATCAGTGCACTCCAGATGGCTCCTGGAATGCTTGTGACCTGCTTTGTTGTCCTTGCAGCAGGAAGGAATTTATCAATTTTATGATAAAATCCAATCTGAAAACCTGATTGTTCCTAGCCAGAATTTGCCTAACATGTTTATTTAAAATTAATGTTTGCAATTATAGATGGTAACTCTGAACCAACAGGTAGTGGTCACCAAATTTGATCATGACTGCATATTAGTAACACCTTAGAAATTGTAAACTAGTTCAACTGAATCCAATCTTAGCAGTTCAGAAAAATACCTAAAGGCTGAAAATTCAATAAACACCAATATTTATGCATGAAATCTATGAAATTATTAGTACCTCAAGTCTCCACATACTTTTACTTTGGCATGGGTAAGCAATGGCTAAATGTAATCTCTGCCTCACATTTTGGTCGAGAAAAACATTTGGCAAAAACGTACATGAGATTTCAAGATTGTACCTACATAACATATCCCTACATAATTAAGACAGTGGTGGGCATGGCTTTTTTTGCCCTCAACAGTCCCATTATTTTGAAGGGCTAGCTGGTTTGCAGTGCGATACAACAAAAAAAGGATTCAATACATGGTAAGGAACATTCAGATTCTAAGCAGAATGACACTGGCAAATCACTGTAGATCCAGAAAGAACTACTATCAATGCAAAGTGGCAACAAGTCTTCGGGCTGAAGCTGTAATCCTTGCTGGCTCTGCTTTGTTCCATACATGTAGCACTTCCACTTATAAAAATTATGATCTCGTACA
>WEIT01003519.1:0-34834 GCA_013389985.1 Dryoscopus gambensis | reverse complement strand
GATTTGTAGCAGTAGGAAGGATATTTGGGACGACTGCAAATGCTGGTTGCCTGCAGCCAATCTCACTGAGCTACTGACATACCGGTGTGAAAATGGGTAAGGCATTGAGATGCTGGATGATTAACAGCAGGGACAATTTGTGTTGGTGTATTGGACTTAAATCTTCCTACATCTTGTCACACTTTTCCTAAGTGAATTATCAGTGTTTGTCACTAGAGACACATAGCCTGCATATTAAGGAGAAGTCATTAACATCTAGATTGCTCTATGTTTTTTGCATTATCTCTTCTGCAATGAAATCTTAACGTACATTAATGTGATAATGGAGATGTTGTGCCCAAGGATGTAGGCCAAAGGAAAGGATTATGCGGTAAACCCTTTCCTGATCAGCAGACCAGGACTGTGATAGCTTAGGAGACAGAAAAGAATTGGAATAGGGAAGTCAGACATGGAATAATAGTGATTTACCTTGCCTTTCACTATTTTGCAGGGAAGAAGCTGTACCTCATCTGTGGAGGACTTCCCCTACTCCCTGCCCTTTAAAATACTAAAAATTTTTAAAGAAATTTTATAAAAAAATTTTAGAGAGGAGTTTGTTGGTGACTGAAACATATTGAAACAGAACTACTGTGTATGTTGATAGGATATAAAAGAAGAATCTGGTTTTTCATCACTATGATCTCTTTTCTCTACATGCAGTTCTCTGATCAATTTTTTAGTAGGGGAATGAGTTAATTATGTTTCGGAAATAAAAATCAGATTTATAATATTCACACACTTTCACCTTTAATAAAACTTCTAGATTGATACACCAGCAATAAATCTTGGATCTATGAGAGATACAGGAGTTAATAAAAAGCCTATCAATTTTAATTCAAAATGACTGAATACATCCTGATTTATTGTGATGTAAAACATGATCTCCCCTATGATATTATATTCCCACCCTGAAGAATATTTTAATTTAATCATAATTCTCTTATATTTCTAGTAATTAAATAACATCCCATCAGTTACAAATAGAACACTTTATGTACCAGATTTTCACTGCTTTATGTCTCCTTCTGAGCAGTTATGAGCAGTTATAGTATAAAAGGATGAGGCCTGGTAGTTCACTAAATCTGGAATATTGTAACAAGAAGCAAACTTATTTTCAAGAATGCAATGTTTTAAAATAGTGTAAGCCTTACTTTTAAAAGGAGAACAGGATTTCTAAGGCTTGCCATAACACTCAAAGAAGGCTTTTCTCCATGGCCTGATGAAAGATGGAATGTTTTTCTTATTATTAAGTGAGAGCATTGTGACAGAAAAGATGAATCTTAGAAGGAGGAGGATCCTCCTGAATACCTGTGAATTCAGCTGGTCTGCTTGTTCCCTCAGTCTATTATCATTATCCACCCTAATGGTCATTAAAAAGAAATGTATGACTGCCAGCCCTGCATAAGCAGACCTTGAATTAGGTGAACTAGAGAGGCCTTGGTGATAACTATTTACCTGTTCAGGTGTTAATAATGTTTCAATTCAATGCCTGATGGAGTGCAATGGCTTTGAATTACATGCTGAGCAATGCTGTGGCAGTTTGCTGCCAGCAGAATGTACCACTGCAACAGCAAGGTACACACTATGGGCAGCTCTGTTGGAGAGTTAAAACCTAGAATAATAATTTGGTTTTCAGAAGCTGCTGTTGATACTGAAGGAAGTGATAATCAGATTTGGCATTCTGCTCCAATATTGAGCCAGGGTTTGAATAAGAAAAATCAACATATATGTATGCTTGTGTCTGTCTTCTGTGCTGGGGTGATCAGAAATACAGAATCCATACAAAGCTGCATCAATCTGTGGTGGCTTTATCTTTGGAGCTCTAACTACACTTTAAACTACATTAAATTCAGTTCACTAATTTGCAGTTATCTGTTTAAGCTAAAATATCCTGCCTTCTGCTCCTCTTTAGCTCATGTGAATCTGAAAGAAATAGTCTATGTTGGACCATTCCCTCAGAGCATACAGTCACATTCCTCCCTCCTGTGATAAAATCAGTTGCCCTTGGACTGCTGGGGTGAGAAGAATTGAAGCATTGTCTCTTTTGATAGTTAGATCTTGCAGTCTTTCTAAATGGTGCAGTATTCCTGAAATTTAATCACTAGCTGATACTAAAATCAAGATATTACCCTGGCTTCCAACTGCCATTTGAATATTTCAGCTTGAAATAATTATCTGTGAATTGGTGTGCTTTAATGGAGCAGAAAACATATTCTGTTATTGCCTAATCCATTCATCCTCAACTGCCAATTTTTAAAGCCTGTCCAAATCTACATTTTATCTTTCTTCCCTTCTTCTCTGTACTGGGAAGTAATTTGGTGACTTTGCTTCTACTGGCATGACATTGCTGCCAGGTCAGGAGTGTCACTGGGAAATGTATGTGCTTCAGCTGGTCACTGCCACCTCTGGAAATAAGGGTGGAAGACATGAAAAGGGCTGTTTTGCACAACACATTTTGAAGAAAACCTCTATGCAAGACAACATTCCAGTACTGCCTGTGTTCCCGTGGATAGGGTAACTCACCCAAGGCTTCATTTTGCAAATAGGGTCCATTTAAGTATTTTCCCCTGATTGTTTTTTTTTTTTATTTGTATTTGCAGTCTTTTGCTGTCAGTGAGTTTCACCACTAAATCTCCTCTTCTCGACCTACTCCATTTATCTAGATGCTCATATGTCCTTCCATGCCTGTCTCGTTTGCACTTTTTTATTATTCCCTAATAAATAGCTCACCCTAAAAAAAAATAGTGATGTTTGGAAAGACAGTGCTCTTTTTACTGACAAAAATTAAGTGTGTATTATTTTTATTAGTGGAGTATTTTCCAGTGTTGCAGCACCTCAGGGTTTGCCTCTTTTTCCTTTCCCCTCTCTTCTCTCCCAAGTGTTTCTCTTATCTAGGGATAAAGGGGATGATCAGCCTTAAAAAAAGACATTTTTGATCAGAGAGTATGATGAAAAACGTCTGACACAAGTATCGTTAGCCACCTTGAAAATAATCTACAATTATAAAACTTTAGGATTTTCTTGTCATTCCCCATTAGTACCTGTTAGCTTTGCTCTGGACACTCCCTAGTTTTTCCTTGGAACACACTTTTCCTTACCACCACTGCCACTTTTAAATGAAGCTGATATTGCCTTGCAGTTACTTTTATCTTGGTTGTACGACTTTAGGTAATGCAAGACATAACATAAAATATTAAAATAAAGATATTTAACAGTGTTACTGAAGTTAGTGAGATGTCTGCATCTCATCAGTTGGTATTTCAAGAGCAGGAACAGCAACCTGGTACTAGTTGTACTGGCTTGGTGCTGTAGCAATCAGACTGCAGTAAAGAAGTAATAGTTATTATGCTCAATACAACTTGTCAGAGGGGATGCGAGATGGAAAAGCCCATCGGGTGTGACCTGGTTGTGTTGGCAGCCACCATCATTCTGCATGGTTGCTAAAGTCTGTTGGTGATTACTCATAAACTGAGAACCCTCTTTTCAAGCTGGATGATTTGCAGCTGGTGATTGTACCATCTTTGCCACCCAGCCACATTGTCAGTGAGCTAAAGACAGCTTATAGCCTGTGCATGTAAAAGAGCTGGGACCTTATTACTGAATTCAAAGACCACTCTGTTCTAACCTGCCTTTATTTGACTCTTCTCTCTCCCATTACCAGGATATATTAGGACAAAGCAAATCTCCTCTAAGTAGACATTCAATTACCATGCTTGCAGTGTACTGCAATTTGGTGATGCATTCTGTGCTTGCTGGATTTATAGAGTAATCAGCTGGTACATACTGATGAACCTCTCTGGGAGACAGAGCTGCTTGGTGTTTGGCTTGAGACAGCCGTTACTTGGGATAGGTGTGGAGGGGAGAGCAGGCTTGTTTTTATTGTGCTAAATGCTGCAGTAAAGATGGTGCACATTTTCTGCCATCCTGCTGTGCATCTTTTGAAGCACTTCATAGTCCCACTCAATCACATTGCAATAAATTGGATTTTATTTAAAAGTTTAATTGGATTGGTCTTACATGAATAAGTATTTGGGAAAATCCTTTATCTGGTAAATGTTCAAAATTTTAGCAATGTTAAAATTTAATTTTTTTGCAAACTGCTTAACTGGTGAAAATGTAAATTTTTCCCATTGAAGATTACAACTCTTTTTTTGAGTCTGAATAAATGGAATTTCTTCAAGTGAGTGACTATAATGCAGTCATTTCTGAACATTTTACTTTCTGCTTATGATTACATTAATAACATTTCTAGCTTTGCTGAATATACAGATGGATTAAGTTTTGTTGCTCTGATCCTGATTTGAGCTCTGTGACTAGTTGATCTGTGATGGGGGATATTATTAATGATGTGACAGATTAAAATACAATTGATTAATTGATTAAAAAATAGCTGCTTGTAAGTAAATAGTGACATATTGTGACAAAAGAGCAGAGATTATCTCTTGCATTAGCATTGCAAGAATACAGCCCTTATGAATTTAAAGTTCTTGCTTATGTAATTAAGTAATTATCTCAGTGACTCTCTTGAAGAAAAGTACAAAAGAAAACATGCTGTATAGGAAAAGAACAATGAATATTTTAATCGTTACATTAATACCAAAGGGAACCCTCAGGGATTTTTCTCTTGGTGCGTAATTGACAGTAATACAGATTTTAATTTATGTCTTGACATTCCTTTTTCCTGTTTCAAAACTGAGCTTGCTGCTCTTTATTCCTTCAGGTTTCTTTATAGCAAATAAACTGATAATTTTCTGAACGAAAAGCCACAGCGACGTGTGCTTTTGCTCATGCTTTCCTCATGTGCATAAACCCATGCGTGCAGTACGGTCCGTGCCCACTGTGCTCGTGCAGCCCATGTGGATCAGCCTCCTTTCTCTCTCTGTTGCTATGAGGGGCTGCTGTGGCACTGGCAGGCACTGCTTGCCTTTGGCCGGAGCAGGAGAGAGCTGTGCACTGCTCTTGGGATGGTGGGGAATGCACGCAATGAACCGGCAGCTTCTACACGTTTTTAAACGTCTGTGGTTAGAGCCACTTCCTAGATCGTTTTTCTTAGTGTGGAGCATGAAAAGATACGATTCTGTAAATCCAGCAAAGCATTCTCAGGGCTTGCCAAATGGGCCCAGAAGTGAACTTGGTCCTCCTAGGACAGCAGGGGCTTGCTGCTCACAGGCATGGCTGGCACATCTGGACAGGGGCACACAGGTACGTGCACTCTGCTGTGGGTCTGATGAGGGCAGTGTCTCTCCTGAGCACACTGCTGTCACCTCTGGGTGCCAAGGTTTGTCAGCTACTGTGACAACTCGCAGGGAGGTGCCAGGTAAAACCTGAATAGCAGATTCTAGTCAAAGCAAGTTGCCGCAATTTTCCATTAAAGTATCAGATGCAGGAGCAGTTCAGGATGTCTTCAAAACAGTTAAAAACCATAACTTGGTGGTTTTGTGGGGTTTTTTTCTTGCTTGGTTTTGAGAGAGTGTGGTAGCATGTCTGATTTTTCTTCTCTGTCACTTGGGCTGCTGATGTTCTTGTGTACTTTGAGAAGCAAACTGGGAAATTTGCATTATACGTAGCACCAAAGCAAACAAAGCCATACATGTGAAATGGAAAGCAAAGGAAACCAGAGGGCGTGTATTCCAGCTGGGAAAAAAAAAAAAAAAAAAAAAAAAAATCAAATGGCTGTTTATCTCATAAAAGACCTTCCCATGAGAACTGGTAATACTTTAAGCCTGGAGTCTGTGCCGTGAGCTGAATTTCCCTTAAAACAGCTTCAAGTCCAACAACGCATTTTATGCCAATACCAAAATACAGAACTTTCAATAAACAATGCTGACCTTCCCCAGATCATAAACATCTTTGGGGTCTGGTTTTGCAAATCCTTTTAGTACTGAACAAGATTAATCACATCCTTTTAAGCATGGTCAGTATGTGAGCTCTTTGGTAGGTACTTATTTCTAAATGGGGTATTTAATAACTTTTTCAGCCAGGCTTTTCAAGGTTGTAGTTATTCTGGTGATGTTCTTGGTTTCTTGGTGGTGTGGAACATGGAATAAACTTTTAGAATTGTTCCTACATATTTGTTTTGCAATTCTTCCCTAATACTAGTAACTAGCATGCCAAATTTTGAACAGCTTATATGCTTTGTTTTGTTTAAGAATGCTAAGGACTTTGGTATTTTTGATTTTAGACTAGTAATTAGATTTACTGAATGAACAGATTCTGTGGCAGAGATGAAACTGTTCAAATGGTATGAGAGCTCACATTAAGAAAATTTTTCTCAAAATACTCTGAGGTATCATAAATGGCCCAACATTTCTGAGTCAGAGAAGAGTTTGTATTTCCAGATGTCTTCAGAGTATCAAATTTTCCCAGAATAAAGCCTGTAAGATTCTTAGCAAAATCTAGGAGTTCCAGCTTGAGAAATACTTGGAGCATGAAAGCAGTTGAGCAAACTGCAGTGCAAATTCCCAAGAGCTGAGTCCTGAGAAGTTTCTCACATGAAAGATTTTTTTTCTCCAAATTCATGACATAGGAAAAGTTTAAGATTTCAACAAACTGACATTTTCTGTTTAAAAAAAAAAATTCAAAACTATAAAACCCCCAAAAAACAGGTAAAGCTGAAAGTGTCCTAGTTACTTCTTATGTTGGTGTATTTTTCATATTTCTGGTGTACGCAGATGTCATTATCTGGCTCCTTACTCATTTTTCAGTTGCTGAAGGACTTGGAAGGCAATGAAGTTACTTGATTTGATATGAACTCCAAACTTTCCTTTAATTTTTAGGACGTTTAAGAGATCTATTTCAATGGAAATAGTTATAGTTCTAGAACACGGTTTAGTCCAAGCAAGCAGCTTATGGGAGCAAAGCTGCGTGAGCTGACAGAGAGCCCTGATGTGTTCCACACGCTCTGCACAGGGGCGTTTCTGAGGGCTGGTCCAGCATGCAGTGACTGCAGTACAGCAGATCCAGCTCAAAACCAGTTTGGCTCTGGAGGGACAGTAGTTCAGGCATGTGGCTGGTGATAAAAGGCACTTGAGAAACTGCACAAACTTTCAGAAAATTGTGGGCTTCAGGCTCCTGTGGGTACACAAGATAAATAGGATTACATGGGTATGTTTGTGTAAGAGCAGTGCTGCAGCAAAGCAGCATGTTAAAATACTTAAATGGGGAAAACTCCTTTTTCATGCTTGGCTGGCTTTGGTGTGGTCCTTGCCTCTTCACCACCCACAGATATTTCCTAGTGAGAGACTTCCTTCTCCCTGCTCTTCCCTGCTCAGCCTTGCTTTGTCTTCACCTGCATTTGTCTACCACTCCAAACATCTGCAAAAAGAAAACCTCTTTCCTCCTCTATCTTGTTTTCCTTTCATTTCTCCCTGATACCTGACTAGAATGCTTGAAACAACATCTTGGAAAGGTACCAAAAAAGCGAGTGGCATTGAAGGAAGAAGTGTAATTGTTTAAAATGACTCTGTGGTATTCTCCTGCAAATTGAACCAAATACGTTAAAAAATCAAAGAAAAAAAGGGAGATGTGGCAAGGGAAGGATCTGTAGAGGATGGTAAGAAAGGGAGAGAAACTAGGTGT
The DNA here is from genome assembly GCA_013389985.1 of Dryoscopus gambensis. Lineage (NCBI taxonomy): Eukaryota > Metazoa > Chordata > Aves > Passeriformes > Malaconotidae > Dryoscopus > Dryoscopus gambensis. The sequence continues at coordinate 27,217 of WEIT01003519.1, read as the reverse complement.
ACATCTGACTTAGATTCCAGAATTTCACACTGGAATCTAAATTTTGTCATGTGCTCTTTTTGACTTCTAATATACACAGTGCAGCCCTGGTAGTTTGTGGCATACAATATTTCCTTGACAACGCATTTCATGCACCTGCATTGCTTAGTCATTCTGGAAAAGGGTTTTCTTGTCCTCTATGTGATCGTCTATTTACACAAAGCATTACCACTTCAGTGAAATTCAGATGTTTTCTGTGTGACCATATCTGGTACAGAGTGGTCTGGGAGGCCCAGAAGCCTGCAATGAACATCCCTGGGGTGATACAGCAGCAATGAAAAAAGAGCTTCACACAACTCTCTCCATAAAACTGGTCATGGTGGTTTCTTAGGCAACCTTTTCCAGTCGTGGCAAGCCTTGGCTCTGCCTCAAGCTGCTGAACTTTCTGGTTTTCTAGTTCACTCAATAAAAACCTCACAATTTAGTGACTGCATATTTGATTAGAACTGATGTTGTGTGTAAATAACCCAGAAAGGGATCCAGAGTGGGAAATCCCATGGGATGTCTGTTATGGGTAAGGTCATTTCTTCAGCTTCAGGTTTTTATTTGATAAAGAAATTTGTCCCAAGATGGGAGCAATCCCTCCTGTCTACAGACACCTGGCTCAGCCCTGCTACTGCATGCTGAATTAAGGAAACCATAAGGGCTTGTACTTGTTTCATGACTGACCCTTCTTTATTCCTGTTTCCCAAGAAGCACATGCTCTTCTATTTTGGAGATGCTTTTCAGAGTGGGGAGGAAAATGAAAATATTTGCACTTATGCAACTTCTTTTTGTTTTCTACATTTTTACAATAAACACAAGAAAAATTGCAATATTTCTTATTCCAAGACAGCTGTCTAAAATTTTTGCCCTATGAAAAGTAAAGTCTGAAAAAATGAGGTTAAAAAATGGAACAGCATTGTTTTGTTTCCAAATCTCCAGTGTCAAGTCTTAATGCACTACATAAAACTCTCATTACTATCCATATCACAAGATCACAATGTGAAATAAATTTAAATCTGAATATGCCAACAGTAAGGAATTTCTGAAAACACTTGGTACAGTGTCTTGCAGAAACTGTCTTGCCAGTACTCCTGGAAGACAAAAGAGTTTATGAGAGGTATGGATAAAAGGCATAGTGCTGCTCACATTTGGTTTTATGTGGCTTTTCAGGGATTTATGCTGGCTGGCATCTTTTCAAGATAGCAAGGATGCCTTTGTGTTATAAGGCCTGTGTAGTACTGCAGGACAGAATTGCTTTCTATTCTATTTTTAGCTGTATTAAATCTCAAGAAATAATCCAAAATGATGAATTTATGGAAATGGTTTTCTTCCAAAGTTTTTTGCCCTTCCTTTCTGTTTCTCCTACTCTCCCTGCTTCCTCCCCCAAGTGCTTGATATCAGCATTTTTAGAGCCTGGTTAGAGTTTGGTGAATGTGGCCAGAATTCGTGTTGCACGATTTTATATGAAGAATTGCCTTGAGATATTTTTGTCTGCTATTGCAAATATACAAAATGGTACCAAATATCACACTCAGTTTTGTTCTCTCCAAATTGTTCTGTATAACATATGCAGAATCAAAGTTTCTTTCTTTGCTTTCTAGATGGATAGTCAGGACTTTTCAGCTGAGTTATCACATCAAAAGCAGGTGAGGCACTAGAGCATGTGAAAATAATTTCAAGGAAGAATACTGTTCTGTTCAGTGGTTTGTCTAAATTATAGATTAAATTTTCCCTTCAAGTCACAGAGGTATGTCTTGAAGTTTTAGGCTATAATTTATTTTCTTGTTTCTCTCCAACAGTAATGACTATATATTGATAGTTTTCTGCCTAAGACAAACAGGCTTTTCACTGAAATACATGAAAATTTTGTTTGGTCTTGGCAAGCTCTGTAATTTTTGCAACACTTTTAATAATCCCCTCATATCCAAGGGCAGGGAGTGCTTGTGCAGCAAAGGGCACTTTACACAGGTTCAAACTGCACACTGTCCTATCATTTCCCCTCTGATAAAGCGAGGGTCCCACACTGAGAAGATTGAAAACCAAAAGAGAAGAAAACAGTAGCAGTGGAGTGGGCCCTGAGACACAGCTCCTGTCACTAATCAACATCAGTGATAATATCATAGCAAGTGCTGCATGTTGAGCCGTGTCAGGTGGTTTTGGAATTTTGCTACATGTTTTTGAAAAGATGTTGGTGTTGTGTTGTGACATTGAAAGTAAAGCAAGCAGGTTAACAATCTGAAAAGGGAGCATACCGTTCGAATTAGGGTTTAGCATGTTAATGTGCTTTCTTAAACTCATCACAAAGTAGGGTGAGATACAGCTCATCATTCAATACAGCTGAATGATTTATGAATTTTTGATCAGTAAAGATGAGATGAGTCCTTAGACGCAAAAATTAATAGAAGCACCTCTAGTGGGATCCGTAAAGAAGATGAGAAACAGGCTTTTGTCACCTTTCCCTTCACTTTAGGTGTCCATTAGTAAAAAACAGAACACAGGCACTGAAAAAGAAGCCTACAACAGAAGTTTATATCACAGAGAAACCTTATGCTTCACTTTGATAAATGTTTGCATTCCAAGCAGAAATTTATGACAGAAAAACTGTTCTTTGTTTGAATTGATTATATAATTTCCAGCAGAACAGCAGGGAAGAGGGGCAAAAGAATGGGTTTTTTAATGAAATCCTTTACTAAATTTTTGTAGCAGAAGTAAATGGCCATTTTGTCTGTATTTTTATCATCCTGCAGCATCATGTTTCACCACGCAAGCCAAGGATGAGGATGCATAAAAATCAGCTGCTGCAGTGTCTGCAGTTGTAGAAACAATTCACTTTCTAAGCGCAGCAGCTCTTTCCCTTGTCCTCTGATGTGTCAAAAGAGGAGAAGTTAGTGCGAAGAGAAATGGGAAATGCTGTGCATAGGAGGGATGCTGCACATCCATGCTGCTTCCTCAGTAGCCTTTGTATATCAGAGGGCCTCACAACAGGGGGGCAGTGGACACAGCATGATAGAAAGCAGACAATTTCACAGAGTAGAAATCTTAATTTACAGTGATTTTCTTTCTACAAAGTATGTGTATGTGCAAAAATGGTCAAATAATCCCCACCCAGCTAGGAAGAAGCAGAAGTAGGGAAGGGAAATAGGCAGAGCACATGACATGTCCACGATGATGTGTGACAAAAAAACCCTGTACCTGGGAATGCATCATTCATTCTCCGGGGCTGTGGTGGGCTCAGAAGCAGAATGACAGGCAGTGTGTCCTGGGTCACCCCACACTGTTGCACACTACTGCTTAGGAATGAAGATTTCTTAGCAACTCTGTTTTAGTAAACATCATGAGCAAAGACGACTTGTTTACAAGGAAATAGCATGAAATTTCAGTTTAACCAGCACAGAAATTGTTCATGAAAGTATTCTAAATGCCGAGGGCTGTAAATCTGTGTCAAACCCAAAATTGCTTGCATTGAAGAGGGAGAAGCATGACACAATTGTAAATAGTGTGGAGAGGCAAGAAAATTGGAAAACTGGGATACTCTGCTCAAAGGTATGAAAATGACATAAGTATAAATGCCATCCACTGCCTGTAAAGTGAATGTAAGTGCTTTCTTGTCACTTTGCTAATTGCTTTAGAGGAGCCTTGATGTTGTAGCTGTGGTAGAAAGTAAATACATGCCTGTTAGTACCTGAGAATGAAAAGTAATTCTTTCAATAAGAAAGAAAATTTCTCTGTGTTTGCTGTTCATTTTGTGTGGTAAATTATATCTTGTATCAACAAGTTACTTTTCTCAGGCTGTATATTTATCAAGATATTTGTGGTTCATTAACTCCATGAAGGTAGTCAGAAGTTAAATTAGCTTGTGTTTTACCTGTTTGTGCGTTTTCATCCTCTTGTCCCAACCCAGATGAAGTGGATTAATAGCAGACTAGGCCAGATGAGGAAGTGCAATCTTACCTTTTCTGATAGATTTTTTTTTAAAGTATGTTTTCTTTATTGGAGCCCAAAAGTGTTGACTTCACTGCAAAGGGAGAAAATAGACTGTGTTTTTAACGTTGGTCCCCTGTACTAGTTTACATATAAATCACTAAAAGAGCTCATTGTTTTATACCAAGAAAATTATTTTGCTCTGGGCTTTACTAATTTCACATTTAAAATCATCATTTCAAAAGAGTTAGGAACTAATTTCAGACAAAGAAAAACTACTCTCACACTTCCAGATCTATGATTCCTTTTTGGTATTTACTTGGCAATTAACAGCTGTGAAAATCAGCTCTTGGTAGGCAGGGGCTGATGCACCAATTTACACTTTAAAATTCTGGTCTCGGCAGGCAGGGCAGGAGCAGCGTAACCCAGCTGCCCTTTGGCAAGAGGAGCTGTTTCCTCTTGGGCCACAGGCAAGAGCTGCAGTTCCGCAGACTAGTTGAGTACAAGTGACACTTAACATTTGTGCTCTGAGGAGATTTTTAAAAAAGTATTGTCCAGATACGAAAAAGAAAAGCCAAACAGAATTAAGAAAGAAGGAAGAACTATTTTTTAAATGCAATCTGATGACAGTTGTGTGGCCTCAGATCTCAGGTCTGTAAAAAAGACCTCATTTTCCACTTAATCTGACACATGTTGTCGAGTATTAAATTTTGTTGCAGCAAGTTATTTTGTGGCTGTTTTCTTTTCCTAGTCACACAGATTAAAGTCTGCACTCTATTAGATGCTCGTTAAATCTTCATTAAAACCCTGTTAAGAGTCATACTAAGTTTAAAATAATATTTGAATTTATGATTTTTAAAAGCTGGTATAAGAAAGAAATAATGCTGAAATTATTAAAAAAAGAAATGTGGAAGGAAGGTAGATTTCCAGTTTCCCTTGCAAGGCACTGGCAGTCTGTTTTTGCAGGTCACTCAAGCTCTCCTACTGCAGAGCATTTTGTTTCAAATAGTGTGTAAACGTCCATGAATTTATGTTCTGACCCTTTATCTCACCTGTACTCTGTGGAAAATGAGTATTTGCAGTAGAAGAGTGCTTTTCTGGGGCCTCACAATTTTGAAATTGAAGGGAATTGGCCACACTGTCTGTCTATCTGCTCACCTCTTTGTCCCCCACGCTTTCTGTCAACTTGCCTATTCATACTGAATTATATCTGCCTTCACATGAAGATTGAGTTACACTGATTAGAATCAATCATCTGTAATTGAAGAACATGTTTGATTTTGCTGTTTATGACAAACTTATTTCTTTAAAGGCTCCAAATTTGTATTGTAAGCTTGGAGTGAATTATAGCTGCCTTTGTTTAATTGCAGTTGTTAGCCTGTTTGCTATTCCAGCTGCTGTTTAAAAAACTTCTGATGTGAGTTTGCAGTCTTGCAGGCAAAAGTGTGTTGTTCCTCTAAGAATTTAGAGGATATTTGATGGAGGATTACGTGACCAGCATTAGAAGGAACATACAGCAATGTGAGAACTCAGAGTGCTGTGTGTGACCCACAGAGAAAATGGTAAAGTAGCAGCCAAAGTTCATCTGGGGGTTTAGTAAGCAAATATCCCCACTAGTGAAATAGGATCATTTTTCATAGCACTTTTCTTTCCCCTTTGGGGCCTACTCAGACATCACGCTGTTTCTAAATTATTAAATTAGGTCTTTCTTGATCATCCAAAGGTCATGGTGCCTAATGTGTGTTAATGTGATGAAAGTGTCAGGCGCAATTAATTTCAGTAGTAAAACATGGGTTTATAGTCCTAAATGCAATAAATTAAAGTGTGCTCTGGACTGCTGTAGTCGGGGAAATTTCTGCACCATTAAGGTTTGATGAGGAAGTTCATGTCCTCTTTAGGTAGGAAGGGGGAGCACTGGGTGGAAGGTGGTAGGATATGCTTCACCTCTGTGATTATTATTGCTCTTCATTTGAGAGATTATACATCAAATGGACATATAACCTCAAAATTCCTCCTTCCTTCTCAGGCAAAGCCAGGCAGTAGAGTTTTACACTGTTCGCAAATTCTCTTAGCTGGTATCTTTATGCTGAGAACATTCCAAGGCACATTTTAGGCATCAAAACATCTTTAATCTTGATTCTGGGAAGAGTACATGCTGTCAGAAACAGATCTGTTCTGTACAGCTTGCTACTGAATTTCAAACTTCTGCCATGAAAAATTCAGGTATAGATAGCTGTGGATGATAGAAGTGGGTAGCCCAGAGGGGAGCAGTAAAACTGACTAAATTGACATGCTCAGTAATCTCTCTAATGAGGCAAGATATTACAATTAACTGTAACTGTACCCATTTCCTGTTTGTAAGCAGGAAGAAAAAAAACAATAGCAGATAAGCAGAGAGAGATGGATCAATTTTAATTGAAAATTCTGGTAGCTTTGCTATTGAAAGACAAAAAGCAATGTCTAACGGTGGTAAATATCACTGATAAACCAAATATCCCTGTATAAGCCCATTTACATTTGCAGTATATCCTGAATTGTTGAAAATTTAGGACAACATATACAGAAACAGGTACTTTCAGTAGCAAGGAAGTAAACAATTTTCCCTTATGAAAAGTGATCCTTCTGGGAAAAATATTGCCCTCCTAAGTGGCCATTCAATGTTTTTAATAGTCCTGTATTATTCATGGAGAATCATTTCTCATGAGTTGTGGTTTCATAATGGAAAATGAGGCTTCCTCTTCTCAGGGAAGAAGAAAGAGACCATGCAAGTCTCTTTGCTCATAAAAGAAGTTGGCCACATTTGGATGACTGGCTTCCTCTGACGGAAGAATTCTCTTTGGTTGAGAGCAAAAATGAAAATCTTGAATTAAAACCTTCAAATATGAAAGTTTGTGAGGAGCAAAATTCTCACTCCAGCTTGATGGTTCTTATTTCAGGGTAATGCAGTTTTCCGGAGAAATTTGCTGAAATGTACTGGTGACACAAATAATGGGAGGCACATTGAACTTTGAGGCAGACAAAGATGCCTAGAAAAAGTAGAGAGCAGCAGACAAATCAGGAGAGTGAGACTGAAAAAAAGTAAATGCCGTAGTGGTCCCTTTGGGAGCAGTTAATCGAATGTTTAAATATAAACTCCTGATTAGGAGATGGAAATAAAGAATTGATGGAAGGGAAGATGTAGTTTAGGGGGAGCATGAGATCAATAGTGCCATGAACTGCAATGCTGCAGTGCATAAACAGAAGGACTTGGAGCAGGAGGGCTGTCCCACAGAGCTCAAAGTACACCTGGAGAGCCCCTGCTTTGGTCTCTGCACTTGTAAAAATAATTCAAATGACTGCTACAGCAAAAAGGAAAATCAAACCTGAAAGATGTAATCAAAGTAACAAAATTCCTTTTCCTCTCATTTATGTAAAAAGTGCCTGGCACACTACTGCCATCATATAAAGTTAGAAAATGAGACATGTAAAGTCAACCAGTGGTATGAGGTCATGCTTTTTAAAAAGGACAGTGTTTATTCCTTTTTCATCCAAAAAAGAATAAAGGTCCTGAATATGTGGAGGAACCCAATGCTTTCCTTGAAGCTTTTAGAATATTCAGTTCTAGCTTTTAGCTTTTAGTTACAGTAAAAAGCAATCTGAATACCGAACAAACAAGAAGGTCATGCTACACTGGCAACAAGGACGTTAAACAAGCCCTTCAAAAGTTATCAGTAAAAGCAGATGTTGGAGGCAAATCTTGCATAATTTCAACAGTGATCTGTTTTTTTAACAAAACCAGAATCTGAAAAAATTGAGTTTCTTTCCAAAATATGTCAGAGTATTTGTTTATAGATAAAATATTTATTGTGGAAAAGCTTGACTTCTTATTTTGATAAGAAATACAGAATGTATTCTGGTAGGATATTTATCTCCAAACTATGTGGTAGATCTCACTAGATTTCTTCAGGTTCTGGGGTATTTTTTCTTAATTGATACTAAATGTATGTATGACAAACAAAAATGAAAAGGCACATGTAAATCACAACAAAGCCCTAAGTCTACTAAGGTGCTTCAGCAAGTAAAGATGTCAGTGGTTTTACGATGTTAATTTATTTTTTTAATTTCAGGGTTTAAAGTTAAGCATGTGCACCAGGTGATTTACAAAATCAAGGTAAAATTAGAGATGTTATCTGAGCTGATTTGTAATTGGGGATCTAACTTCTGTTCTGTTAGGTGGGAGGTGTTGTGTCCTGTATGTCAGTTGTGTTGTGCACAGGATTCATCGATGCCATCCTGCTTAGGAGACTGGCACTTATTTATAAAGTTCTTTACTGGTTAGTGTTTAGCAAAATTTTATATGCACGAGGTGAAATCTCTGCCCTGTTGAGTCACACTGTAAAGTACCCCAATTTCAGTTCTAGGACCAAATTCTTGATGGTTTATGCCTTCTCTTTGTGTTTTTGCTTTGAGCTGCTTTGTTACCTTCTCAGGAGACAAGAGTTTTTAAAATTTCCTTGGTGGCATTTTTGATCTTAACATGTAGTTTCCTTCCAGATCCTATTTTTAAGAGGCTAACGAAGCCTAAAGGAAAACTTAATGCTTACTGTCTACTGGTTGAAAGATTATCATGCAGGAGTCCAGCATAACTGGAACATGTTCAGAAATTTATAAGTCAAAAGAAGTTGACATCTGGTTGCCTAAATCTGACCTTGTCCTTGTGGCTTCTTATAAAATGGATCCCTTCATCTCTTTCAACCTAATGGGAGCTGCACAGAAAAAAAATTTGCATTGTGATAATGCTTTTACTTACTCAGAGAAACCTTTCCTAGTAGAAGTTTACCTAATTCTATAGTGTGTTTCCAATCCTAGGCTGCAGGCTGGCCCCAGGATGCTCCAAACTTGGCTAAGATTTGTTCCAAGCTTCAAAAAAAAAAGCTTTTTAGGAAATCTGCCCAAATTTACTGAAAGATGTTCCCATGTCCATCTTACTATCTTGACTTCCATGTTTTTGTGATGAAAGTTGAATTTAAGCAGCCTTTCTGATCTGGAATTCATTAGGTAAGGTTTATTTGTTTCCCCTCTCCAAATGGGATATTATTTGTGGTATTAGACGTGTCTAAACCTTTCTAGCTGTTCATATGGCACAGTAGAATGGGTTCTCCGAAGCCTTCTCATTCCCCTCAGCCCAGTGTGTGCTGCACAACAGCAGCACGAATCTTTTTACTTCCTATAAGAAGCCAGGATTGCAAACAGGATCTTAAGACTGCAAGGGAAAAAACAGACTGCAGGTTGCAATGAGGCACAGCAAGAATGTCTAAGTCTGCTCCTCTTAGGGCTGTATTTTGGCACTCTGACTCTTGGCCAGCATATGTCCCTGTTCAGCAGAAGGAATCATTCAAGCAATCTGTGCGAAGACTTGTCAAAGCCTAATTTAAAATGCAGCTATCTTATCCTGGGTTTTTTTGTCCTAGGCTTTTACAGCATGTCTCCAGCTAGTAAATTAAAGGGCAGGGAAGCATTTGTTTTGGTGATAATTGAAATTATTGATTATATATTTTACATCTTGTGCATCTTTTCGTCTATGAAATGAATGGGGGTTTTTATCTTTTGTATCTTAAAGGAAAAAAAAATCTGGTGACAAGATGGCTTCCACAAAAGGACAATCCTTCTAGCATAATGGTCTTTTGAGACAAATACAAATGTACTGCTCTTTTTAATTAGCTGCATTTACGATCATGATTTTGTATGTGTCTCTCAATCCGCAGAATCTCCACAGAATGGTATCAGACTTTTGTCCCTTGGCTCCTAGATGCATTGCCTTTTATTGCAATTACCTTCATTGTAAGAAAACCTCTTAATTATGCTCAAAATTCTTTGAAGTTGAGAACAGTGCTATAATGAGTCAAAATGTATATATGGTATTTTCCCAAATGGCACAAAAGTGAAAAGTACAAGGCAGTGCAGGAACATATGTATGTAACTTGAAGAGTTTAGTTATTTTGGGGAGCAGAACTGTTGACTAGAATTTAGATCTTGTAAATTAAACTCCCTGTGCTGCAGCTGACTAGTTGAGTGACCCTAGGGGATGCCCTTATTCTTCTTACACATTTTCCACTTTGATAAAGTAAGAATAATGTGACCACAGAGAGGCACAATGATGTTAAATTATATTTTCACTAAGTGCTTGGGGATCCCCTAAGGAAGGGTGTGTATAACTGTGATTATTTATTTTTTCATTATTTTAATCTTTTGAAGTGCATGAGTGTTGCTAAATTCTGTCAGTTTAGAAGCATTTAGGTGTAGTAAAATTACAGATACATTTTCTAAATGGCAGTATTAATGATGTTTTGAATCTGTAATTCTAAGGGAATTTGGAAAAAATTTAGGGTTGCAGGTGTAGTGATAGCTATCACAGAATATCTGTGACAGAATTTCAAATACAGTCCCCAAGGAGAGATGCACGGGGTCCTCAAAGAGCTTTAGGAATGAATGTGGTGAGCTGGTCTGCTTTGTTCACCTGGTTTCTTACATTTGTTCTTTGATCTTTTAATGTGCAAGGATTGGTATTTTAGTCTTAAATGCACTTTGGGTTATATTTGATTTTTAAGCTTGAAAAGTAATAACTTGAAAGAAAGCTTGTGTTTTTGTTGGCTTGGGGAGGGGCAGGTGAGAAAGGGAAGCTGAACATAAAAACTGTTTTCAAGAAATACTTATGAGATGCTACAAAGCTGGCCATTACAAAAATCCTCATATTAGCTTAGCAAGAAGTGTTCCCTGTTGTTCAGAAAATTGCAACTTTTTAAAAGCACTCTGGCCTCAGAAAGCAACCATAATAGCCAATACTGACAGATGGTATTAAACACACAGGCAGGGAACCAACATGGTTTAGATACTTTACTCCCATTACAAGCTCTCTCAGTGCATGTCTCCTGGGTTAATTGCTTGAGCTCTCACAGAAGGAATCCTGGCTTCTGGTGCAGCAGCTTGTCACAAGATGTGGTAAGAAATCGCACAGGATTCTGAGCCTGTAGCCTGTGAATGTGTCACCCTGGTAACCGCTTGCACCTGCAAGAATGAGTCATAAGAGCCGAGGAATTGCAGGGTGATTTTTTTGTAGACTTCTGAGCATCAGAAATTCTTCATCTCCAAAGCCACAGAGACTAGAGAAGAGCTTTATTTTGCCATTCCAGCTGCTGGCTGGCCATGACCAAGGGCACCTGTTCCCGCTGTCTGTGTCCCACTGCAGGGTGCAAGTGCACCCACCAAGGGCCCATCTCCTTTACTGGACTTGCACTGTCCTAGGTGGTGATCACTCTGTCTATACCTGATATACAGGAAAACAAGACAGAATCTGTCAGCAACTACAGTATTGTATTTTTAAGGTTGTCAGGCACTTGTTAAAAAACCCATAAAGACCTTTATTGCAGTTTAAGAAAGTCACCTCTCAGAAGTAAAGTGTATGTTAAAATTCAGTCAGTACTGCATCAACATTGATAAACTGGTCTTATATTCTGCAGATACCTTTCTAATTAGAATGGTATTTGTTCTCTTACAAAGCACATTTGATTTGAGGAGCAGGTGCTTATAAATTAGATAGCTTCAGTGACTTTAGAGTGGAACAGACAATTAACACCAGCTGATGATTTGTTCTTGAAAGTTTTACCAACCAGGTATTGCTGTTTTGTAGCATCTTTCATCCGTGTCTCACAGTGATTTGCAAACATTAAGTCTCATAGCACCCCACTGATGTATGTAATTGTTGTTAGTCTTAGAAATGTGTGAAATATTCATGATAAAATTGGAGGCATTCAGAGTTTAGCCCCCTCGCAAACTCAAAAGTATTAAGGAAATGCAAAGTTATTTGAGGTTATCTGCATTGGAAGATTTCTTTTCCTCTCTTTGCATATACCTGCTCACAGCCAAAACATCGATAATATTTGTGCGTAGCCTCCATGTTATTGTTCCAACTTTGATTAGGAGTGACTGGTTTTCTTTCAGGTAGTTGTTATATTTTAATTCTTTGCACTTCCTTGTTAGCCAATTCTAAATAGCTGTCCACTGTGAAAGGAAATCCAGTGGGTGTCTCCTGTCCTTGATGTCCTTGCATCTTTGGGTAGAATTTATCTGGGCAGATTTATTGTGAAACTGTAATGGGAGAAGGAAGCTGTAAAGCAGGAGAACTTGCTGTTGTTTGATTCCACCCTAACTGCAAAGGATTTTTCTCTTTATACCACTGTGGGTGTGTCAGTGTTAGTAGTTGGGTTGAATATTGGGATTGTGAGGGGAATTTCCCTTCCCCATACTTTAATTCATACCACAGAGAAGTCACAAACCCAAAACCAGTATTTCTTTGGGATGAAACTGAACTAAAAGATGCACCCCAGCCACAAGTGGGCCATCAGTTGATGGACCATGAGCCTTGGCAGCAGCTGTTTTGTTTCCCAGAACCACTCCTCTTGCTCTGCACTAATGGGGAACTACCCCATGAGTCTCAAACATGCCCTTCTCTATATTTAGGAGGATGGCCAGAGTTTAAGAACCAATGCAGTTCATTTTTTGTGTCTCCTTCAGCCCATGTGGTAGCGAGGGGATGTCAGAGTGATTTGAGTGACCTCATTTATTTTCTGCACTACATTTTTTTTGTTGGAACATGCTTCATCTTACATAGGAGTCTGATTTGTTTACCCCCACATGCCATTTAAAGGGAGATTTGTTTGGTTTAGTAGGTAAAATTAGTTTGTAGTGTAGCTCTAAAATAATTTGGGTTTTGCTGGTTTAACCATGCTGTGGCTCAGCTGCGGATGAGTTGTCAGTGCTCTCTGATTTGATACAGTTTTTCAGTAAACTTGAGCAAACAGCAGGAAGAGGAAGTTATGGCTGCTGAGAAAAAGGTTTTAGTGGAGTGTTAGGACTGTCCACATTATCTGCTGGACTGGGATCTCACAAGCGTGTAGCAAAGAGGACTACAGTGAAACTCAGATCCAAGATACTGAATGATTCATTGCTTCCTGTATCTGCTGTAATCCGTATAATTTATCACACCTGTCTCTGTGAACTTTGTTCACTGTATTAGGGTCAAAATGCTCTACACCCTCCATTTCAGAAAGCAGTACTTTGGAGACTTTTCTTTAGGAATAGTTGACTTTCCTTATGAAAACTGAGAAGAAAAGAAGTTATGACCATTCTTATTTTTAGGACATTTTGCACAATGTAAGTATTTTAAGCTGTGGAATGTCCCTTTAATATGCTATCTTATTCAATTGCTTTGCTAAAGCTTTGAGGGTGGAAGGTTGAATTAGTGTGCAGAACACTGACACAGAAAGAAAGACCAGGAAAAAGTACAGTATTTTAGTAATCCATCCTGCTGTGTAGCTCAGTGTCAAAAGGAACCTCCCTACCCACACACACATCACAAAGTAAATAGTTTGATTGTTATTTTGATTTGCTTTCAGTTAATGGTTTGTGATAATGAAATTTCATATCATCAGGCAGATTTACATTAGCTGTGGATGGCAGAGGAGGAAAGGAGGCTTTCTAGGTGTGTGGACATATGTGAAAATGTTAATTTTTAGCCCTTATTTTATTTAGGTGTATACTGGATGGAATTCGATGGGTTAGCAGAAATTGGGAGACATTTTTTCTCTTTGCTAATTTACCAGTAATGTTTTCATGTGATGCTAATACTCTGTATTTGCCAAGAAAATTCAGTGCTTTGCACTAAACATTCAGTGATAAAAATAAATTTTTAAAAAGCCTATGTTATCCTTTTCTTATTATTAACAGAGTGGTAGTGGTACTGAACTCCTATTCCTGAAGGATTGCATGCAGTTTTCTGGAAATCAATTGCAGATTTCCTTGGTCAGAAAATTATGCACTTGCTGAAGGCATATTAGAGCTAGGAACGGTCACACTGTGCAGTTCTACAGCGTTTTCCACCAGGCACCTTGGGCCTTTGGCTTGGACCTGTCTGTCTCTGTAAGGGACTCTGCAATGATGACTGAGCACCATTTTCCCACCTTGGAGCTGTCAGGTGATTCTGCTGAGAAGGATATATGGGAAATTACATCAGTTTGTATAATAGACATAGGGACATTCTGCAGAAACGTTCTGCTGAATCACCCTGGTAACCAGCCCAAATGCAAATCNGACAGAAGGGCAGGTGGTACTCTCACAAGAAGGAAAACCAACCTATCAAGCCCAACAGGCTCCAGTGGCATCTTGAGTGTGTACAAGACGAGAAGAAGAAAAATGGGGTGTTCTGTAGCTGAAGGTTTTGGAAGAGGAAGACAAAAAAAAGCTCGGCTGCAACCTTTCAGCTCCCTAGTATATTGAAGAGGCTGTCACCCAGGCAAATATTAGGCAGAGAAAATCAAATATATTTTGTAGCTGTTGATTTTAAAAAGCAAGAAGACACAAAATTTTTATTTCTAGTAAGGTCCACATGGTAGGCATAATGTTGTGTTGTGCCATAATCATTAATTTGAAGAAGAGTGTTGTGTTTGGATCTAATCTAGTTAGGATCAGTTCCCTTTTTAGCTACTACTGTATTTTAAAAAGGCAATTTTTCAACCCATTGCTAATGTAATTTATCACCTACATCCATGGCTCTGACAAGATACTGGCTCTTGCGTTATGCATAGTAATTGCTGCTGCCCTCTCTGAATTTACTCTGTGTTTTTATAGCTGGGCTACTTCTGCTCCCAGATCTGCTTTTCTGGCGAGGATATTATAATGAAACGTAAATGTCACAATTTTTCATCACATGTAACATATCCAGTCTGTGATTCTCCTTTTTGTAAAATGAGGCATAAAGATATTTGGTATAAAGTATGGTATATCCTCAAAATGAAAAGGTAAATTTGATATATTATCTGGGTAGGGCAATGACACATAACAGGGTAACTCATTAGGGATCAGGTACAAAACACTGGCAATCAGATCTCTGATTAAAAGCTACTCACCTACCAGTGACTGCTGGATGCATAATAAAGGCAGATAATTACAGACTTCAGTTTATGCAGCATGATTACAAATTCTTGGTATTTGAGAAGTTTGTTCACATATTAATTAATTTTAGGCTTCTTTAGCTCTTTCAAGAAGAAAGGGCATAGCACTAACTTAATTTAGACACAAAGTTCTAAGCTCAGTTTCTCAGCCTGAGAATCTCAGTCTAATAAATCATCCAAATTTCAATATTCACCAATTATAATTTATAGTTACAATTAAGTTTGAGAAGTCTGAAAATTAAAACACAACTCAGCTTTGATACATTAGTCATTTCAAAGCAATCAGCCAGAGTAACTGTAGCATATCAGCTATCCTTATGGATAATGTAATGGTAAATCTATGAGATTTAAATCTATAGGATTTACCAAGAGTTTCAGAGCATCTTTGTCTCATTGTCACCCAGGCAAGTTCACGTGGTAGAAATTTCACTGGAAAGCAATAATCATAGAAAATATTACATACAGTGACTTGTATAAAGAAAAGTTCTTCATCTGAATATTTCTATTAACTATAAAAACCCTCAGAAATTCTGTGTGAAAGTGCAATACGTGTTTTAAAAGTGAATGCTGAGTTCTTGATCCTATGGATGATGAACAACTAAAATTCTTTTGGATCCTTACTATTTCAAATGTCCATAGAGAGAATTTGCAACCTCTTTGCTTATTGCTAAAACTGAAGTTCTCATGTTAGGGCAGCGGAGATCCAGAAATTTCAATCTCATCATGAATATGAACATCCAGCTGGGATTTAAATCCCAGCAATGCAGCACAAAGGGTAATGTATTAAAGCTGAATTCTCATTAGTGAATTGAACCTTCATGTTGTGGAAGGTACAAAATGTCTATCCTAGCTGGAAATTATAGGAGCAAGAGTAGAAGAAAATGAGTAAAGCTTCTCAGAATGTGGCCTTGAAAATTAAAAATGTGGGGTTTTTTGAGGAAGATAATTTTAATGAAGTGCCTAATACACCAGTCATACCAACTCATTTTCCTGCAGCTCAGATAATCGAGGTTAGAACTATTTTAATTTCCTGTCCTCCTCTTGAATTTAGTGGCATAAATACATATGTTGGCGTGAAGACAGTTCTGTTCTGTAGAACTCTTAGTCTTCTGACATTTATTGTCTCTACACTATAACAGAGACAAAACCATACTTAACGTTTGCATAACGGAATTTTGTCTAAACAAGCATTTGGTTTTAATTTCTTTTACCAAATGAGTCTGCAGAGCTGCGGCCACAAATATTTTCCTAATGAAAATGTAAAAATTGACATATGAAGTAGGTGTGCGTGTATTTACCAGCCCACACTGTATCTTGTGAATGGGGAAGGTTTTGAAGCCCCCCAGCTTTATGAGAGCGTTCACTTCATTTGTCTGTATTGTCAGCTCAGGCCACTGACTTCTGTGAACTTGGTTCAAAAGAATTGTTCTCTCCAGAACTACAGCCATTGCTCATTGTCTGACAAGGCAGTCAACACTGACAGCTTGGCCATCTAAAGGAAGAAGCAGAAAAAGAAAAGTTGCAGGCTCTAGGAAATTTTTCCTGTATGCAGCTCAGCTCAGGAAATACATTGTTTCAGTGGTAGAAAAAGAGTATTTCGCCCTCAAAGCATATGACTGCAAATGATCTTGTAGCATCTAATGCAGTGGTTTACTATCTTGATCTCTCCACTGGGAAAAAGAAGGAATTCAAACAGCTATGCCTGAAATATCAAATCTAGAAACAAAGGTGAGAGCTGATATCTGTACATCAATTGCAGTGTACAGTCTAGTACTGGTCTGTTTTGTGTGGCTAATTGTGGCTTTTAGGAACCAGTGGAAAAAACCAAACAAACCTCATGTGTGTCTCATCTGTCACCATGTTAATTAGCGTGTAATTCATCTACTACGTGCAACTCTTCAAAGTGGGGAGGCTTTTCTCAAGACCTCTTCTGATGCAGAGGGCAGTGTTGTCCATAGAGGTGGCACAAGCTAAGTAGTAACAGAATTCAACCCTTTTAATCTTTGAAGACCTCTGTCACTGATGCTCTGTAATAAGCTAAAAAGATTCTGTTACCAAGTTGATTTTCTACAGCTAGAGGCAATGGAGTTTTTAAGGATTTCTGCTGTTGTGAAATAAAACTCTTGTCAGTGTTTATTTCCTTGTGGCTAAGACTGTAAAGAAGAATTTGGCTTCCCATCTTTCCAGAATGGACATCCTTGTCCTACAGGAAGGAAATTGAGTAATTCAGGTAGATATACTTTTTTTGTTCAATGAATAACTGAATTAGAGATTCATAAACCAGGTTATGACCACTTGTACCATTTTATTTTGTGTGTAGCGTCAAACCAAGACAGTGATTGGCACCTGAGGATTGTCCAGCTCACTTTGCAAAAGTAGTCTTGAATTGATAGTGGTGGCACTGTTCTTTTCACTGTCTTGTAAAATTAAAAATGAAGATATAAGTGATGCTCTACAGTGCTATTGAAAATTGTTGATAATTAATCTTTAAAATTCTGTGTATTTAGTGTATTGCACCTCTTTCTGGGGTATCCATAAATTTTTAGGGAGAGAAAGAGAGGATCTTCATTTGAGAAGGAATTTGAATTGGATGCCAGTTAGGTAATATACCTAAGAATTGTACTGGATTTGACAGCTGTATCTAGGGTCGTCTTTGGTAGGTCACATCTCAGAGAAAAGAAATCAATACATTTTGATGGGGAACTCGCCCCTCTGAACAAAATTTTGATTGTTGGCAAGGTGACACAAAATTAATTAAGTAGATTTGCTGTGGACTTCATCAGAATGAACAAGATAAAGTCTGGCCTAGTGCCCAACATGTTCCAGAGCTGCCCACTTCCTGTGAGATGTGATACTGTTTTCACTGTATGTGATGAATGTATGCAACAATAAACTTCCCTCTTCAGAGAAATCTTTTTTGAGCTCTCCTTTATGAAGTGCAAAGGTACTCTCCCTGCCTTGTTATCCAGATCCCATTCACAATGTGTGAAGTTATGACATTCTGTTCTTTATGTAAATGTATTATAGGGCAGTAAAGCAAATAAAAGGTAATGAGAAGATGAGCTTCGATGGTACTGTAGAAGGAGTGCAGTATTTCAGTGAAACAAGTGACAGCCAATAGTGCTGCCCTGTTTTATCTTTTTGAACACATTTTGCATTTAATTCTAATGCTTTGCATTAATTCATGTATAATATGCCTGTTGATAATGGGTTTATTTAAAACTCATTAAAAGTTATGGAAAAATGAGATTTGCATAGAAAAAGTCTTTGGAACTTTGTATTTCCTCCTTCCTCCTTTTTCCAACGCTCAATGTACACAGCAAAAGGCTAATATGGTAAATGTCAATCAAACTTCTCTTGGCATTATTTGTCAGTATTTCTCAAAAACCTTTATGTGAAGGAAGCAGCCATAGGATCCACGGCTGCCAACTCACGAAGGCTGTGAGCCTGAGGCAGTCCTAGCTGCCATTACTGGGAATGGGTACCATGGAAAACCACTTCAGCACAGCAGAGAGGCGTCATGATCCAGTGTTTCTTATTTCTGAGCACACGACCTTGGTGTTTGTTGGAGGTGCCAGGCTGAGGGCCCTGGCGGGGGTGACTGTCAGCTGATGTGCGGAGCAGCACCTGCTCTTCTCCTCCGCTTCGGCTCACCCGAGTACCCAAATCACCCTTGTGCTTCTGTGGATCCCCTCTGGCAGTAGAAATGTTGCTTTTTTCCTCCTGCTTTTCTAGTTTTTGGCTGTATTCCTAATTCTGCCCAGGAGGAGGCATATGAGTAACAGTTGTTCAAAATTTCGGGATGTGGATACCTGCCCGTTTGACACCGGGGGCAAAAGCATGTATAAACCATGAGGTATGTTAGCCATGCCTAAGTGTCTAATAGCCTTTTCCTTGCTACTGCCCTGCAGTTAATCTTCCATTATTCATTGTGTTATTTACACTCTAGTGCATGTATTTATGCTATAGTATGAAACTGTTTTGTTGAAAGCACTATAACTTTTTAACCTGTATGCCTTTCCTATATATCATATTTTTTATGTGATACAATAGGAAGCGATGGTTGCCACAGGGACTGCGATTGTGAACAAGCAGACACGTAGTTGTCACTTTACCATCTGAGGGCAGAGGGACAGCACAGCCAGTTCCATGAAGGATCAGGTTCATGCTGTCCCTGCAGTCAAGACATCAGTTTTCGAGCTACGTATTTCTAGTTATACCATGTTTTTGGGATAATTTTTGCTGCATGCTTCCTGGAGGTCAAAGCATTAGATGTTGCCAGCTGGCTTCGTGGAATAAATGTTTTGCTTTTGAAATTACTAGATGGAAATTTGCAAGCGCTCTCCTGGCAGCAGAGGGGTTTTGAACATGTTGTCTGCAGACTAATGGGCACAGCACTCTGGGACCTTGCAATAGGTCAGCTGTAAAAAGTCAGGCTTATTAAGAAGCACACATTTCTCTCACATTTGGAATTCAGCTATTGACATCAGTGTTTCACTGAATCATGAAGCAAGCGAGTCCCGGGCTGTTGGCATTTAACTGGGTAAACACGTTCCATGGGCTGAAGGAGGAGAGGTCAATATATTATGAATGTTTCCTCGTCTTCCTGGGAAACCATTTTCTGTATTGCCTGTGTTTTTCTTCTCTACTCCCATAATTTGGGGTGATCACAGCTCCCTCAGTGGTCCTACCTTTACAGTTTGATGTTAGCAGCTGGGACCTTGCTGGAAGTACATCTTAAATCTGCCTGTTTCATTTCCTTGACTTGCTGCCAGAGAGAAAATATTCCTCACCATTTTTAAGAAGGGGGGATCCCCTTTCCTCTTCATTTTCCTCTGTAGCCTGCTGATCTCAGTGAAGAAATAAAAAGACTCCCCTCTATCAGTCCATAGTGGCCACAATGAAGGAGGAAATCATTTAAGGAGAGAACAAAGCTGGGAAGGACAGGAATGTGTTTTAGGGGCGTGGGGAGGGGAAAGACAAAAATCTTTTTCTGTTATTAGTGAGTCAACTCATGCAAGGGTTTCTTTGGCATGTGCCTTTTCCACTTAATATGTTGCAGTTTTTATTAGGTTTTCCCCACTTTAGTATTTTTTAAACAGTTTAGATACAACCAGTTATAACAGCTACTTCTTTTCATTGCTTGACTTGCAATGGAGATATTGTCAAATTAAAATGATTTCTTGGGTGATGATTTTTGAAAATTTATTTTTAGAAAAACATGTCCTCTTCCAGAAGTAGAACAAAAAAGTCAAACTAGTTGCGGGGGGAAAAAAAAGTAGAGCTATTACACAGGTTGGACTGAAACAACCACCGCAGTACAAGCTGAATTTATCAGTCCTAGAAAGTAGGGATTGTGAACCAAAGTTAATGAAAAGTCAAGACCGGTGATATTTTATGGAGCTCATTCCATGTGAGGGTGCTTAAGAACAAGCACTGAACCTCTAAAGAAGGGATTAAGATAATAATGTACGGTGTATTTCTGGGTAAAAAAATCAGCTGAAGAACTGGGTAGATTTCAGCCAGCCAGTTGTTTCTATGCCATGGCTTTGGTATATTTCCATAATAGTCATGGCTTTATAGTGTGTTAGGATATCAAAAAGGTGATTTATCTTTGGTTGTGCACACTGACTGCCAGTTATTTTGAATGAAGCTGTTTTAATTATCTGCCCAGAAGACTAGAAATTAAAAACCATAAGGGAATAGCAGACACTTTTGAAATCAGATTGCTTTCAATTTTACAATATCTGACCCATTCTCTGTCTTGTGAGGTGAAGCAATTGGTTAGATGCTAATGTAAAAGTGTAGGAAAAGAAAAAATGGAATCATACATATCTATTTTTGAAGATTCTGTTTTACTTGCTTAATGGAATTTTCCCATGTTAATAGCATGTTCCAACTCTTGAGCTGTGCAATAAGTCTTATAAAATCACCAGCATTTTAAAATTAATACATTAAACTTAGAGAATGTGTGTCATCTTTTTAATACAGATAAGATATCTTTTTGATACTGCTCACACATAAATTTTTTCTGAAGTTATGCTTTTAGCTTTCATCTCTGAAGAACGCCATTATAAGTGACTTAACACACAATGCAGCTGCCATTCATATACTGTAGTGTACCTCAAATTTTTCCTTTCTGATCATTCAGGATGTATGGATTGCAGAGAGATTACAGTTATATATACTGGAATATTTTAGGCAAAGAGGCCAAGAACTTTTGAACTGAGGGGCAGGAATAAAGACACTATGTCAAGAAGTGACTGTACAAGGTGGCTGAGGAAAGCAACTAAAGGTTTGATAAATTAAGGAGCCAGCCTTGGGAACCAGTGATAATGCAGGAGATGTGCTGGAGTGAATGAAAGTGATGATGATGATGATGTGGAGAATGAGAAATGCTTTAAAGAACTTTTGTCCTGGGTCAGAGATTAAATTGGTTTCCTTTTTCCTCAGTATTGTGGAAGGCTGAGATAGTTGGGTCTGGAACAGGAATTGGAGAAGGATCATAGTCTTGATACCTGTTCTCTAGAAGGAAAATATGGCAAGGCACCAGAAAGTGATACCGCCACACAAAATTTACAGGAAGACATAGCTTATCATTATTGTTCTGTGAATGACCAAGTACACCCAGAAATTATCGACTAAATGACCCAAACAGGTCAATCCTAAATCAGTGTCTCTTTAGAGAAATTAGGTGTCTTGTACATATTCCTCTTGCAGCCCCGCAAAGCCAGGAGTGCAGGGTAGAGGTAATGTATTTTTTATGAGAGTTAAAATATTCATAGATAGCAGCTGAGCTGGTGGAGACAGCAGACTGCTTTCACCTAGGAAACCTGCCAGATGGACAGGTTAAAAGCCCAGGCCACCACTGGGTGTCAGGGTGCGTGCCCTTCCCGGGGCTCGTGTCACCCCCGTGTGTGCCACTGGCTCAGCCACGCTCTGCGCTGCCAGACCTTTCTCCTGCAGCTGCTTTGGTGCTGAATTGATTTTACACCTACTTGACATCAAGCCTAGAAGTAAGTGTGCTTCATAGGCTCTCAGTGCATGTGCCAGCTGATTTCCTAATTACGTTGACCTTTTTGTCCTGAATTTAGTGTTGTCATGTGGAGGAGGCAAATTCTGGATGGTGGGATATGGCAAGAAATCTTTTGTTTCACTTTGATTTTAGGCAAGATAAATGTTTTGGGGTTTAAGTCAACCATCAAGGATTTTCTGCCTTTTGTAATGTCCTTCACCATAAAAGTTTTCATTGCTCTGAAATCAATTCAGTTTTTGAGCTTGAAAATGCATACAATTTTGGTGTGGGTTGTCATGTCATTGTACTATCTAGCTAACACATGTTTTAACTCAAGCGCTTATTCTAAATATGAAGTTCTTTTTCTCAGCATCAGTTTCTGGTGGCTGGATATATCGTTGTTGGTTAATTTGATAGCATACAGACAGAATCTGGGACAAAAATGCACATATTTTAGAAAGAAAACACAGTTCTAAACCTCGTTCCCAAGTTTTATGCTGTGGCATAGATTCAAATAGCTGGTTGTATCTGTTCTTTGGCAGTACAAATAAGGAGGAATTCAGGAAGCAGTACCTGTGTATATTAGGGGATTTACTCCTTTTTGGTATGATGCTACATAAATAAATCAGTGTCTGCTACTGATTAACACTTTTATTTGTCTCTTGTCTGACAAGAAGCTTCTGGGGGCAGTTTTCTAAGGGCTTGCCTTGGAGTGAGTTTTTTCAGTGAATTTAAAAAAATTTGGAACTCTCTCCAGAAGTCTAATTTTTTAGTTTGGTGGAGTACAGATGGAGTAATTTGCTGCTTTTATTCTTTAAGAGGTAATAAACTTGGCTTTGCTAAGACCAAGCCATCTTTCAGTGTCACACATTATCAAGGAACTGAAATGTTCTCTGTAGTTCAGTTCCATGGATTAAAACACCTTTCTGCCATGGGGCGCCAGTCCTTTCCTACACCCCTGTTTACTTAAAAACCTTTCTGTAAGTCTATGTATGAGTATTCAGGGCATTCCTGAATGACCTTCAAGGAAACTAATGGTATTTACCTAAGCAAAGAGCTGTACTGATAATATTCCCCTGTATTAAAGGGATAAAGTGCTTCTAAATAAAACCATGCATGGGGAGCTTAGAATTCTCTTTTCCATGATTTTAATCAAATGATTGCATTCAGTTTTGTGATATTTGATATTTTGTCCATAATAAATGGTATTAAACCAATGTAAATAACAAAATTACTGAGAGGAGGTTGTATCTGACTAGACAATTCATGTATGAATAAACTCCAACTGTTACATTTAATTTTTAGACATTAGTTTTCAATAGATTTTTTTACTAATTTATTTTTAGTTTAATTAGTATAACCTAATTTATCATTCATGTATAGTGTCACATAAATAAGGGGGACTAACCCTGTGATTGAAAAATTGTTGAAGAATAGTCCAGTGTCGAATGAATTATCCCCCTTTTTAAGACCAGGTATTGTTCAAGGGAGTGGTTTCTGGTAGCACTATTGAATACAAATTACGAAAAAAGCTACAAGCTCCAGATACCGATCTTAACTTTCAAAGCGAGGATTCAGTGTTCAGGAAAGTCACTGGAATAGCAATTCTACAGGCTTTGTTGCACAACCTGATTTAAAACAGGAGCCAGCCTTTCAAGGTCTTCCTCTTTGTTGAGCCTCTGGTCTTTGTAAATAAAGTTAAAGACTCAAGTATGAGCAAAGCTGTTTCTCATTCCCATCCAATTACTGGCCTTTCTGGCAATGCAAACACACTGGCTTCGGGCACAAATACTTTCAGTCTGCAGGTGTGTGTGTGACTGACCCAACTCACAGCTTCCTTAATGTCCTGGTAACCAAATTCCTGTAGTCAATATCATCTAGGCTTGTACTGATGGCTCAGCTGTGAAACTTTCCAATCTCTTTAGTGCCTCTCTAGTCCCTCTTGCTTAAGAACAGCAAGTACTTTCCATTCAAAGGCACACTCCTTGGAGAAGTTTTACTGGGAGTGACATAAGAATATTATGGAAAATGTAGGGAGCTGCAGCAGAGCAAACATTAAGCCCATGGCATAGACTGAAAAGGTCAATAATTTATATATGCATATATCTGTGGTTTTTAAAATCTGTTTCTGGTGTATCTCTGGAATCTGCAACTGTTGCAGTTATGTGTCTTATGACATGTCTGTATTGGAGACAGTGCTGGAACTACACTGGTTTCGTTGGGTTTGTTCATTAAAGGAAATTCACTGACTTGGACACGTAATTTTAAAATTAGCTATCAATGAGTGGCTTAAAAGCCACTGTGGTAGAGCAAGAGGCATCTTATGTTTGTACCATCACTTTCATTTCAAAGAGTAGGGGACTTTCTTGGAGATTACCTTTGTTTTCTGTAATTTCTGCCTTGCCCTGTGGTAATGTTCCTGTGGCTGAGCTGTTCATTGAGACGAAGGGCACACACACACATCACGCATGCCTGTTCATGCCAGCTGCAATGCTCTCTGTCTGTTTCCCTTTGAGTTTACATCGTGTTTTGTGTATGTAAACTGACAGCAAGTGCTGTTTCTGGAAGATATCACAGCCAAGTTATGTAATACTTCAATATATAGTGCTCTTTAAAATGAACGTGGGAATTTTGGCTTCAAAACAAGAAAGAAATGTGAATGCTTTACCCTTCCACCCTTTTGCACTTGCAGATATATATATGCTGGATTTCTTATGAAGGTAGAAAGAAGGTATTTGGAAATAGAGGTCATTTGAATAAATATCATCAATTTTATTCCTCAGACTCTCTGATTAATTTCTCTTTGGTGGTGGTGTTCATGCCACTGCATATCTACTGCTGTTGCTGTGCCGATCAGGACACCTTTCAAAGCCCAAAATACTTAGTGTTTAGGCACCAAGTTAAGTGAGAATGGTTCAGAGAGTAAAAGAGAGATGATCCAGAAGAGTTACAGATGTCACTGTAGGAGACCTTCTATTTACTTCTATTTGTTTGTACCTTTGCATGTGTGTAACCACTTCTTGTGCCTGTATTTAGATGTGCCTTAAGGAAGGGCAGCTAGCATATATCCATGTAAATTGACATGTATTAATATATATCCGTAGTAATACATATGTTTATGTTAGAGTAGGGAAGCTCTTTATTAGGATCAAAGTTTGAACTACTCAGAATTTATACCTCTAGCAGATAAGGCAGGTATAGGGTGAAATATTTTCCTTTGGGATTCTAGATCTTTCTCTCCTGGCAATTGGCTTATAAATACTGGTATTTGATGATATCAGTCCCTTAAAAAACCCAAACAGTAAGGCCTTCAGACATACTTTTTTACCCGTGGGACTTACAAGTCCACATAACTGAAAAGATTCAGGAGTGTCCAAAGGAAATTGATTCACCCAAAGTCAAGGACATCATCCATTCTTCCCAGCTCTGATGGATAAATTTTCATAAGGGACCTGTGGGAGTTCCTCTAGATCCCCCTCCAGCATATCAATTACATTAAGTAACCGATCTTGTTTAATGTAGGAGTATCAGTGCTGTTTCATGTGACCTGTCAGGATGAAGTTCACAACTGCTAAAGATATATCTTGCAAGATCAGGCCCTCTACAAGTGCCAGATGAGTCATGGATATCAGAAAAGAATTAATGTGCTACTTAGGTTAGTTCTACCTGGAATGGACTGGAGGCTGTCTCTCTTTTTACAGGACTTGGAAGCACTTAAGTTGTGCCTAATATTTGTCTCAAAAGTCCCATTTATGAGTAATTCCTTTTTACTGATCAGGCAGTCTGGCATGTACAGGCACTTGGTGTCTATCCACCCACACTTTGTCCTTTCTGTCTTCATCTGAAATATTCCACTCTGGGGCACAGTAACACAAATTTGATGAACAAATGATATGNGCTCTTTATGCTAAACTATATGAACTCCTACTCAAGATGAAGTATTGGTGTGGTAAAACTCTTTTATTATTTTGAAGGAGGAAAATGGGAAAGGTATTACCAGTATATTATTAAAAATATGAACACAGCTGGCTTTTTCTGTAACTGTTCAGTGTTCACCTTGTACACTGTACTGCTAATCATAACATATATTTGTAAATTTTTTGAAGGTTTAAAATATACTTTTTATTTTCCTGGCAATTACAAAAGCCTGAAAGATCCCATGGCATTAGATAGATGCTGAGTGTGAACTGAGATTTCTTTCTGCCTGACGTGCCTTTAGATAGGATGCAACCGCCTAGAGCATCAAGCAGGATAAAATGTGATTGTTGTTATTAATAGTGGTTATTGGTTATACTGTCTAGCTTGGGTGTACAAAGCTGTCTTCTGTGATTTTCAGTGATGTAAAAACCACTTTTGCTGTCCCACGATCTTTTTTCCATCCGTTTCCTGGTGCTGTATGTACAGAAGCTTGAGTTTTTTCACTGCAGGAGGAGGAGGAGGTTCTTCAAGTTCAGGATAGGCTTTCTTGTGATGAAATCCATAGCCCTTTTTGAGCTTTACTGGAGTCTCTAATGTGATTAGAAATGGGAATGGGAGGAAAAAAGGAGGTCTCTGAGGTGACCAACAGAGGCATGTTTTGGTATAATGAAAAATTCAAAGCATGACAGGTCCAAGACTAAGTAAGAATGAGACGAGTGTTGAGAAAGCCAGTGAGGAACAGGTTACTTCAATCAAAATGGAAAATGGGCCTGGGCTAGAGGAGATGTCAGAGAGAGAGAGAAATATGAGGTAGTCTATTATATGGGTGATATACAGCATCATGCATTTTGTGTTATTGAAAAAAGCTTCCCAAATGATTCCTGACCTCCCATCTCCTTATTCTCCCTTCTTGTTATCTCTTCTCAAGTAATGCTGTTTGCTTAGCTGTTCTCTTAGACCTCTTTCAGAATATTCCAGCATTTTCCAACTCTGTTAGAACCTTTTTGAATGAATTAGGATGGGTGCCCCAAGGCACTGGGAAAATCCAGGGGGAAAAAAAAAATCTTGATTTCTTGTTTATGGAATCCTTCTTTCTGAAGCATAAATGAGGTCAAAAGAAATTTTCCATGGGAGGTTGAAATCCTACTTTCAGTATACCTGTACAGTCCTGGTGATTACAGCTGCTTTTCACATAGTGTTCTGAAAGGAGAATTTATCTCTGCAATTTCAAAGCTGACAGGAGTAGAATTAAGACTTTGCCTAATTAGTACTACCTTTTAAAGGTCTATTTTAAGCTGTCTTCCTTCAGCCTGAACCATGTGATAGTTTCCAAAAATGTAGATTAATTATATCT
>WEIT01003517.1:0-17608 GCA_013389985.1 Dryoscopus gambensis | reverse complement strand
CCTTTATCTCTTCACCCTGCTCCAGATTCTGCATACCCAATCATTTCCCTGGAGCACCAAGTTGCCTCCTCCAGGCATCTCAGGGCCTTTTCTGCAGCTCAAGAATGCCTCATGACTTCATCACTTTCTCACCTTTGTCTGTGCTATTGAACAAATAGATCTGTTACATTACAGATAGATGTTTTCAGTGACTGACTCACTTGGAGACTTTTGGTGTTTTCCTGGCATTAGTCCATATTGTTTCTCTTCCTGTTTCATCCCCCTTCAACAGAGTCTGTTTTGGTCTGTGCAGAAGAACAGAAGATTAGTTAAGTGAATACAATAATATTTGTACCAACAACATACAGCAGTCTCCTCTCTTCTACCAAATTACCAGTGTAGTATTTTAGGATATGAAATGTTCATTTCTCAAGCACCATTTTGAGATTTGCTATTTAATTTTAGGAACAGTATGATGATCAAGTCTTTTAAATAACACTCAGCTGAGAATGTTCCCATTTCATACCTTGATTCCTGAGAGATTTAGGGCTATTCTTTAGTTTCCTATTTTGCTTCTAGTCATTTCAGTGTAACTGTACACAGTATATAAAATTAATAGTTAAAAAACAGCTCCACAGGCATTAAAATTAAACAGCTCTGGGGTCTCCTGCTTAAGGACATGGACCTGTTAGAATGAGTTCAGAGGAAGCCACAAAGATGATCAGGGGCTGGAGTAGCTCTCTTATGCAGATAGAGAGAGTTGGGGGTCTTTAGCCTGGGAAGAGAAGGCTCCTGGGAGAAGCTGCCCAGAGGAGCTGTGGATGACCCATCCCTGGAAGTGTTCAAGGCCAGGTTGGATGGAGCTTTGAGCAATCTGGTCTAGTGGAAGGTGTTCCTGTCCACGTCAGGAGGTTGGAACTAGATGACTTTTAAGGTCCCTTCCAACCTAAACCATTCTATCATTCCGTGATTCTAACATTTATTTAATGGGACTAAGGCCACAGATGTAAATAAAAATATATTTTTAAAGACTAAGAATTCTAATTTCTTGCTAATCCTGTAGCATATTCATAAAACTTGACATTAAAATTTTAATTTAAATATAACACTAGGAGCCTCATCTTTCTAACTATCTATGTACTCAAAAAGGAGAAAGAGCCATTCCTTCAAAGAGCAATCCAGGTCACCTAGCGCAGGCTGGGTCTCCAACCTTCCATTTTATCTTTGAACTGAGGTTTCACTTGTGAAGAAGCAACAGCAACTTTCCAGAGAAGATGGATTAATTAAATGGATCTGTGGTCTTTTACTCCAGCTGAGTATCAGGAGCAGTGCTGTGTTTGCCATGTCAAAGATGAACGCATTTATTTTGGGATCTTTTTAACAAGCAGCTAATGGATGTTGATACCCATTTACCATTACAGTTGGTGACAATTTGATGTCTATTCTGACATTGTTTTGAGAATCTCATCCCAGGAGATTTGAATAGAAAATCTAGCAACTTTTTTTTTCTTTCTTTTTTTTTTTCTTTTTTACCAGGGACTTTTGTTTCCTGAAGTATTTTTATTACTTCCTCTCACTACTTGTTTTAGCAACCCAACTCCTCCCTTTCAGAAGGGAATGAAAAGTTTGGGCAGCACCTGGATAAATTTCTTTCAGTTCTCTGGCTGCCTTTAGGAAGCTCTTATTCATTAAAAGTGATTTGCATGCTATCAAACTGTATTCCCTATAAGTGTCGAAGCTGATTTGAAGCAGAGGGTTGACGGGCAAAAATCAACAAAATTGCTAAGGAAGAGTTAATAAGGTCAAACAAATTAGTTGATCGGTCTTTAAAGAAATCTTTCTGGACTAGTTTTCTGTTTGCTCAGGAATTCAGGTAAACCTATTCTTCATGCAAGTCTTACTTTTTAATTCATCACATTTATTTTTGCAGAGAAGCAATATTGAAGATTGAATTTAAGCAATCACTTTAGCCTTTTCCACTGGGTTATGTAATGCAGAGAAATTACTCCATGAAGAGTGTAAAGCTTATCCACCTTTTCCTTACTGTGTCACTCTCTCGTGACATCTTGTCACATGCTTCGTCCTGTTATTAATATTCATGGTTTTATTACAGTACCAGCACTTTATCCAGCAGATCTGATTTATGCAGACAAGTCATCTCTTAGGAAAAAAACCTGCAACGGGTAAGGAGGATTATGTCCATTTGTTCACATCCAGAAGCCTTAGAAATATTTATCACTGCAAATGTAATTTGGATTATTTTGGGTCGGATTGTCAAATGTGCTGTTGTTTGTGGCAGCATTGAGCAGCTGAAAGAAGCTGAGGGCAGGTTCAGCTGTGTCATGTGTAGGTGCTGTTTCAAGCTATGGAACTGCTCAGCAGAGCTCTCTCCCCTGCCAGTCCTGGCTCAGGTTGAAATAACCCAGCTGTTCTCTCCCTTATCTATAGCTGAAAGCAGGTCTGTGCTGGTTTAGTGGGTTTAGGTCCAAAACTTACTCTGCAGGAACAAGAGTAATTTACAAAGTTCTACTGGATGTGCCTAGCAGGTTTTAAAAAATTGGTCTTGGAGGAATCACAGCCCAGAACATTGACTGCTGTGGGATGGCTGGGAAAGGAGAGGAACATTTCAGTTCCTGAAGTGGGTGGCATAAGTTTATTGCTGGCATTTTCCTTTATGATGACAGGGACTACTTCAAGCTGATGACAGCTAGAGGCAGCCAGGTTCTACTTTTACGAAAGGAAAGCATTCTGGGGATTATAGATATCACCTGCCCCAAAACCCCTGAGAGACAGAGGCGCATATGTGGTCTCAGCCTTTGTGCACAGAGCAAGTCTACATCTTACCCTCCAAAAGACCTCTAAAACCTATTTTGGGTTTACAGGGCACAATTGCATGAAAAATAGTTGTTATGTGGGCACAGTGGAAAAGGGAGAGGAGAGAAAAAGGTGTCAAAAAACCAAAAGACGAACCAAATGCAACTTGTCACAGATCTATCCAAGACCACTAAGGCTGGCTCTGGCAGTTGGCTAAACTCAATATTTGTACTATTTCAAGTATTTCCTAGGATAATTATGGAAAAATACAAGGAAATACTGTATTTTGAGCCAAATATGCCAGGAGGTAATGAGTGCTTCCTTTGAAGCTGGTTTGAGTTTCAGGCACTCAGTACCTGGCAGGATCTGGCCTGTGTAGAGAGCTCATTTGTCTTGAATCACACTGACATGACTACACATGACACACAGAGAGATGGAAAGAAAAATCCATCATAGAAAGGCAGCTCTGTTGACTTCAATGTTATGTCACACATCTGAATCAGGCTGTATTTGTTCTCGTAGGTATAAAGACAGACTGCATTTAAAGGAAACAGATTACAGAAAATCAAGTAGAAAATGGAACAAAAAGCTGTGTGATAATTAAGAAATAAAACTATTTTTTTCCAAAAATAGAAATTCAGCGATATTTTTCTGCAATTGTTCCAATCAAAGCAAAATGAAATAGAAGTAGTTTTTATTTTAGTTGTTCATGACTTTTTTCATCCAGCATTTAGTGAGAGTGAAGACTGAAATGCCTTGGAATTTTATTTATAGCGACTTCTATCTTTCTTGACGTGAAACTTTAGACTGATACAAATGTATCCATCTGTGTTCAGTAACCCTGAAAAAGGCATTAAACCAAGGCAAATTCCCTCTCCTATTTCACTAGAAATATAGTATATGGAGAAGAATCATGTAATTTACAATATAATCAAGTGCTACCAGCTTTCTTCCATGCACACTGCAAATTGTTCTCTCAGAAATGTACTGCGTCTTAACATTTTTGCAAACACTTTTTGCAAAAGTTACGCTTTTCTGGCCAGAACCTCGTACATCTTATTTGATGAGAAAGACATTCATTCTCATGAATATCATGTAAAATTCGTTAACATCTCTATGAAATTTGCTGTCAGTGGTGTTAGAACCTGACAATAAGTGAATAACATTAATTGGAAACCTTTTGGGCATTTTTCATCAGGATGGTGGTGTTGATATTAAAATATATATGAATAATATAGTTAATAAATATAATTTGAAATAATATCAGAAAATCCATAATTATATTATGTATTTTTAAATAAATAAAATTTTTGGAACTGTATTGTAATACAAATATTATGTATGTATATCTTTCATACAACACTTTTCTTTAGAATTTCCCAAACTTTAGACTTTCTCCAAAAAATAGGTTTGGCATGATAATTCCCACTGTACAGGTAGGGAACTTGGTTTTTAGAAAAGGCCTCAATGACTATTCTCTGCAAATCTGGAATTACTTTACTGCATGAAGAATTCTGGAATTGATTTAGCATCATGACTAAATTAAACAAATTTAAAACAACAACAACAACAAAATGGTATCTGTTCCCATAATCTTCTTAAGCAAGTGAATTGCAGAGAAAATTCAAGAGCAAGTTTGGGGACCTTTTATCTACATAATCCTCTTTCCATCAAGAAACCCCTCCCATTCTTGCAACTCTCAAAAGAAAAATTTCAGAGAAGAAAAATTGCTATCACCAGTAAAATATTTTATCTTACAAAGATTTTGTTTTTCAGTTCTCCAGCTAAATTATTGATCTGAGAGGGATTGAAAACTTGTCGATTAAGTAATTTGAAACACTGAAATAATTTGAGAGTTCTTGATTTTAATTCACACTCTTTCAGATGAGGAAATGAGTCACTGAGTGTACATTCTGCTGTGTCTAAATTGGAATGTCAAAATATATACATACTTAACGTGGGATTAGCTAGGAACAGAAGTTGACTTAAGACTTTATAAGCCAACGTTAACTGTGAGAGGGCACTGGGAAGAATTGACTACACGCTTGTGGGGCCCAAAGCATCTGTTATCGTGACCTGTTCCTTAGCGCTCAGCAGTGCCGGCACTCAGCAGCCTTGCAGTGAGTGGAGAGGTGCAGATGGCGACTCAGTGGTGGGCCATATCCCAGCTCTTCCACTTGAATATCCAGTCCCCAGTTCCTGTGACAAATTCTTACTGCACTGAAGGAAGGGTTAAATAAGAAGAGCATAGCTGTTAAAGACACTTGAGTGCTTGCTTTCACTTTTTCTGCATGCATTCTGGGTGTGCAGCCAGTGCTCTGGAGGGTTCTGTCCTAGCTCTGCACAGCCCTGTCCCATGCCAGCAGAGGTGAGCAGTACACACTGGACAACACCTCAGTGCTGAACAACATGTATTTTTGATACACCACAGACTGAGAATTCCCTTTCAAAACACCTCCCTTCTATATGGAAAAAGACATTGGGAACCTTCAAGTTCAAGAGTGTATCAACTTAATCAGCCAAATCCCACCCCTCATCCCTTTCTAAATTCACTAATTTTGTAACTTCCCATGCCATCTTTTCATTGTTTTTTGTTTAGTTCTCTTCCCCACACCCTTTCATCACTGAGCATTACTAATTAACAAAACTTTGTGTGATTTTCTTTCTGTCTTCATTACTGTCAGTGAGGACTGCTTCTGCAAGGTTCTGCGGACAACTGTGTAAACTCTTCGGAGTTTATTTCTCCCTGCATGTGCAATGAATTGCTCCACAACCCTAGTCTGCTCCTGGATATTCAAGGTGCTAGGGGCTGTACAAAGATAGAGAAGTGCTTAAGGATCAAATATCCAGAGATCTGACAGCATCTGATTGAATTAGTCCTTGCCCCTTGCAAGCATTTTTTCAGTGCACACAAACCTATTTGGACTGATCTGAGGAGTCCTGGCACTGGATTTCACTTTCATATAACTTTCTGTATCCCTTTGTCTCACTCTGGTTCCTGGGGTGGAAACTAAAAATGCCATAATCACTATTAGTTAATTTAATTTAATTTATTATTTGGTTAAAGTTCCCCTCTTTTCCAGTTCCTTTTCCCAAAGAAAACACATCGGAGTTAAAGGTAGCCTACTAAAACAGATATTGCTCTTTCCACGAGTAAATATGAGATTCAAATATGTTTTGTGAGTTCACCCTGACAGATGAAACTGCAGCAATCACTTGATATGACCCTCTTTCCTTTGAAAACAGAATAAAAAGTAGTAAGCTTTTGTGTTTATATAACCAAAAGGACAATGCGTTAATATGTCAAAAACTCTGACACAGATCCCAACTATGCTGTGAAATGGACAACCATACTGTATTATGCTCATTAGGACAGGCTCGTGTTTGACATCACAAGCCAGTCAAGTCTCTGGCTCTACATGGTAAGAGCAACGAACTTGTAGTATTTAGGTCTCAGCCTACAGCAAGCCCTCTTCTCCATCTGCACAACGACAGCTTCATCTCTCTTAAGGACAAAGTTACAGTGTTAGATCTGGCTGTAAAATTTTTGTGTTAGCTTCACCCATATTACTATCGAAGGAAACTGGCACCTTATCCAGTGGAAACCACTATTTTGCAACAAGGGTGGAAGAACAGTAGACTCGTTGCAGAAAAAAAATATTGCTGGGGAAAAATGTCTGTTCAACACTAGTTTCAACGCCTGCCTTCACTTTGCGAACTGGTGAAACCTTCTTGTTTAAAAATATCCAGGATTACAGTACTGTGACTATAACAATGGGGAAAGCACTACCTTCCTACATGGATGGACAAGACAAGTGATGTTCAAAATAGAGTTTATGCAGTGGAATGTGCAAAAAGCACTTGAGAAAAAAACATTAATGTGAGACCCTTTTAGACATGTGAATATGAATCGAAGTTAGGAAACAGAAGGAGAGGATCGTGGTCTGTGTTCAATGTAGGTTATAAAAGATTTTCATTGATGGATGTTACATAGTCCGTCCTAATAAACTGATTTCTTGTTTACTTCTGGTGTATTCAACCAAGATTGGAAGTGAGTTGAAATATTTCCACTCTTTTATGTCCTCTCCTGAAAGACTGTTTAAGAAGAATTTATTAAAGCACCAAAGCAGAAAAAAAAAAAGAGAAAAGAATATATTTAATGGCTTTCTAACAGCAGTGGAGTAGAAAGCCTAACTCATTGTTACTATATCCAAAGCATTTTAAAAGTACAAGCAAGGAATGCATCTCTATCATCTGAGTTTAATACAAAATCATGTTCTTCTCCTGTCACACACAGGATTTGTTATAGATTTTATCTGTAATAAAAGCTATGTCAGTAGTGCCACATAATACATTTGTAAAGGTTAGAGATATTTTAACCCACATCTGTGACCAGAATTTTAATGACAAGCATATCCTCTGAAGCAGTTCTAGGAGAGGAAAACTCTTCTGTAGATAGTAATGCAAATCAGTGTAGAACAATGCCTACGCAACATTACAATAGGGTCACTGTGAATCATGTCCTTGAAATTACAAATATGTGACATAAGTAAAAATATTTTATTACGAATTCTGCCAATCTCTTGTCCTTGTCAGAGGTTTCTGTTTTTGCAATCTAGAGAGAATAAAGCATTTTATTGCTTAAACTGTCACGAAGACCTGCAAAACCGAACAGCAGAATTATTTTAATGACTTTCTTTTTGAAATATGCATTCTTACAAATCATGCATAATGAACAGCAAATTCACGGTTGTATTGTTTCTGTCCATTTCTATTTTACTTTCAAAAATTTATTTATTTCCACCTTTAACTTTGCTAATTAGGGGAAAAATTAAGGAAACAAACACCCCATCAACAACAGTTTTGTACACATCCAAGGACTTCAAGTTTTATCTTTGAACCTAGAAGGAGTTCAACATGGGAAATTAAAGTTTTGATATTGAAAGGTGAATGCTTCCTCCTTAATCTCCCTCTCTATTGATACAACTTTTCCATGGGACTACATCTGATTTAATTGTTCTTGATTCTTTTAACTGGTTTGAGACGATGCAGTTTCCGCAAGATGCAGCTCATCAATGCCTTCTCAGGAAAAAACACCATAGCTGAAGCGAACAAGAAGTTTATCATATGGGTTCCACTAAGAAAATGGAATTGATCATTTGAACTTGTTTCACTTAGGTAGAGCAAGAGATGCAAGTAGGACTATGCTTGAACAAAAAGTTACATATCCAAAATAAACTTTTAGGTTATAGGTCTATGACCATCACTACTTGTGCTACTTAAGGCTTATTTTGGCATCTGATCATCTTTATTGGAACTGCAAGACTTGTTTGGGGTAAATGATAATTTAATTAGTGGGCTTCATACAAAGTTTCAACTTTTACCTTTTCCACTTAAAAAAACAAGTTTCTAGAAAGCACAGGCCAAAGTCTTGTTTTGATTAACCTTTTATCTTCAAGCCTTAGATCAGTATCAGGACTTTTTTTTCTCTTTTCATTCATAATCAATTTTAGAAAATAATGTTGATATTTGCAGCATTACTGAGCCTCCACATTACACTGTGCAATTATGCATAAGATTTGTGGAGCATAAAGCAGAACTGTTTGCTTTTAGAGGACATCTGCTATAAATAAAATGATACCATAAATTTTCCAGGACAGCCATCACCTACCCAGTTGTTACAGAGGAAAAAAGTCTTGGCTTCCCAGAGCAGGTTCCTTTTCAGCCTCTTGTCAGGGAGGTCAACAGCATTTACTTTTGTGCTTTTTCTAGGTACCTTCCCCCCCTGTAATGAAATTAGAATGTAATGCTTTCGACGCCTGCACATATCAGCTTTCATTCTTTGGGGAAACATGTGAACATCATTAGAACACAGTTTCTCTCTCTGTTTTCAAAAATGTTTCCTTAACAAACTTTATGAAATTCAAACTCAGGGAGTTCATTCCGATGCTGTCTTTAATAAAGTGGCATCTGCTAATGCTGGTAAATATAGGCATCTGTTATTGTTTCTGGTAGGAACCTCTATCTTCATGAACAGAGAGATCTCAACACGGACATAACATTCTCTGAGAAGGTCCCACCTCTGAAGCCCGACTGGGTATTTGCTTTACCCTTAGGAGCATTGTTCAAATCTGCTCATCCTTTGCAAAGTGAAAGAAATGAAAGGAATTTTAAATTATATTGCTGCTGCTGCTTACTGTTAATGATAAATACTACACAGCGCCATGCATAGCTCTTGTCTCCTGAGAAGATTCACAGCACAGCTGGGGAGTGGGGTTGCTGTTGGTCTCTCTTTAAAGCACACATTTCTCTGTAGTGGTTTGCTCTATAAGCTTGTTAAGAGTGGAATGAATTAGGAGCGAGCTGATGACTTGCTCACCTCAGAGACGCAAGAATTATGTCCTTGCATTCTTTGAAAAGTTCATGGGCAGCATCTACTCAGGTTCTCTGTGTGCCTTTTCTTCATGAGGCTCTCAAATATCTGAACTGTGGTGGGCCTTGGCATTTTTATAGTGTATTTACCTTCCGGTATGTAAAGAGCAAAGGTGCTTTTTAAGTCAAGCAGGATATGAAGGCTCTTTCTCTGGCAAGATAACCTAAAATGGTTTTGCAGCTGCCTGAGACTGAAGTAAGTGCTTTTGATGAATGAGTCAAAATGACATGTTTGGGGATGAAATAAGGTGCTAGTCAAAGGTTTTTGAAACAGCAGCTGTGGTAAGTGCTTGAAATATAGCTTTTTTTCCCAGTAAATTTCTGTTGTGTGAGTTAGTTACACTTTTGAGTTGCTTGTGCTATCGAAATCCCTTATTGCTATTAGATAATGGTATTAAAGTAGGTTAGAAACTGTACCAGCAACACAAGCTGTGAAGAGTCATGAATCAATTCACACCCCAAAATGAGTGCAAGAGCATTTCTGTTTCAGAGTGAAATCTGGGACTCTGATATGTATGACCACATGGGCACATGACCACTAGAGTGGGAAGATAAGGAAAACCTTAATATGCTGGGACTTGTGGTATCTCACTGAGAGATGATAAGACAGAAATAATAGCCTTCCATGTGGGACTCTCTTGCTTTTGTCACTGGTGAAATATCTCGTGCCAGCAATGAACAGGTAACATATTTTTATTCTGCTTCACCATTTTATTCTATAGTACTTTATTTGTACTTTGCTACAAAAGGAGCTGTTAAATTGCATTTTAAAAGTTTTTTGTATGAATACAAGATATATGCTTAATAGTACCTCCCTAATGAGAATTTACTCTTTAGGCATCTCTGATATCTGTTTTGTAAGGTACAGCTGTCTAGGACACTTGGGAAGAAATAGATAAGATAACATGAATATGGTTTAATTAGGCTGTAACTTTATTTACTATCTCATTTTGGAACTACTGATAAAGGAGTGAAAATGTTAATACTTTATTTAATTATTTTCATTAGTTAACGCCTGTTATATGTCCTCTGTTCTTCCACAACTGTTTGCTGAATTGGAGGAACTGGGAGGCATGAAGATATAGAGAGAATTCTAGAGAATTTTGGAATTCCAAAATGCTAGAACAACACTAAAAAGTGCTGCATGATGTGAGGGATGAAGAGGCTGAAGGACAAGGACAGCTATATACTTTCCATATGAGACAAAACTAATTTTCAGTCTGTGAAAAAGGAGTTTCTTATTGCAAATCAGGTCCAAAATTCTCTGTAAATATTTTTTTTCTTTTAAGTTTTCTTCAGATGAAACTTGGTTTAGATTTATTACATTCTTTTCTAGCAATAATGCTTTTCAATCAAAGATAATAATTTAATGTCTTTTTGTTCAAATATATGATTTTTAAGCAATTCTTTTTAGTCTGAACTGGACAAAATTGAAAAAGAACGTTTGTATTAGACTACAGGACTATACCAGTTTATAGACCCTGGCAAATTCTTAGTTGTGCAAGTTTATGGCTTGGTCTTGGAAGGACTGACTGCTTATATACACAATGTTCAAATTATTCCCATGCTTGTATGTATTTTCCTAGAATACAGGCTTTATAACTTTCACAGGTCTTCATGATGCAGACTCTAAACAGTCCACAATAAAAAATAAGGGCTACAAAAAAGATTTTTAATGGATTCCTTTTAAAAAATTGTTTAGGCCTAATCACTGTTGTCTAATATAGCCACTGTTTGTGAGCCATTTATTAGGGGAAAAAATAAGGAGAATATAAAGGCAATGGAGAAGCAATTCCTAACTAGATGCTGCAAGTAATTTGTTCCTCAACCAACCCAAATCTTGCTAATCTTGAATCATTACCACCATTCAGATCAGCAGAGCTTTTAACAGTAGAAGGGTTGGTAAAAACAATGATGAAAATATTTAAAGGCAAAACTGGAAATTAAACATAACAACATTGCTAGTTGCTGAAAATGACTCTCCAGCATGCAGTAGCCCATGTAATCTTCTATGTTTATCAAATATTATTTCCTTTCTTTCTTAATTATGCATTTCTCTGTTCTGCTCTTGTGTTGTTTGTTCGGGTTGGTTTTTTGGTTTTTTTGTAACTTTTTAATATCTATGTCTGTTTCTATACATAAAATAGGATATATTTTACAAAAAAAGTACTGTGCTTTTTTTCTTCAGATTTTGTTTCCTAACAACATAGGTGCTTTAGGATCAGTAAAACCAAATCTCGTTCTTGGGAGACTTGCCTTGCTTTGATATATTACGCTGATAACCCATTCAGTGAATGGCTATCACATCCCAATAAAGCATTTCTTTCAGCTACTTTATGTATTTCACAGACCCTTATGTTTAAAAATATTATTCTTTTATGGATTATATTGTGATTTTATGACAATAAAATATGTTGTTTTGTTTAACTGATTTTCCGTGATAATACCTCTCAGCTTGTATCACACTGGAGCTATATGGCTCTCTACAGGAGAAAGCGAGCAAATTCTGTATCTAACTACTTGAATTTCACGGAGAACTGAGCACTGATTATGATCATCAGCCTTATATTATTCTAGTTTTATCTATCTCTCTCTTTGTCTTTTCTGGCAGCAATTGGGGACATCCCTAAAAAGAGAGACCCCCAGACTGTCCTGGAGAGTTCCCCTTTGCAGGGGAGGTTGCACTTGGTCACTGCAGTGCAAGGGCAGGCTGCAGCTGTGGTGCAGATGGTGAGGGCAACTCCCAGACTCAGCTCACAAGCAGAGATATAAGGAGGCAGAGATGATGAAACACCTTACATAATTACTTGGTGAGTACAGCTGACTGACTGGGTATTTGTATGTTATATGTGCATTGACCCTTGCTCACCCACTGTCAGACTCAGAGTGCAAGATCTGAATGGTTCAGCTTAAGGTGAATTATATAGTCTGGCCAACGTTAACATGATGAAAACTTTTATACCAATTACTTTCATGTAACCTGTGCTCTCCGTATTTGAGAAGTGTTTTGAACAGGTTTTTTTTTTTTATTATTTTTAATGTATTGGTACTTAACCTTTTTATCTCCCTCATTTGTAATACAGCCCTAATTATAGTAGTTGAAGGTGAAGAAACAATTGGAAATGTGAAAAAATGCATCCAACTTAATTTTACATAAATCTAAGTCAGAAACTTAAACCAATAATAGAATTGGGTTTTTTTCCAGTAGGGAATAAAAAATATATTTTTGGTTCCAGAGTGATATTTACTCTAATTTGGCTCAACGGTGTGTGGATATTCAACCTTAAAACTGTAGCTGCTCAACAACTCCAAAATTACTTGTAATACATAGTTTTGCTTGCTATTTGAATTTCCTTCTTATAAAGGTTCCAAGAGAGGTCCCTGGCTGATACAGAAACAGAAATTGGAGTGTATGAAGTATAACAAATACCGTAACTAAAACCAACATCTTAGTAGGCAACACTATACATAAATAATAATTTTGAAAATCTTGTTTTTAATAAGACAAGGTGTTTTGTTGATGCCTGCATTAGGAACATTGTAATAATTCATGCACAAGCTACCTAGGGAAAGACTGCCAGACTCCAGGACAAGTAGTCATGAGGAAAGTCCCAGCAGCAAGGAAGATGGAGGGTTAGTTCATTAATCAAAAACTTTGGGAGATCTGGGAGATAGAAAGCACATTTTGTAGGAACAGGTCCAAGAAGTTTGAGGCATTCACAGAAATCCCTCCTGCATCCAGCTACAACTACAGCCCTGCAGCTGCAGCTCAGGTAATGGGACAGACCTGGTTGGTACTCCTTTATTTTCAGGCAAAGTTTGGTGAGTTTTTTAGTTAAGGTTTCAGCAGCCGAAGCATTGGTGATTTTGGATGAAATAGAGTGCTTATGTAATCCCTGGTTTAGGGAAAGCAAAGTGAGCTTCCAGCTGGCTGAAGACAGAGTCTGGGGGCTGGAGTACTTTGATGTTCCAACCAATTGCAAAGTGAGTGTTTGTATATGCCTTACTCACTGAAAACGAGACTTAGTTAAGGTTTAGGGTCCAATAATCCTTAAATCCCCTTATGATTTCTAGTTTTACATGCCAGAAAAGCACTTTTTTTTTCCTACCTGGGACATCTTAAAGTGTATTCAAATATTCTTTTTGCACATTCTTTGGACAGCTCTTGTAGGTGGGAAATCTCTCTAAGCACCATCAGAAACCAAAAACTAGACAAGGAAGCACTTAACTTCCTAATAACTGTTCATTTCCACACATCAGGAAGTTTACAAGCCATAATCACCACAATGAGTGAGTCACCAGACTTTTTGGAATTAATATACACCTTCTTTCTTGATAACATTGTATGATAACAAATAATAACAGCAAATAAAGCAAGAGTAGCTTCATTGGCAGGAAGAATGAAAGATAGTACATGGCTCTCAATTTTAGCACGGCATTCAGCTGTGAAAAGGGGTAGGTGTTCTAGGTTGTACTCCCACTATTTATTTCAGGTTTTTTGTCAATAATTGTTTAATACACAGTCAACAAGTCCTCCAATATCTCTTTAAAGAGAAAAAATCGTGCACAGTTCATTCAATGGATACAAACAAATGCTTATGCCTAGGAATTGTCTTCCTCTTACGTGGAATTTGAAGGGTTGGCTTACAGATTGCTTTACTTTGTATTTCCTAAGGTATTCCTCATCTGTGTACTGGGGACATGATGAATGTGTCCTGTGGCATTTCTTCTGGTGAACTATGAGAACCTCCTGATCTGAAACAATACTGTGTGCCTGTGTTTGTGTTGTGCCATGCCTGAGCTAATTAGACAGTTATTTCTCAGTTATTCACGGAGTTTTTGCTGAAAAAACCCCAAATTGTTAAACAAGCGTTTTGACTAGGCATGTCTGGGGAAGCCCAAGTTTTTTTCAGTGTGTAGTGTAAGATTACTCCTGTTGGCTTAGTTCAAGACAGTGCTCTTCATTTGGTACCTAACTAATTCCACCTGAATATCATAGTGAAAAGCTGAACACTTAAATATTGAGATCTTATTCTACACACTAGACACGTGGCTGTTAAAATTCAAAGTCCCCAGACCTCACAGAGGCAACAAAGCTTAAAAGAATATGACCTTTTGTCTACTGGAGTCCAAATTTGCCCTCTACAAAATGAAATATTTCTTTTTCCTACCTCATTGAGATGGGTATTAAAGTCCTCCTTTAATGAAGGAAATCTTGGGTCTGTTAGAATCAATGTCAAAACTCACATTGAGTTCAACATGGCCAGATTTTATCTAATATTTAGGATACCCTCATTACTGCCCTGTGTGGACTGTGACAAACCCTGAGTGTTCTGCATGTGCTGTAAAATATAACCATCCAACAACTCTCTCTCTGTGTCACTACCTTTGCCCCTTCCCTCCCCACATACGGACATTTAATATGTCTATAATTTTCTTGATGATTTTGATGCCTTCTTTTAATATTGCAACTGTATTTGTTGGCTTTCTTCCTGGTCTCTTGGACTCATCTGACAGTGTGTGCTTTCATTTGTTATTCAGCTAGTTTACTATCCTCTATGATTTTGTTTCATATCCCTTCCTGTATTCTTTAGAGCAT
Source organism: Dryoscopus gambensis (assembly GCA_013389985.1). Classification (NCBI taxonomy): domain Eukaryota; kingdom Metazoa; phylum Chordata; class Aves; order Passeriformes; family Malaconotidae; genus Dryoscopus; species Dryoscopus gambensis. The sequence continues at coordinate 2,784 of WEIT01003517.1, read as the reverse complement.
CACCTTTGACTTCTCTCTTCCTTTGGCAGAACCAAACCCCCAAAAGTTCTTGGATTAATGTGGCTTGCATTTCCAGCTGTAGTGTGTCTCATTTGAAAGTTTTCTTTGCATTTGCAACATCTTTATCTGCTCTGAAGCATAATAGAGTTTCAATTTATATAGTGCTTTTAACATCAAGCAGGCAGTTCAAAGTCCTTTATAAAATGGGGAAAGAGGAAGCTAAACCTGAATAGTTGATGCAGATAGAAAAGTTTTCAGGCTAGACTTAAATTGAGATAGCATAAAGGAATTTTACATATTATTATCTTTCTTGCTTTACTCTCAGTGCTCTCTGCTTGCTTATTTTCTATTAAACATTATACTAAGTGATATTTCAATTCTTTTGCATCTTTTTCTGTTACTAATTGCTGTAGATAGTTGAGAGAAGTTGGGTATTTTTTTGTATAGGCTTTCGCACATAAATTTTTGAGACTTTTGTTATGGTTTCACTGTTATTTTTACACATGGGCCAAAATGAATCCTCATCAGATGGCTGCCTGGATGCTCCAGTTTAGCATCACATGTAAGTCTCTAGGGCAGCTTCATTCCCTGGCAGAAATTCAGCTCCTATCCACTCTCAGGAATGTTAATTTACCACAAATTGTAGCTCATTTCTTGAAAGTGATTTGCCTATAATAGACAGTGCCTGGAGAATTAAAAGAGACATTTCTTTTTTTTAAATTTATTTATTTATTAACTAGGGTTGTCTGACACAGCCAGAATTTGCAGTTCTGGCTTGAAGCTACTACAATAATGCAAACTCAGTCTGATTTTTCTAATGTCATGATGAGATGCCTTATTAAAGCTTGACGTGGACAGGGCGTTGTAGAAAACACTTTGATTCTATAACCCAGAGACTTTCATAGGCATGCTGTGACACTGTAAGACTTTTTCCTCTTGTGATTATCTCTCTTTAATGTAACATTATTGTGCTGGAACTCTTAGTGTCTAATTTCCCAAAGTATTACATCACTCTATTATAAGGAATCCTCCTTACTGTCGTTCCCAGATCAGGATTATACAGAAAGGCTAATGAATACTCAAGGATTAATCATTACCACAACCATGGATTGGGCTTTGGGAGAGGAAGAGGTATGAAAACATCCACCATTTATCATTCCAGAGGGATTTGCAAGGCAATTCTTTATCCAGAATAAAGTGCAAGCTAAAAAACCCATAAATTAACAAATGGTAGTAACATAAGGTTAAAATTATGTTTTTATTTTTTAAAAATTAACCTCGAAGTTCCCAACTTCTAGTTTGCATTGATAAGATACTCCAGTGGACTTCTGGCCACAATGACCTGTACACACACATTGAGGATGTCACTGACAGCTCTGGGCCATGCTTCATCACGCCTTTATGAACTGCTTGTTGTCTTCTAACCTGAAGATCATCATAGGAAGAGTGAAAGGAAAAGAAAAGATATTTAGACTAAAGCACAAAGACTGTTGTTGCATGGATTGTTATTCTCTTACAGGAAGCATGACACATCTCCCCAACACATATTCAGAGAAATCTGCTTGTCCGAGATTTGCAGTTCAACATTTAAAGGAAAGAGTTAACTGTTGCTTCAATGCAAACTTCTGAGGTACAGAATGGAAAATATTTGCTTTAACATACATGAAAAATATACTTTAAACTTTTACTGATTGTTTCCATTTTTCTGTGACTGAACAGATACAGCAATCCCCTCACTTCACTTTTGCATCATACTTTGCAATGAATGGAAAGAATTACTAGATTACATTTCTCTCAAAATCATTCCTCAAAAATTCTGTGATTACCTATCTCCTTTTCTCAGTGTACCATTGGAAGGCAGAGTAGAGGGCAGAAATGTGGATGGAAAGCAAATACCAGGAGAGACACTTGTTGAATCACTGATCTTGCTGTCAGTAGCATCAATCAATGCACATTTCCACAAACTCTTTAAGCCATGCCTTCACCCACTTTCTCTTTAGCAGTCTGCATGCATGTCAAGCTATTTTACATGGAGTACTTCATAGGTTTTGACTCTGTTTCCAACCTAAAGCTGCTTCTTCTGGCATAATACTTAAGGTTCTTTCCAATCAAGTAATACTGATTTCAGGCTTTTAAAGTGCTGTTGCTATACAATTCTCTCCTCTCCTGAGTATGGTCTGATTCTCTCTTTAAAAAAGGCTGGCTCATTCCGCTCCTCATCAAAGGAACAGTTCTCAGCTCTTCTTTTCCTCCTGATAGACTTGGCTCACGCTCCTTTTCCCACTGCCAAAACTATTGGCCTACTTTGTTATGCTCCAATGGAGCCATCCTACCCTACTTGGCTGCAGTTGGCCTATTCCACTCTGCTCAGATTAAGCTCTTTAACGCTGCTCTTATTTACTCTGATATATAGTCATTCTCCTGTAATCCTCTGTGCTTTTCTATAATCAGTCTGCTCATCATTTGTAGAAAGTTGTATTGATAATCAGATTTTGTCCATATAGTACAAAGGTATTTTAACCCAGGTATTTGCTAATGACCACTAAGACTGGTAGCTGCCTTTTTGTGGGATATTTTTGACAGGAAACTATACTGTCTACCTGTCATGTGTTCTGTAAAAAATGTACACTTCCACATTAATGTAAAATGATCTGCATAAGGCATATTAGTACGAAGCTGTGAACAGTCCTTGCACACGTCTTGGGAGCCCGACAGAAATGGACCCATGTAAATTCCAGTTAAAGGCTTATTATTACAGAAACACATATTACAGAGGCATAAAGG
>WEIT01003515.1:0-14166 GCA_013389985.1 Dryoscopus gambensis | reverse complement strand
TGTGTTTGAATTTATAATTGAGGGCTGCTGTTCATAGCACAAGAGAATGTATGAGTAGTCCGTGAATGAATACCCCACTGGCAATCTGGCCAGCTTTGTGTAAGGGAAGTGAACTGATGAATATATACCATATGTTTAGATTGTGCAAGTGAATGCAATCCTCAGCGACTTCAGAGAAGCTGTCCTTGTTTACACCAGCTAGAAGCTAGCCTTGTGCATATAATTTTCAGCTGAATAAATGCAGATGTTAGCTTTATACAAAATGTACAGAGTTTCAGGTTACCTTTGTTAAACAAGGCAAATAGCCCACAAGTTTGGATTTGGCAGCACTGCACTGTATGGCTGTCTGAGAAGTGACATAGGTTTGGAAGTGAATGTGGCAGTTTTTGAGCCTTTGGAAAAAACAAATGTTCATATGTCCTACTGTAGGAGAACTCCTCCAAGGCAGAGAAAATAAGGAAATTAAAAGGAGGCTATATGGAACCTGAAACAGTGAAATATGACAGGATAATGTGTGTACCTGAAACTGCACGAATTGTATGCCTCCCTCTGGCCAAAACACACATGAGTAACTGCATCACCTACAGCACTGGCATCCTATGGATGCTCCAGTTTACTAACAGCCAGCTGAATATTCTTCAAGTCTGTGTTCAATTTATTTACACTCATTGCAGAAACTTTGGGCCTTCCTGCAGATATTGCCATTATCTGATGACAGATCCCACAATAAAATTTTGACTTGTGATTAATAACTCCAGCAATCTTTGTAAAGTCATTGTGAGGGCTCACAAAATTTAAGTGCTGCCCAGAGCAGAAAAAGAGTTGTAAAGACCAAATATTTAGTTATTTAACTGCACTGGCAAGATTTTAAAGCCCTTGAGGGCATGTCAATTAGACACGAAAAAAATACTTACCATGATGATATATTTTATTTCATGATGAGAATATATGGTGTATTAAACACGGCTGACTTTTTCATCAGTGTTTGCAAAGTTATCTGGGATAAACAGCAAATGAACGATACTGCTGACAACAATCTAACCCAGCAAATGTCTTTTGTTACAAACTATCACAGACAAAATTTCCTGGTGCTACATGTGCCAGCTTGAAAGACTGATGGATCAGGATCCCAAAGCTCATTGTGATTTCAGAAAAAAAGTAGGTAAAGATGAAGCCTGTATCTTTATTATCATGTATATGCTGATCAGTAGAGCATCATTGCTTGAAGATTGTATGACTCATTCTCTGATGTTTGTTTGCTGTTTATTTATCACTAACATCTCTAAATGCAATCAACTCAATCATAAAGCTTATAAAGAATCAAAATTTGGTTTCGTTTCAGTATGTTGTGAGATTAAAATTGTAGTCCTGGTGTTAGGGATCGGCACATACTGATTAAATAAAAATCCCAAGTCCTGTGTCCTATAGAAGGTTAGAGTAGCTTGGCAGGGTGAATCCTCCAGGCCTTTTATTCTATGATCATACTAAAAGTTATTGTGGAAAAAATAATTATTCCACAACGCAAGAGACCTTTCCACTGACATTTTATGTGACGAGGGAAAAAATAATCTCTCTTACGCAGTCAACAGATTTTTCGGCAATATCATGTGCTTCTCTTCCCACTTTCTCTTTGTTTACTGTAAGGTTTGCTCAATCATTTATGCACTGGAATAAATTTACTAGGCTGACAAGATTCACTAATGAATATAAAGACATTCAGATCTGCAAAAGCTCGCTATGGTTTTTCTCCCTACTTTTCCTATTNTGGTAGCCAGTACACCACACAATTTCTATAAGTCCCTCTCTTTGATCTTCTCTTCAAACTACACCTTATTCTGCCAGCTAAAATTAGCTATCCGACTGGCATCCCTGCTCTTTCTTACAGTTCTTTAAAAGCGTTCACCCTCAATTTAAATGCTGACTTTAATAAGCCAACGTAAATTGCTCTATGCAGCTATTTTATTTTTACAGTACTCTGAACTTCTTTCTCCTTTGGAAAAAAATTCTACATTTTGCGTCTTCATATTTCATGTTTTCAGGACTCTATTTTGGTCCCTGAATAAAAGTCTTTACACTATCTCCCTTTAAGTGATCAGTATCCATCCTCACTTCCTTTTAAACCAAAGTGAATCAACTGAAGCTAATGAGAAGTGATAACATTGCACACCCCGTGCATGGGAATGGTAATTCCTGCCAAAAGCTCTTTTTGGAGCTTTATCAATAAGAACTCAAAGCAGGGCAGTGAAATATTCAGACAGTGCAGGAATTATCTCCATTCTCCCTTACAGCAAAAGGAAGTATCTACTCTTTCTCCTCAATTCTAATTCATATAAGAAGGGAAAAGACCAATGTCTCTGAGAAATGACATAAATGTATGCTTTCATTGTCTAGGAAAAAGATAAATGAGCATAAAATGGGAGATTCTGGCACTGTGGTTACAGTTTGGTTCAACTGAGTGCTGAATTCAGGTATAGAGTTTCTGGAAAAATTACATTTTTCAACGAAAATAGAAAATAGTATTTACAGCACATAGGAACCCAGTGACTACCAGCACAGTCCTGCAACACCCATGAAATTACTCACATCAAGACATCCCCTGCCTTGTTAATGTGGAAACTTTTAGATTGAATTCCTAAGTGTCTCTCCCATTTTTCTGCTGAGCTTTTGTTTCCACAGACAATGAACGTTCCAGAATTTCAAACTGCTGAGAGTGCTGTTCTTTTCCTCAGATGTCTTGAGGCAAAGAGGTAGAAGTCAGCTCTTGGTACTTAGAAAATATAGCCAGGGCAGTTGTAAATGTGGATGCCATATAACTGTTTAAATGTGTCATAGAAAAATATCCTTTACCAGACACTATTTATAGGGAAGTCTAATGCTGCCTAATCCTCAACACTGGGCCATGCCTGAATATAGGCAGGTATGAGTACTACAGCAGGAGCTGCTGTAGTACTTTGTCACCTGACATCTCCCATCTCTGAAACACAACAGGTAATTTCAACAATGAAATCTCTGCTATAAAGTCATATAGTTACTATCAGGACTTCTCAGCATATTGTGACTTTTAGTATTCTCACAGGTTTAAAATACACTGGATATACTACTTCTATAATTCTTTTAACCTCACTGATACAAAAGTTTTATGGAAACAAGCTCGGCGTCTGTCAGTGGTCAAGAAGGTAAATAAAATATGAAGAATTTTTAGGAAAAGAAATAAAAAAACTTAGAAACCATGATTAAGCTAATGTATGGTTCCTTGTTTCATAATCTGTTTACCTTGGTATTTCAAAAGAGAGGAACAAGGGGCAATAAGGTTGAATGAAGATGTAAAACAACTTTCACAAAAGCAACAGCTGAGCAGGTTGGACCTCCTCAGCCTACAAAAGAGAAAGTTTATGAGTATGATAAAGATCAGCAAAATAATTAATGCCATAGAGAAGATAGATAGGGATCTATTTGTGTTTTTTCCAGTACAAGCTCCATCAGATGGTCCCCTTCTATTACCATCTCAGAGCAAAGGATTTCAAAACAAACAAAAAGGAGCAATTCTTCATGCAACATGTTTTATGACTGTGTAGTTCTTTGCCAAAAGATGCTTTGTTTGCAAAACATTTGTATGGATTAACAGATAGATTGAAGGAGCACTTATAAATAAATCTGAAAGTAGATGGAGGCAAACAGAATATTATGGGTGAAATATCATAGTAGCTTGGTTTGATTCTCTTCTTCCTGATATTTGCACAAGTGGACATTTCTGGAGATATTACTGGGCTAGATGGAGTCTCAAAGCACTGTGGCTGATTTTATATGTGATGAAAACTATCACAAAATATATTTCTTAGAAGTACATCCCCGAAGTGATTCTGTCATGAAAGAATGTGGATTTCCTAATTGTCTGGAATTTAGAGAAAAAGAGGAGGTGTAAAGTGGGGATAATATCTCGTCTCTCAACATGTGTGACCAGAAAGCTTTCCATATGGAAAGGGATCACTTTTCTTGCATTTCATTTTATTGTCTTAAGAGGACCAATTTAGTTATAGAAGCCTAGCAAGACATGCCTGGGGATATTGACTCATATAGCAGGCAGACATATGGAAGCTCTGAAAATGAGGATTAATAAGTAAGTCTTCTTCAAACTTAGTAATTAAATTGATCTTACTCTCTTCTGGTAGTTTGGTGATGATCCATAAAGCTGGATGAAACATAAAGTTGATCATGTGCCATTATTAAGTACCCTATAATTTATTTAAGGTCTGATCTTGAGAAGTGAAAACACTTCTGCAACATCTGAAGACCTGCAAAATTGCAGGACTTAGCACTTAGCCAAATTGGTGATTAGCAAGAACAGAGAAGTTAGCCCTATGGTCCTGGGCAAATTCCAATTAATTGAAAGTACTATGTGTAGTGGTGCCTACATTTCGCCTCCAGTTTGGTATGGATACAGTATTTCTCAAACCTCCTCCCAGAAAAATAGTGTTCTAAGTTAGAAAAATTCATGTTTCTTGGCCTATATGTGGCTGTATTCCAATGAAACAGAAATCCTGAGAATGATAGCACAGCTACAGAACTGAGATGTCCCAGATAACTATTAAGTGTAATGCACCAGCTTTGTATAAGGGATCAAAACATACAGCGATTTTCTTTCTCATGTGACTAATATAAACAGATAGACAGATAAATATCTTCCACTGAATGGCTTAGAATCATAGGCTGTGATAATAGATATTGTGTATTTTGAGAATGAAAGAATAAGAACAACTTTTTTTATACAGCTCGTAAGCTGTATGAGCTTTTGGTGAGGGAATATCAGAGCAAAGTTCTATTATAAAGAAGTAGGAATCCTCACATTAAAATAAAGGTCATTTATTGAACTTCCCCATAATTGTATGGGACAAAGAATTAAATCACTTATCCCACAATGTAGTGGAAGATTTTTTTCTACATGCTCATGAGAGGATGTATATAAGATTTGCAGACGTAGGGTTATATCTCCCATATTGGCAGCTCTAGTATCTTGACTGTAGACAGTACAGTCAGCAAATTCAGTGGGATGATGTCAGTTTACTCGTAATGAAGTCTGGGCATGATTTTTAGAGCCTTTGAGATCTGTTGGGACTGTGAACACAGACATATTTCACATAACTCTGAATAGTTTAAAAAGCTCTTCTGGATAAAACACTGCTATGATACAACAAAATATTAGGAGATGGCTGCAATTATCAAAAAAATATACCCTTTTGGAGAAGCCACCTCTGGAACCTTGTGACTATCGTAGTAAGTTCTAAGATCTCTCAGGCCAAAATTTCTCAGCAAGCCCATGTACAGTCCTAATTGTTGCATCAAAGACAGTGGGATATATGTGGATTTCTGATGGTGCAGGGGAAGGGGATCTGTCCCATGGCTGTGAGAGCAGCCCAGCAGCTTTCCCCTGCCTGACTCAGCACAGGTTTCCATGGCAGTCTGGGCTCCAGTGCTGGGAATGTCGGAGTTGAACAAAAAAGAATGGATTTTACAATAGGCCCTTGCTCCACTGCTGTGTCTAACCCTTGCATTTCTCACTTCTGTGTGTTGGCAGCAAGCATTGATATAGGTTTGAACTTTCAAGATGGAATTGTTTCTATTAACAAAGCCAGTTCTCTGTACCACGCAGCTCTTGGAGGAAAAAAAATTATATAGTTCTACATATTCAATTCCTATCTGTCTCATAGAGATGCAAAAAGATTCCAAGACATTTTATCATACACCTCTATGCTTGACCATGTGAATTCTTTGAAATGTTTGGCTGCAAGGTGTCTGTTAATTGCTAAAAGCCCATTTCTGCTTGGTGGTTGTGCTTGGTTCACCATGAAAAATCACAGTGAAAACTTAAAGCTTAAAGGTTATTAGTAGTTCCTGTGTTTTATTTCGCTAAGGATTTAATTTTCACGGAGTCCCCCTTCTATTCCAGGAACAGATTATTAACTCTGCTAAAATCTGTAGCCTGTGTTTATTTCCACTTGATAGAGAACAAAAATTTGTCTCTTTACTATCCGGCAGCATTTTATGGTTCTGAGCATAGTTTGAAATCATTGGGTTGATATGAATAAACTATATAATACTTGATCTTCCTAGAATCATGGATTCATAGAATGGTTGGACTAGAAAGGACCTTAAAGATCTAGCTCCAAGCCTCTGCAATGAGCAGGCACACCTTCCACTAGACCAGTCTCCTCAAAGTCCCGTCCCACCTGGCTTACGGGGCATCCACAACTTCTCTGGGCAACCTATTCCAGTGTCTTTCCAACATGACAGTGAAGAATTTCTTCCTTAGATCTAATCTGAACCTGCTGTCTTGCAGTTTGAAGCCATTTGCCCTTGTCCTGTCACCATATGCCCTTGTAAAAAGTCCCTCTCCAGCTCTCTTGTAGCTCCTTTAGATACTGGAAGATGCTCCAAGGTCTTCCTCGAGCCTTCTCCAGGGTGAACAACCTCAACTCTCTCAGCCTGTCTTCACAGGAGTGGTGGTCCAGCCCTATGGTTATCTTTCATTGGGATTAGATTTACATGTTCTTATCTCTCTGAGATTATAATTTAAGTTTGTTTTGGGTTTTTTTCCAAAGGACTGTGGTTTACATTTCTGCCTCTTCATAAATAAGATGCTTTTTTATATAAATTGGCATGGCATGGTCATTATCCTCAGTAACATTGCACAGCTGTATCTGAGGATGTGTTATGAAGATATTGGGATTATGCAGGTGTAAACAAAGGAAAAGTATAAGGGTAATAGAGGAAGAGAAATTTGTCTGCTGAATATTTATGAATATGCTGAAGAGCACAGACAAAACATACAGAGGATTACCTAAGTCTGGGGACAGGAGCAGGAGAAACAGCTGAGATATTTGATTTGGCATCAATGACAACCTTCACAAGTTAAAATAAAATGGAATTTCAAAGTAAAAATAGTAACTAAAACCCAGTTTGAATATCTGAAGCATTTGTGTCTGCTCAGGTTAAAATGAATACTGATCATTACATCTGCAACATATTCTAAATTGCTTGCTCCCTATGCTTTTGACAGCAAATTTATTTGTAGTCAGGAATTCAGTTTCCAACATAAAGGGGTGAGGATTTTGAACTCTCTTAGCTAACAGACCTATTGATTGTGTAAATGTTGATGGGATTGTGTTTCCTCCTTTCCTAGTACAATAATTGCATTTGTTTAAAAGCTACATAGAACTTCAAAAACTCACACACCAAACGAAATGTAAATGGTTCTGTGTTACAGTTCTGTGACCCTGTTAACCTACTTAAGCTGACGTCTGATATTACCAGATCTCTTTATGCCTAAGGGAAATTTCTGCTTTTTCCCTCTGCAAACAGTTGCTCCATCTTGGGTCAAGACAGTTGTTCAATGTCCAAATAAAGAGGAAGCCTGATTTTATGGCATGAGTCACTGATCTTATGATGCAAGTGGTGTGCTTTTATTTGGGGCTGCGAATTTTGAAGGGTAAATGACTGACCCCAGCATCAAACTGTGTATCCAGTAAATGTGTGGGGAGACTGGCCATGACACAGACAGGAAAGACATCTATTTTGACATTTTCCACTCACAATAGAAAAAAGGCCATGTTCTTTTTCTAATAATAATTAGGTTCACAATAAGTTTCTATCACTGTGTTGAACTTTGTCACGTTGGCTAAGTTTAATGAATCCCAAACAGACTTGTAAAAACATTGAAAGTGTTTCAATGTTTTGATATTTCCATTTTGGATCTTATTTGCTTTTCGGGATAGAGTAAATCATTTTTTTTCTAAAACACAGATGTGAAATGCTTTGTGTCACTACAAACTCTTAAAATGGCAATGTTTTATTTTTCATATTTCAGATTTTTTCTTTTTCTTGGATGAAATAGAAACTGNGCGAAAACCATGCGGCCGGGTGCGGCCGAACCAGCGCGCGAACCTCTTTGTCTGACTTTATCGTGATATCATTGGGGCTTGGGAATGCCTGTTTCTCTGTAGCGAGCCGCGATTAGTTACTCTGTTTTGTATCCCTCCCGTTCCTTTTCCTGCCTAGATCACCCTCAAAAAGGGGAAAGCTGGGCGGGGTTCGGCCTTTTCCTCGAAGCTGCTTTTGGGAGCGGGCCCCAGCGGGCTTGCTCCTAAGAAAATAAACTAAGGAAAAAGGACAGACTTCTGGTTCTTTTATTCTGCTTCATCGGGACCCCTGCAAGCAGGACTTTTAGCCCTTTCCCCAGAATTAAGCCAGAGAGCACCGGGAGACCCTCTCCACCTCGCTGGTGGTCAGGCTCTCCTCGAGGTGGATCCAGCAGCTGAACTGGGAGAGAGCTTGCAGGGGAAAACACAACACTGTGGTGAGAACTGTAAGCATTCGTTGTCTGCTATCTCGTGGTTTTTGACTGATGATTTAGCTGAGAGATTTTCAAGTGCTATGTAGCCATGCAGAGCTGCTACCAAAGCACTTCATGGGACTTTCAGAAGTTTCTGACTTACTCTGATTTCACTGGGAGATAGGACCATCCTGCTAGGCATCTGTAGGCCACCAGGAATTGATTTGTTTTCCCATTCCTCTGCCAAAAATGTGTTATAAACCTTGGCCTTTGATCCTTGCTACTGAAGGTATTTAATCTCATTATATTTATACACTATTGGCACAGGGAAATTGAATCAAATCTCTCTTGGGAGACTGTTCTTTAGCTTATTCTTCATATTTCTGTATTCTTCCATGTGCTTTTCTTGGGTTAGTGACTACTAATCCTGGTCACAAGTGTGGGGCAAATCCAATGAAAGTACCTTCTTTCTCTCTCTAATTGCCGTTTTGCCTCGCCCTTTCCAGATAATTAATAAAGTGGGGTGGTAAGAGTGATTCCCCTGGCCTTTCCCAGCAGAGGAAGACCAAAAACTAACTTGTCAAATCACCTTAACCTCATCAAGGTGTAAGCAGAAGAGCTCATCTGGGCATTTTTCAGAGGACCAAGTGAAGAAATTCTCAGGCATCTGAGGAATTGCAGCTACGTCTGGTGATTACGTACTCTGTAGGTGACTGAAAGATCGAGCCTTCCTGCCTCTCTACCCACATACCCCCTCCAGTTGCTTCACACTGCTGTATCTGCCCCTGTCAGATTGCCAAAGAGAAAATCTTTGAAAGAGAGGCAGGGACTTCTTCGTCTCTCCTCCTCACAGTTCTACTAGTTAGGGATGTGCTCAGAAACTCTGAATATCTCTGCACTTCCAAAGTCTGTTCAAGGGCTTCTTCCCCCATGGAGGAATGCTGTGCTTCACAGTATCTGCAGCTTTACTGGGAAAGTGCCACTATAGCTTCAATCAAAGCTAATCCTTAATCTTTACAATTTCTAATTCATCATATGCAAATATATGCTAAAGTCTAAAAGTTTCCTTGAATTACTGTGCTGCCTCTCTAGTAGGAGACAATGGTAGGGTGATTAAGGGCAAGGGAAGGGTGATGATATGTAATTTTTTACCTTATTATAAAGCAGCTGACAAGACTGAAGAGGTTATTCTGGCTCTTTCGACATACCCAGCTGTGAATAACCACTTCATACTCACTCAGAAGTGATCTGGGCATATTATCTTTCTCATGGCCATATCCCAGAAATCATAACAACTGGAATGTGTTGCTTCTGCCACACATACAGTGTGTACTAACTGTTGCTAGGCTGCTTTGAGCTTCTTAGTGGCACCAACGTGCTATAGAAAAGGAAACTTAAAAAAGGGCAAGGAAAAACAAGCCCTCTACTAAAACTGACTTTTTGTTACAAGACGAACTTTCATAATGCGATTTTGGGATCACATACTGAATGTTCTCCATATCTTTATTGATGTGACCAGAACCCTGATTTTTTCACATGTGTTTAAGATTCAAAGTCTTCCCTTGGCTCACATTGATAAACACTAGAAAAGCTGTGTCTGCCTCCAAACATCTTCAGTAGCAAGCTCAGTGTCTCATAAGATTAATCCATAAGTCAAAGCCTTGTTTGTGTGTTATTACTCAAGTTGAGAGAACTACAAGAATAAAAAAATCAGCACTGAAATGTCTGTAAGCTGTAATGCACACTGGCAGAAAGAAAGAACCCTTATAGCTGAATATAAAAACAGAAGTACAGGTCTTTTCTTTTTGACCTGGTGGTTCATTTCAATCCTGGCTGGTTTTTTACCTTTTAGCAGTGGCGTAAACACTCTCCAAAGCTCTTCTGTTCTCAGTATTAACATAAAAGGGATTTATCAACAATATGATAATTTTCTATAGCATTAAAACTTGCTGGCCTAATTTCCAAGAAAAGCCTCAGTCAAAACCTCTGACCATCATGATGCAGAATCATTGTTAGAATATGTTGCAGAGAACTAATGTAAATGTACATGTTACAATGTAAAAGCTAATGTAAAAGTACATGTTGAAGAAGTGGTCAGGAAAGGTTTCCTGACTATGAAGAATTTAGAGTAGAAAACACAGTGGTTGCTCTCCAGACAGCAGTAGAGTAGCTGGATCTAAATCACTCCAGACTTACTGAGTGTCTTGCAATGGTGTTGTCTTTTGTTTGTGTCGTGTTTAGAAAACCATTGCCAAGTCAGAGATCTGGAGCTTATTATAATTGGTGCATAATATATACAATAAAAATAGCTGATTGAAATCTTAACTAAAAACAAGAAGCAAAAACTGCCTTGACGATCACAGACACAGCAAGAAATAATAGGCAGCTCTTTGTTTAACCTGTGTCTTTGAAAATGACTGTTTAAATTTGGGATTTTTTAAAATTTGTTATTATCATTTTACACAACGTTGAGTTGCTAATTTTTTTTCTTAAGAAATTACCTTTAGAAACAGTCAGTGTTCTGACAAAGAAGTCTTTCAGGTAAGTGCTGTGCCTTTGGTGGATATTTAAGCTTTTTCTTCCAGGAGTGGCAAAAGAGAAATAGTGTTGATTTCTCTTTTATAAATGTTCCTTTATACAATGAGTAATGGATATATAGTTCCAATGATGCATTCTTGCAAACCTGGTGAGATCGGTAAGACAATACACTTATAAAACAGAGTCCAAAATCTTTTTTATTTAAGAAAAAAATAAAATAAAGACATTAAAAATAATCATTTACACAAATGGAGAGAGAGAAAGATCTAGGAAGGGATGGGTAAAGAAAGTCGATAAAACATTTTAAATTCCATTGGTTATTTTTGCTTTTACCCTACTTCTGGTAATTCTTGACGTTTTAAACCTCAAGAAGTAAAAGCACATTTTTTATTTTTAAGATTTTTCCTCAGTATTTGCAGATCTCTGTGGATAATAAATTATGTCCAGCAGTGGAAGGAATTCCATTTTGCTTGGAACTATAAGTGATAAATCGTGATATAATTTCTAGAAAATTTGGAAAGGTTATTTGTAAATTATTACAACTTCAAACCCCTTCAACTTGATGAGAATATATAACCCTTGTTATTTGACATTAATTCACTATATTAAACAAATTTATCATCTTATGAAGAAATCAAGTGACTAACTTTTGAACCTACAACAACCTTTTTAATTGATGCAAAGACATAGAGATGAAAATGACCAATTCTTGCAGTAAATTTGTTGTAGTGAGATATTGCAGTGACTTTAATTGCCTGTCCCTGAGAGCAAAATCTTCACTGATGAACAATAGCTGCCTTATTAAGTCAGGCCCCAATGAGCTACATTTATACCAGAATCATAGACTGGTTTGGGTTGGAAGGGACCTTACACATAATCTAGTTCCAACTCCCCTGCCGTGGCCAAGGACACTTTCCACTAGATCAGGCTGCTCAAAGTCCCATCCAACCTGCCCTTAAACACTTCCAGGGATAGGGCATTAACAACTTCTCTGGGCAACCTATTCCTGTTTCTCACCACCCTTACAGTAAGGAGTTTCTTCCTTATGCCCAGCCTAAATCTACCCCCTTTAGGTTTAAAACCTTTTTGCCTCATTCTGCCACTAGAGACCCTGGTAAAAAGTCTTTCTTCATCTTTCTTGTAAACCCTCATATATTAAGGGCTGCTCTAAGGTCTCCCCAGGACTTCCNGTGATTGGCGCTCTGGGCTGCAAGTGCCCATTGCTGACTCATGTCCATTTTTTTCACCCATCAACACGCTCAAATCCATCTCCCAGCCATATTGTCACTGGGGATTGCCCTGGACCAGGTGCAGCACCTTGTACATGGCATTGTTGAATTTCATGAGGTGTGCACGGGCCAACTTTTTGAGCTTGTCAAGGCTCCAGATGACAGAGTATCAACTGCATCACTCAGCTTGGTGTCATCTCCAAACTTGCTTAGGGTGCACTTTATCTCACTCTGTAAATCATTGATGAACATATTAAATAATTTTGGACCCAGTATTAACCACTGAGGAACAGCACTGGTTACTGATCTCCATTTGGACACAGAGCTATTGACTGCAGCTCTTTCAATATGCCCCTAATATAATTCCTTATCAATCTAATATTCCATTCATCAAGCCCATATCTTGCCAATTTAGAAGCAAGAATCTTGTGGGGGACCTTACCAAAGCCCTTACAAGTAAGTCTAGATAGAGGACATCATTTGCTCTTCTCTTGTCCACTGATCCGGTCTCTCATAGAATTGTAGACTTATGAAAATTAGGCTCTTCCAGTCTTTTTATGTCCTTCTGCAGCTGATCTTATTAAAAATTTTGCTCCATTCACACTTGTTAAATCTCATATAGCTTTTAAACAAGCCAAGAAGGAATAAATTAGTATATATTTCTTCCATAGATGCCATTTTGTTTTTATTTCTTTTAGTAATAGCAATAATATTATTTTTCTTTAAATTTAGTTTAAATTGGCTGGAAAAGTTAAAGCTGAAACCAAGAAGGTGACCTGAAATTCATTAAAATTATATATAAAATCTGTTTCTTGTAAATTCTGCCATTACAGGGAATGCAATCAAATTCACAAAGATGAGACACACAAAACTAAATTGTGAACAGATTTTCCTTCCTACCTGAAGGAAATAAAATTGTAGTGTTCATATGGGAGAAATAGGGAGACAAATAGATGTGCACAGTGCCTTCCTTTTCTTTTCTCTTCCCACCAAGCATTTTCTCCTTTTCACAGCTGGCTGACCTAATAGAGGCTCAAAGACTAATCTAGGAATCATACCCTGAAGGATTAGCTGTGCCATTTAGCCCTGGCTCTCTGCGCAGGGAAGTGCAGCTCCATACCTCTCTGAAAGGCAAAATTCTTGCACAACTCTCTGTATGTTGTGTCATCAAACAAGTCAAGCCAGAGCTTTTTTTTTCCCCTCCGGAATATTGAGCTGCCTTTCCTTTTTTAGGCAGTGAATGTGTAGGAAGCAGGGTGAGCCTCTAGCCTGAGCCACTCCCTTCCTCTTTTGGGCTGTGCAGCTGTGTGTTGGCTTTTATGAACACGTGCAGATAGATGTGAACTTGTTTTGTCTGTACTCCAGGGTAGGTGGATGGGAGCCAGCTCCAATCTGTCAGAGAGCTGTGTTAGCACAGCTCTGCACCAAACCTGCTGAGCTCTGCTCAGACTGCAGTTATCACTGAGCTACCATGACAAACTCCTGCATCTTCGTAGTTCAAGAGATTGGGAAAGGGTTGGGTTTGGCCAGATCAAAATCTCCACAGGGTGTGTACGGATCTACTTCCAAGATAGGTCTACATCTCTATTCCACTCTTGCACAAGGTGGGGGCAGGGGGGAGGCAAAAATGGAAATGAAGGGAAGCCTTCTTTGCATACTTTCATTTCCTTGCTATTTTAACTTCAAGCAGTAGTGGATTGAGGTACTCTAAAATAGCTGTAAGAGAAGTTAAGGACCCTTTGCACTTATTCACTCAGTGGGAGGATTGTCTGTGTTGATTTCATTTGACATTGATTTTTGTCTTTGACTGGTAATATGTTGAAATGGACAAATTTATTCAAGGTCCTTTAGATTGCTCAGGATGCTTCTCCTGGGTATGTACAGCAGTTCAGATATTTAGTACAGATGTCAACAGCTGTGCTTTTGGTGGGTGTCCACACTGTGGTACCTGGTGCTGTAATCCACCCCACCTCCTTCTGATGTTAATAATCCTATAAACAATCAATGTCAGACAAAACCATACTGTTAGAAAGGGGAACTAATTGTACTGTAATGATACCAAGAGCACCTAAG
>WEIT01003503.1:2624-15298 GCA_013389985.1 Dryoscopus gambensis | reverse complement strand
GTGCAAACTATCTGTGGAGTTTTCAAGTACCTGATCAAAAGGACTTACCTGTGCCCGTACATAGGACTGAGTGAAAGGTGCTTCCAGGGAAGGGGATGGAAAATCAAAATAAAATTCACTGCTGGAAATCACAGTTTGGTTTTCAAAGTTCATTGTTGACTGCACTTGTGATATTGACCTGGCATTACCTTCCGAAATTCTCTTTGAAATGCCTGGAATAAATGAACTAAAGATTTGTGTTTCCAAAGTTAATACATGACTAGAAAAATTAATTTCTTCAGCTCTGTGACTTAATAATCTAATGGCAGATGTTTGTTCAGAGATACTGTCACACTTCGTGTATGAACTAATGGACAGTAATCTCTCTGTTGGGGAAGAAGGCAGTTTATTAAACAAGAGCCAGGAATTTTCTGATGGCTCCCCAGAAAACTCTTGAGATGCTTCTTTCAAATGATGGGAAACAGTCCAGAAACTTGCTCTTAAAGAGGGGGAAATATCTACATATTTTGTTGGAAAATCCAAGTAATCTGATTCCCAGGAGTCACCAACTGGATTCATGTTCTCTGGCTCTAAAACGGAAAAAGCTGACTCTTCATTACTATCATGAAATGCATCTAAATTGTTCTCCAGTGCTCCATTTCTGAGGGTCTCACTTGGCTTTTGAAAGTATAATG
Organism: Dryoscopus gambensis; assembly: GCA_013389985.1. Classification (NCBI taxonomy): domain Eukaryota; kingdom Metazoa; phylum Chordata; class Aves; order Passeriformes; family Malaconotidae; genus Dryoscopus; species Dryoscopus gambensis. The sequence continues at coordinate 14,624 of WEIT01003503.1, read as the reverse complement.
AATGCTGTAAATAATGAGACCAGTAATTACTACTAGATATAAATATGCTGTCACTTTTCAAATATGTGTCAGTCAACAGCTGTTGATAAACAGGCAGGGTTGTTATAACATGCTTAAATGCTGAGCTTGTCCAGCCTGGTTCTACCAGAAATGCTGAAAATGTTGATAGTTCTCTACTGTGTCCTTGGACTGAATTTGTCAGTTGGATGTCAGGTATAAATTTTGTGTATGTTTCTTTCATGTTTTGAAAAAACCTTGTTGGTTTTGCATGTAGAATCTCCACAGACGCTAAATTTGTAATGCCTCCTGAGTGATGTTCCTTAATGTGCATAGATTTTCTAAACTGAAATGCACTGTTTGTTGCTAGTGTAGAAAAAGTTTTCCTATCAGCACTGCCTTCTATCATTTCCAGGTAAAAATTTTCAGGTGTCAAGTCTAGCAAATCTAACCTACTTTTTTGGAGTGGTGGTTTCTCATCTGTAGGTGATACAGACAAGCTAGAAAGAGAATGACGTCTGTCTTCCTGAATGTCAGAGGTGATATGAGGATAAAATACAGTCTCATTCCCCCAGTTCGCAGGCTCCAAGACATTGCTTGTATGCATGAAACTGTTTGTGTCACTGTTGGAGGATGAAATCAACAGAGTCTCTTTTTTGTGCTCATAATCAGTGCTGCTGCTGCTGCTGCTGCTGCTAACGGGAGAGCAGAATGCTGGCCCAGAGTCAGACTGACTGAGCCTACTTGCCAAAGCCCATGCTAGCTCTGCATTAGGATTTCTACTGGGAAGAAGAGGAACTGCTGCATTCACAGGTGGCTCAGTAACTGCATCTGCTGCATCAGAAGCACCACAGAATGGACTTCTAGAATAATTCAAAATGTTTTCATTTGACGACTGATTCATTACAGTATTAGCTAGGTTGACGTTTTCTGTAAAAGCAGACAAGGTTTCATTCCTGGTCTCCTCAGAAGAAGCTGGTGTGGACAAGGTCGGAAGGAACAAGCTGTATGGATTTTTTCTCTCTGGGTTATCATCTGCTGAATTTTTAGTGAACCGCAGGGGCCTTTGCTTCACTGGCCAAATAATTGGGGTTGAGATAATTCCTATTGTTTTGATCCCTTCTATCTTAGATTCTTGCTGCCACTGTGGTCGTGAATGGGAAAATTCCGGTGAATTTCTCTTCATTCTGAAGATAACTGTAGCAGGAAGCCTGAATTCCTGCAGGTCTGTGTGTAGCAAGCCACATAGTTAATGGATTAAAGAAAATATATGTAACTTAACTCTCTGTTCTTGGCTGTCTGTTCTTGGTCTAAAAATCAACTTACCAAGAGTGGAAAATGACGCCCGTTAGCTGAGTGAAAGTTTAATTTGCTTCTACCATAAGTGAATTTGGCTTATTTTCATAGTCTTTCTACATTTTCTTGAGAGTTTCAAAGCTCCAGGAAGGATTTCATTGCCCAATTTTTATTCATAATAATATTAATAAGATTTAGTTCATTCTGTTGTTAAAAAAAATCAGAGCGCTCATGGTGGATATAGAGTGAGTGGCTCCACAAAAAGGAAGAAAACACTACTTGGAAGAAAATTTCACTATTTTCTTCTTACTTCTTCAGCTTATTAAAACCAAACAGTCTGGATTCAGATAAATTCTTTCACATTGTGTACTGTACTGCCTGATTGCCAGTGTACAATAAATGATCTGCCAAGAGAAAAAATACTCCAAGAGTTTTAAATCCTACAGTAACAACTGATGGATTGGGGGAAAAAACACCCAACCAAAAAAAACTAACTTAAAAACCAAACCACAAACCCCACCCAGATTCTAATTTATTTCTGTGGAGTACACTGAAAAAATAAATCTTAAAAAAATATATATATTTAGGCCTGTGATGAAAACTGCCAAAATCTATCTCTGTGTTTAACAACCAACTTTAACAAACTAAAAAGTATTTTAGCAGCACTTCACAAAATTATGCTCAATCTTTAGGAGACAGTGATATCACAGAATTTGAGAAAACCTCAAAAGAAATCCTGGCTTTATTCCTGTGCTAATAATATGTTCATTTACTACCTTATTTTTTCCCTTAATCTTTCTAAATGAAAAGTAAACGATATCTGATACTGTCAACATTTTCCCTAGTAAAGTCTGATCCAGCTCTTCTTTAAGTCAGTGGAAAGATTTCTGTTGACTCAGTGGAAGTGGCTTTGCTCCATAGGAATGGTTCCACTTGGCTCCTGTGCCTGAGTAATGGCGAGGAACTAGTGAGGAACAGACAATCTAAGCATACTACCATCCTGGATGCACAAGCAGGAGCTACACAACATCTGACAATCTGCAGCCTTCAAACACTTCAATGGCACGGTTCTTTTCGGAACCTTTTCAAAAATCCCTCTCCCTTCCCTTGTTCTTTGCGTTGTTAAATGCAATGGGTGACACAAAGCCAGGTAAACACGATACAAATAAACACAGTTTGGTTCTGTTCTCATTTGCACCATTCTGACACAGTCCAGACATTTAGTTCTGATTTATTCACCATAAATGAGACCAGAACTGAGACATGACCCTTGACATTACGATGGTAGGAAAAACACACCTTAAAATACAACAAATTTGCTTTAGACACAGTACAAGGAAAAATGTAACACAGGATTTCTTTCCATTGTTTGGCTTATCGTTTCTATTAGTATCGGGCATGTTAGTGGTGACAGTGGGTGGTGTAGGAGTAGTAGCATTTACAGTAGCTGGTAATAAAGATGAGAAAGAGGTGAACTTGAATGAAATATGAATGTTAATAAGGCAAGACAAAATGGGAACAATGCATGACAATGTAAAATGAAACCATCAACACACAATGCCGTAAATGTTAAAAAAACACATTATTTTTTCCATACAAAGTGATGAATAGATACGAACTGAGGCCCCAATCCTGCACTGACTTCAGGAGGAATTTTGCCAGTGTAAATTTTGCAGGATCAGTCCTACACTCCTTTATAAACTCAAAATCCTCTTATGAGAGCCTTAGTTGTGCAAAGACCAGAAAATGGATAAGTTCTAAGATGCACGCACTAAGAATGCTGCTTGTGGAAAGAATCTTTGTCCCTCCTCAAAGACTGAATATGACAAACATATGAGAAACTAAAACAGTCATGTAAGGATCCAACTAAGTCCACTGAACTCCAAACAATGAAAAGAATTGAAATCAGACTTGGAATAGATGAAGTAGAATATCTATTTTGAAAGCTTTATATAGGAACTCAGGCTGTACTGTTCACACTGACACCGTCAGGAGTCACTCCACAAAATCCCAGAGAACCAGCTGAACACTTTTCAAAATTAGGAGGAGCCAAAACTGCAAATTTCCCCCATGATGGACTGGGAGGGTATACGTGCTAGAGGAATTCAAAGATCATGCCACTAAATTTTCAAATAATGGTTTGGAAAATAATTTAGTTTTGTTCAATATCTCCCAGGGAATGCAAATCCACTCACTGATAGATTTTTTTCCTGAAAACTCTTATTTAAAATCTGAAGGTTGGTATGGTAAAATCCCCCAGTGTTACATGGCTTTGGAACATGTTGACCAAGAATCAACCTAGGAAGGTTAAGCATATTTTGGGCAAGAAATCACATTTTTTGTGTTTTGCTAGGTTGATTTATCTAACCTTTTGAGCACAAATTGCACACTTGTCACAGCATAGGGAACAGGTTCATGTTCAGGCTTCAGTGAGAGAGGAAAATTAGGGAAAGAGAAGGAAAAGTTGGACATTGGAGCAAACAGATTCTAATTGGGAAAGTGAGCATATAAAGTGACACCCTATAATATAAACAAAGCTCATGAAACTTCAGAGCTATATTGTCTGAGGAGTATTCTGCAAGACTTCTTACAGATTGTGTCTTCCAGCCAATGCTGTTAAAGGAGACATCTAATGAATGAAAATATTTACTAAGCATAATGGAGAAATCAGTTCTTTCATCAGACATAGCTGACATAACCTGGCATCCACAAACTTTTTTAGTGTTGTTATTGCACAATGCCCAACAAACAAAGGAATCCAAACTGGCCTCTCAGTTTAGACAAAGTCTGTGGTATCGACCGAAATAGATAGACATCACATTACGGTTTTCATTATTATGAAAATAATGATCATGGTGCTGAGTGGGGTAAACTTGATCTGGCACCGTATTCCAAAGTGATGAACTGAACACAAGGGACACTTTACCAAACACTTTTTAGAGAAAGAAAGAGTATTACCTTCATGAAAATACCCATAGTCTTTATTGAAAATGGGATGGTCTAAGAAGTTAAGAAGGCAAGTTTGAAAGGCAGCTTCTTTTATTAGAGGCAATATCTACTACTAGACAAGTTAATAAAGCTGGGACAAAGGATGAGGCTTTTAGAAAAGCAGGCTTGTTTAGCTGAAAGTGAGCCCATTTCTGCAGCCGTATTAGCTGACGTTTTGAAAGGTATTCTCTCCCTTTCATACCATGCCATTTTAATGGAGGAAAACACTCAGAGATCTTCCAAAAGAATAGATGAAGGTATTTATAAGGTGGTACCCTTTACATATAAAAAGATTAATATTGAATAATTGTGGATGCCTCATTTACCCAAACTATTTGAGTAGTAGTATTTAGATCATACTATGCTTTGGGAATATAATGCCTGAAAATTACTGTTTAAAATCTGATTATGGATATTAATGGCATTTCACTTTCCCTGTGGAGACCAGTACAACATGCTCCAAGAACCTGAACCAAATTTACCTCAGGAAGATCTGGGAAAAGAACACTGAAAACTGACTTGGCTTTCCAAGCAGAGTGCATTTTTGCCTTTTATTTTTAAGCTAAATCCAATTTACTTATAAGTATTGGTTTTTAAAAAAGTTCTGAGACTTCTTGTTCTCCTCTTATATTTTATTTTCTCCTGTCTCTTTCTTCCACCATTCAGCTGGAAAGGGGTTACAAAGCTGGATATTTTTGGTGCAGTTGTTGCTGTAATTAAAGTTTAACATAGCATGCCCACACATTATAAGGCCTGTGTTCATGAATGTATTGTGGAAATGGGTTGATGTTGATTATGTCAAGCTATTTTTATGGAACTTCAGCATCTGAGCAGAAAAGTACAAATTAACCATGCTTGCATGTCCACTGATTCAAGTGAAATCTGTAGGGGCCACCCATTCCTTGCATTCAACTGAGCTGACCTTTAAAGACTCCAAATAAATTTTCATATGTGATGATTTTTATACTATTAAACCATTACTAAGTGTTTTAGCATGTGTTTCTTTCTCTAATAGCTGCTGAATTTTTCAGTTTGATGTTAATTATTTTACCTTCTAATCTCAAAGCATCTAGCCTCAAAATAGCTTATTGAAAAAAAAAACCCTGAATAAAAGCTCGTTCCTTTATTTACATCTGTTCTTTTTTTTTTACAGATTTACCTAGTTGTTATACTGGTTAATATTTTGCTGTGAAAATGTGCAGGAGGAAAAGAGGTGGAGAAAGAAATGAAAGCAGTCAGTTAATTCAGTTTTGATATAATGGACACTATTTGGAAAACGTATTATCAAGGGAGTGATCACATTTTTTCCACATATTGTACATACAGGACACCCACATACTTGATGAGACTAAAGAATTCCTTTCCTTGCAATTTTTTATTGCCACTCACTCTTTTAGAAATGATAATAAAAATAAATGGAATAAAACCCCAAGGAAAATAAAGATTTCCCAAAGATGAAACTGTGAAAAGGACCTGGATTTCTTACCTTGGCAAAGGCTTCCTAGGTTTGCACAACTGGTTGGTTCAATTGAAGAAGAGGGAATTAGATATGAGCCTTTAAAAGAAGAAATCAAATAATTTAGAATGGGTTAGTTATAGGGCCTAAATCGATCATATCTGAAAACACATTATATCGTGCAGTGACACATTCCTCTCCCTAATTTCTCTCAGTGACAAAACTGACACTGCCATTTGCCTATAAAACCTTAAAGCTTTCATCTCCTGTTGCAGCTCAGGGATCCTTGAAAACCCTGCTGACTTGCAAGTAAGGGTCATTTACGTATCCTCCCGTGGTTTTCTTAGCTTTCACTAAATAACATCACATTAAAGGAATGCAGCTTGTGTGTACTCCGTGAAATGACTTTAAGCAAAGGGGTCAGTATGGCCATGGGATTTATGTGATCTTCATAACAACGTTTGCCTTGGAGGAGCAGCTACGCTCTGCTGCTGCGGCACAGGCTACCCACCACACACTTCTGAGTAATCTGCCTGTGACAGACACCAACCAGATAAAAGGTGATTAAACTTGTTCCTCTGCCCAGGGCGAGGGTGTGATTAATATTCTGGTATGCCTGATTTATAAACAGATAGTGTTATAAGTCTGTATCTCTACAGCATTATTCATAACAAAAAGCATTACACTTTGATGATCCAGAGACAAAATCAAGGCACAAAAGAATGGCTACAGAAAAAGAATTGGTGCAACTACATTAATTACACTTCATGTATCCCAGAGGTTCAGCTGCAGATACAGCTGCCTTTGCATACTGTGTTGAAAATAATGGTACCATAGAGCCATAGACCAAAATGTGAACCTACTATGAATTTTGCCATTTTGGCTTTTGCTTTACCACTTCAGAATCATACTGACTCGAAGAGGTTCTCTCATGAAACACACTAACCTTCCATAAAATTAAATAGCCACCACCCTTCGGCTTGTAAAGATAGTTAAGAAAACATTTCCTGTGATGCAAGAACAAATGAAGCATGGAGCTTTGACACAGAAATTGTACCATGCTACAGGTACCACTACATGTATTGCCAGCAAATACAGAGTGGAATTAAAACAAGTGATCCTCAAGAAATATTAAATTTCACAGATATTTTTAATGCATTAAGAGATAGAGGCAAATTCAATTTCCCGGTACACTTCCTATAAACTCTAGGAAGGATGTTCTAAGTGAATGTACCATCTCCTCCATAAGGTGGGTTTTTCCCCCCAACATAAATGTGCTAATATTAACCAGTCAATATCAAAACCTACTCTAAGTTTCACCCTATTGTGTAACAGGGAAAGATGATCTGAGAGTTGGCTGGAAATACTGTGGGTGTTCATATTTTTTTCACTGAGTATTTAAAACAAGATTGTGATTTTATTTGGTGAAACTAAAAAAAAAAATCAAATCCAACTTTACAAAACATTTAAGTCAGAATTGCACTGAGTTTGCATGGCAAGGGTTTGGCAGCAAGAGAGTTAGTTCTGTGAGAAGCCTCTCACAGAAGCTTTCCCTATGCCCAATGGAACCAATGCCAGCCAGCTCCAAGATGGATGTGTTGGCCAAGGCTGAGCCTGTAAGCAACAGTAGTAGTGCCTCTGGGAAAATAGATTTTAAAAGGGGAAAAGTTACTGCACAGCAGCAATTGCAGCCAAGAGAGGAGTGAGAATGTATGAGAGCAAAACCCCAAAGACACCAGGGCCAGTGAGGAAGGAGGGGCAAGATGTGCTCCAGGTGCCAGAGCTGAGATTCCCCTGCAGCCCATGGTGCAGACCATGGTGAGGCAGCTGTGGCCCTGCAGCCCATGGAGGTCCCGGGTGGAGCAGAGATCCACCTGCAGCCTGTGAAGGACCAAATGCTAGTGCAGGTGGATGCCTGAAGGAGGCTGTTACCCCATGGAAAGCTGGCCCTGGAGCAGTCTTCTGGCAGGACCTGTGGACCCATGAAGGAGCCCATTCTGGAGCAGGTTTGCTGACAGGACTTTTGACCCCATGGACCTGTATTACAGACACATTGTGTGATACATTTCACTCTAAATGTCTAAAACTCAGACATCCGTATCTGCTAGACTTTCTTTATAGCCAGAGGAGAGGAACAGGCACTCCTACAGCAAAATAGTTTTGACTTCACTGAGACATCTTCTCCAGTATGAGATGCACTGACCTGTGGAATAGCCTTTTTGATTCCACTGTTCATAAACAGCACCGGGGGCAATTAGCTTAGCCTGAAACATTGTCCAGCTGCCTAAGGCAGGCACATTCCACACTGAGTTAAATCTGAGAGTGAAATTAAGGATTCCTTTGGCCTTTGGAAATGAAGGACTCATGAAATGCACATTAAAAAAAAAAAGCAATTGCAGGCATGGACAGGTATGTGGTCATGTTACCCTTAAAATGAGTAGATTATATCCTGCTACAGCTGTAGCCCGTGCAGGCTTCAGAATAAGAACCAGAAGCTGATTAAATGCTCCTCAGTTTGCCTGCACTGAACTCTGAACCACAGCCATACACTTCCATCATCACCTAGGCTACTTCTTTTAAAATGAGTCCGGATACCAAGGCTATGTATGTACACCTTTAAATGCAATCTACACAAAGGTATGGCAATAAAAAAAGAATTCTGTCAAGTCTTACAAAGGCAGCCCTGCACGACTGCACAGCTGTGAAAACATTAGTCTTAGGAATAAACTAATAAAAGATAAAACTATGAAAAGATTATCTGAAACAATTTGCCAGCGTTTTATGCTCCATAAATCTACTTGTAAAAGCTTTGTCTGAAAAACCCTGAAAATAATACCCCTTGAAAATGTAAGCACTGTTCAGGGAAAGATATATTGAGATCACTGCTAAATGCTTGGTTTGCCTTTTTTTAAGTTACAAGGCACTTCCTGGTGAAGCATTATTGGAGCTGTGTGAAAAACTCTTTTCTGCATAAATCCTTTCACTGCTGTTAAATGAAGCCTAATCAGAGTCAGCTCCCCAATGTCAGTAGTTAATTCATGGTTGATAGCCTGACTCATCAACTCTCCTGTTGAAGGCTGGTTTTACAAAGAAGGCTTTTACTTGAGAAGAGGAAGGGAAGACAAGTCTAACAATTTCATCTCTGGGATTAGTAACCATCTTTGAAATGGCAGTGCACCCAGAATTTTCTTTTAGGAAATACTCTGGTTCAGGAAAGCTTGTATCACGGGGGATGATTTCACATGAAGGAAAGAAAAAGACTGGCTAGTGAGTTAGTTTCCTCATAGGCTTATTTAGAGGTAACAGCAATGTTTATCTGTAGATACATTTTTAAATGACTTGCATAGATACTGGGCCTAAAGTAGGAACACTGATATACTGTTTCTAAAACAATGTTCTTCTGCAGAAAAACTACTGATCACTCACATCCCAAGAAATAAAGCTGTGGAATGAAAATAATTCTATTATTTCTATGACCACAGCTGTGATATTATATTTGTGTCATAGGACTGTACAGTCTTTAACAGAAAGAAGAACAAGACTCCTACTCTGGTTAAAATTAAATGAGACTGCAGCTTTTACAGTTGTGGTAGGTTGTTTGGTAAAAGTGTTATGGTAGTCATCATGGTGTAACAGTGTAAGAAGAGTAAGATTTTCTGGGACGTTATTCTCTGAAATAGAAATAACTTTTTTTTGTCCAGAACACCTTCATCAGTTGCAGTCAAATCAGCCTTTTCTTTGTTCTGGTAGAAAGGTGAAGGCACCTAGTTGCTTGTGCTTTTATAGAGGTGTTGCTTAATTTTTTTTTAGCAGAGGAATGCTGAGATCTTTCTCAGTAGTTCTAGCTGTGAATGAGTATCCCACGCTTTGATATGCATACAATAAAGCAAGCAAGGCAGCTTTTCTAGCCACCTTAATCCCTCATGAACCATTAGATACAGAAACTAGCATGCCTTAGGGGTGCCAGCTTCTCTTCTAAACTAAGGATTCTCAGAATGCCGACAGATGCTCTGTCACATATGCAAAAAATATTCCAGGGCATTTATGTGAACCAAGTGTCTGAGCCATGAAATGAGAATAGGTTGGTAAATGTATTGAACTTTATCTTCTGGAGTAATCTACAAGAAAAAAGACCTTCTGTAATTACCAGTTAAAGGAAGATCTGATATTATGTCATCATAAAGAAAAAATCTGATGATTTTGATCTTAAATTCTTCTTTCGTGTCTGCCTCTAATTTAGTATTTTCTTCTAGTCTCCTGTCACCTATGCACTGTTTTTGTCACAGCTTTTGCTGGCTCTGCATACACAGCACGAGGCTAGCAAGGGCTCCTCTGGCTAATCAAAGGGCCAAAGGGCAGGTCCAAAAACATTTAGCAATCAATTAGCTAATATATTTATTTTTTCTCCAGAGACCACAGATTTGAGGCCATCAGGTACTTGCCATTATCCCCCTTTTGAATGAACCAATAAGGAGTGTTTAGGAAAAACTTTGATCTGCAGATCATTTCCAGCAGCAACTCAATACACTTAGGGGACTTGTTCTTTTTCTTTAAGGAATCAACTCCATACCCTTTCAAAGGCTCTGTGTATGGTAAGAGTTGAGCTAAAGTCTAGTAAAAGTGAGACCTAGCTATTTTGTCTTTCACGGGAATGCTCTCATTTTTTTCCGTCTTGGTATGTGATATGTTCAGCATAATACAGAAGTGTGGGGGGAAAATAAGCAAAAAAGTTTTGGCAAGGCATACTCACCACAACTCAAATTGTTTTCTGCTTTCAGTGCTGAAGTTGGAATACTCCAGAATTCATTTTCCCAGTCTACAATGTTTCCTTTCACATCGCAGCTGAGGTTGGCCAGTGTTTGTGCATTCATGGTGAAATTCCAGAGGCGGAAGTTGTAAATGTCCCCATTTAGAGAGCTCACTTCATTGCTGTTAGAGCCCAGAACCAGCCTCCCATCTCCAGGGATAACTTTGTCAAAGATCTCCGGACAGTTCACTTCATGATAGGTGCTTTTGGCATGTATACCTACAGTGCCTGAGAAGCTATCCCATACAACACACAGCTGTTGAAAGGTTCCTGTGAAAAACTCTGCATTTCGGGGCAATGCATTCTTAAGGATGCACTGTGTGCCCGAGATGGACAGAAAATGGCCTTTTGTGGTCTTCCCAAAGCTGAGAAGTTCTGTCAACAATGCATCAGTGTAGGAGAAAACCTTCCAGTCATCGTTGTCATCACTGTTGCCCTTGGTTGCTTCAAAGCACAGCGTGAACTGTCTAAGCTCTGGCACTGAGACAGTCTCTGCCACAGACACAGCATCGATGTCGGGAACCTGGGGAATGATGACTTTCTGATTCCTCAGAGACACGGCAACTAGAACCAAGAGCATATAAGTAAATTAACAACAACAACAAAATAATCATATAGAAATAAAGGCAGACTGGCAGCAAGGGTTCAAGTAACATTCATTAAAACAAACATTGACCAGGTCATTTTTATCACTGTAAAATCCCAACAGCACACACTGAGAGGAATTTGACTTGGAAGTGCACTCAGCTGAAAATATGCAGAGATCCTTTCAATGGCACAGAGAATGCTGTGTGACACCCAGTTAACAACCCCATAAGTTGCATTAAGAGTAATAAAGCTCACTTTATAAAAATTACTTCTCATTCATCTAGTAAGGATACATTAAGCAATGTAATAAACCAGTTATTTGAAAAACACAGTATGACTTGCTTTTAAGATGTATTATTTTAATTACTTGTTTGCATGACTGCATTACACCAGTGAAGTTCAGGCCTTCCTTCTTTTGAATATCGCAATAGAAGAAAGCCCCCATTACATTCCTTGGCAAACTGAAGCCTTTTGTTGCTGAATTCAGCTAATGGGTATTTCTGCACAGCATTAGGCATCTTCTCATTTTGTCCCCAGCAACTTTCTGGTCAAATACTGCAATTGTGTGTTTATGAATATTTTTATCCAAGCTGTTCCCTATTTGCTAACAATTGGGTCAGCAGTTTGCACAAGTATCTAGAAATTTCTAGTCCTACTGCAATTTATGTATTGCTGGAAGGGTTTTTAGGCAGAACTGCTCTAATTGTTGTTAAGTATTCTCACTTGCACGGGCAAAATGGCAGCCACCAAATGAAAAAAAGGTATCGTGACATATACTTTTTTCTCCATGAGTAAATTTATGACAATTCTGTTCACTCTGTTTAGGAGAACATTATTTTTCAAAATAAAATGTTAATATGCTCACTTT